>PISX010000211.1:0-345317 GCA_004024625.1 Mellivora capensis | reverse complement strand
CATAAAGATCAGAGCAGAAATCAACGAAATAGAAACCAAAAAAACAATAGAACAAATCAACGAAACTAGGAGCTGGTTCTTTGAAAGAATTAATAAGATTGATAAACCCCTGGCCAGACTTATCAAAAAGAAAAGAGAAAGGACCCAAATAAACAAAATCATGAATGAAAGAGAAGAAATCACAACCAACACCAAAGAGTAGCCACAGCTTTTGCCATTAGATCGTAAACTCTTTACTCTTAAAGCCTGCTCAGCTTCGTACTCCCAGCATCTTAACACAATGCCTCCCTTACAGAGTGCGGTTTCATAAATATCTGTTGTTGTTTTTTTAATTGGCACAGTTAATACCAAAAACTACAAGTCAGGGGGCACCTGGGTGGCTCAGTGGGTTAAGCCTCTGCCTTTGGCTTGGGTCATGATCTCAGGGTCCTGGGATCGAGCCCTGAATTGGGCTCTCTGCTCAGCGAGGAGCCTGCTTCCTCCTCTCTCTCTCTGCCTGCCTCTCTGCCTACTTGTGATCTCTCTCTCTCTCTCTCTGTCAAATAAGAAAAAAAAAAAAATCCCAAAACTACAAGTCATGAACCAAGATGAAGACCTTTGCTTTTTGTTTTATATACTTCTAGAAACTGCATCTTCATGCAGGAGACTATTTTGTCCTTAATGAAAAGCACTATAATTCATCATATAAAATTCACATAATCAGTAATAAATTCTAAAATCAAAGAATCAACAGCAAACTTATATAAATATATAAAATTATAAAATCGTGTTCCTGGAAACAGAATTTTAGCAACAGAGGAAATCTGGAAGAGCTTGTTTAATCCAGTGGTCTATAAACTCTCTTCTGTAGACCCCTACTCTGGGGAGTAGGGCTGGCCACCAAACCTAGCTTCACCTAGAGTAATTCTCTGCGTAGGGGTTTTTATATGAGCCTTTCAAGCAAAACAGTTCTGAAAAATAGTTTTGCTGTCAAATCAGTTTGGAAAAACAGAATTGTAGCCTTCCACTACTTCTGTAAGCTTGGTGACTCTGGGCCTCCATTTTCTCATCTGTAAAATACAAGAATGGTGCTATGGTTGTTCATGCTCTTATGCTGAGCCCCATCTGTTCATTTTCAAGTAAAAAACAGATCCCCAAAGAAGTTAAGTGGCTTGTGCTTAGGCCACAGAGAAAGTTAATGACAGAACCAAGACTGGAACTTAGCCACCAGCTTTGGCGGTGGTGGTTTTCCTCTCTTTCTCTTTTTTAAAAATTCCTGAAAAGTGGGTATAAGTAAATTTTAGATACTAATTAATATGGACAAGATAGAAGATATCAGAAGGTATTATATCAGCATGTATATGTAGAGCTCTACTATATCATAAATTTGCCTTATTTAAAGCTCACGGGTATGCTAGCTACAACAGACATTGATTGAACATTTACCTAATTTTACATTCGTTCCTCAAGTTTACAGAAGTATATGGGTGAGTTGTCTGCATGGCCCATTTCTTTTTTACAAAGCTATTTATGAGTTGTTTTCTTCTTGGTGAATTTCCATGTGCTCAGTGGAGGCACTTAAAATCACGCCATTAATCATTCCTCTCATGTTTTAAGTTTCACTGCATCTAAGTTTTAAAGCATCACTGAGAAGCTGTGAGGGTTTGGGAAACAGGAGCCTCTGGATTCTGGTCCTTTCATTCATCTCCTTGGCTTTGCTCATCTTCTTCTATTCATCCCCTCCTCTTCAAATCAAGGATTTCTGTGAAGAGAAAAACGAAGTCACAAAACAACTATGAGAGGTGTACGTGGACAGGAGGGAAAGAAGGGCGTCATGCTCCTAGACCATGTTGATGGGGGGGGGGGGTGCTTATGTTGTATTATAGCCTTGGGGGCTTTTTTGTTAAAAGAGAAAATGAAACAAAACAGCTCACAGAGACACCTCCTTCTTCCCCCTTCTTCTGCCTCCATGAGTAACTACCCATATGGCATGCTGCTGCTGAGACCAAGGAATGAGTGAGTAAACGTGCTTAGAAGTGGAATATTGGTCCAAATCAATTAAATGTCCTTTAACAAATTAGCCTTAAAACTTTGTAATGTGGATACCCTAGTAACTTGGGATTCATAGGATTTGAACACAAGCCACCTTTGCATCATGAAAAAGGACTTGAATATGCCAATTACTGTAACACAGTAATACAGTAGGAAAGGTGGCAAGGACACTGTTAAACCCACTTAAGACAAACTTTCTGAGGACATGACGGCATCCATTTCACATGAACAGACTATTAAAGGCAGGTTTGGTATGACCTATGCGTGGCAGTATGTTGTTACTCATTTGTCAAGCTCACTAATGATTGAAAGTAACATTGGCTTAACAGTGATGTATAATTGTCTGACTTCTCTTCCCTCAACCTCTGGAGTAGGTTCAGATTCTGATTAGAGCTGCTTTGTTGAGGGGTTTTTTGGTTGTTTTTTTTTTTAATTCAGAGTTTTACAAAGTTTCACACATTATACATATGTTTATGGTAAGACATTGGTCTTGCTGTGGGCAAAGAGATAAAAGTAATACTTAGACCATGTAAAAAATAAAATTAATTCAATTGCTATGTCTGGAATTTATTTCTTAAGTATGGGGGAAAACTAAAGAAATTCTATTATAAACAATGCTGAGTGTAGATTTTGATGGTTTTTCTTTGCATCATGTTCTATTGGGTTGAGAACAGGTAGACTGTTCTGCAACCTGAATTAGTCCTTGAATTTGAGTTTTTCATGTGTTTGTACTTGTTTTCCCAAATACATTTGAACTGAGTCAGATCATCTTCACTGGTAGAGAAAAATTAAGATGTTATGGTTCTTTTGTTGTTTTGTGAAATTGGGTCACTTGCTACAACATCCACCTTTCACCACCAAGTCTTCTTGTTCTTTTATTCTTGTTTTTATGATATGCTTGATTTAAAGCTGTACAGAGAGCAATAATATGACATATTATGATCTAGGAAACAATATCTTTTTGAAATATTTATGGTAAGTAATACTTGTTTCAAGATACTCGGTGCCAAATCTTGCAGAAATCTGATTGTGGAGGAGGAAATCCACAAAGTGAAACAAGCTACAGGAAAGATAAGAATGGGAAAGTAGTGGGGCACCTGGGTGGCTCAGTGGGTTAAAGCCTCTGCCTTCGGCTCAGGTCATGATCTCAGGGTCCTGGGATCGAGCCCCGCATGGGGCTCTGCTCGGCGGGGAGCCTGCTTCCCTCACTCTCTCTGCCTGCCTCTCTGACTACTTGTGATCTCTGTCAAATAAATAAATAAAATCTTTAAAAATAAATAAATAAAAAGAATGGGAAAGTAGTAGTTACTCAAACAACTTAAGCCTGAAAGAAAAGGTTGTACTCCTTTTCTTTCATTTCATTTTGTTTTTTTGAGTTTTTTTAATTTGAATTTTATTTTAAATAATTAAGTAGATATGATGTATTTGTACCTAATTATATTATATATTATATATTATTTGTATATAACTGAAAACTTTAACATAGGAACAATGTATATTTTCTATGTGAATTTTATGAATTCCTTTCCATGACATGTAATTATCTCTAAAAAAAAAAATTTGTAGTCAATTTTATAGCACCATTGGGTTGATTTATAAAAGACTATCTTGTGATTATCAAACACCATTCTCCCACAGTATACTTTCATCTGGAGTTAATGCTAGAATTCCAGAAGAACAAGACACTCAGTATAATTTGGCACCCTTGGAAGTGATTAATAATTTGTTTTCCTCAGGAAGGTGCCATTAACAAAATATGTACTGAACAGATTTTGTAGAAGACCAAGTTTTCAGACCCAAATTTTTACATTTGGCTCCACGATTATCATCATTATGAAAATATTAAGTGTACCGAAACGAGAAAGGAAAGCTGCAATGATGAAAGATAAATTTAGAACTTAAGCAATCTCCACAAAGTATTTCTCGATTAATTTAGACTGACTCACACCTGACTTATTTGCCACATACCCAAAAACTGACTTTAGGTAGAAAGAGTATTCCGATGATCTGGAGAACCAGTTCCTTGGTTTTCCATTGGAGTGAATACACGATGCTGATAGACATTTATGTTCAGAACAGGCATGCGCTCTCATTTCGAAAGTTGTAACAATTGCCTGCACGGTCTTCTCTGAATCTTTCCTCACCCATTTTTGTTGTTCCTTCACAGCGGCCAGTCAAGGACAAGTCCCAGGATTTCCGACTGGGCTCAGAGTCCATGACACAGTAAGCACCTTTTCCTCCTAAATAATTTGCAGTGATAAATAGTTGTTGTTGTGGTTGTTGTTTTGGTTTTTTTTTTTTTTTTTTTTTAAGGTCAATTTCTCTATTTCTCTTTTTACAACATTCCATCAAAAGTTAAATTTCAGATCACTGATTTTTTGAAAGAGTTAAGCTAGCTGAAGGAGCATATTTTAATGGTTGGACTTTGAGGATATATATATATAACTAAGTTACAAGAAATAATATTAAATAAAATTAAAATATCACACTAAATTTTGTTTCTGTGGACCTACTTTGTCTTTTTTTTTTTAAGATTTTATTTATTTATTTGACAGACAGAGATCACAAGTAGGCAGAGAGGCAGGCAGAGAGAGAGGGGGAAGCAGGCTCCCCGCTGAGCAGAGAGCCCGATGCGGGGCTCGACCCCAGGACCCTGAGATCATGACCTGAGCCGAAGGCAGAGGCCTAACCCACTTAGCCACCCAGGTGCCCCTGTCTTTTATTTTTGAGTAACATTCTATTTTTTTGAAAGATGTTATTTCTTCGTTTTAGAGAGAGATAAAGTGTGTGCACACATGTGAGTAGAGGGAAGGGCAAAAGGGAGAGGGAGAGAATCCCAAGCAAACTCTTGAGTGCAGAGCCCGATGAGGCTCAAACCCTTGACTCTGAGCTGACACCATGACCTGAGCCAAAATCAAGAGTCAGCTGCTCAACCAACTGAACCACCCAAACACCCCTGTTTGAGTAACATTTTTTTCCTTTTAAAGATTTTATTTATTTATTTGACAAAGAGAGAGAGATCACAAGTAGGCAGAGAGGCAGGCAGAGAGAGAGGGAGAAGCAGGCTCCCCGCTGAGCAGAGAGCTCAGAGAATGCGGGGCTCAATCCCAGGACCCTGAGATCATGACCTGAGCTGAAGGCAGAGGCTTTACCCCACTGAGCCACCCAGGCGCCCCTTGAGTAACATTTTTAAATGACATTAACTGAAAACAAGTAGATGGTGTGGTTAAAAAATACACATATGAAATACCTATTTTGAGGCATTAAAGAAAAAAAGCTAATACCCAGAACATTATCATTGTGTATTTTCTACGAAATATATATATTTAAACAATTTACTTTGAGGTATTTATTTGAAAGATCACTAGGAAGTTTTTGTATTTTTATTTGGTAGGTGTGTGTTACTTAATAAATAGAAAATCCCTTTTACTTCAAAAAAATTACAGTGCTCGCTTCGGCAGCACATATACTTCAAAAAAATTACATCAAAGACCTTCCCAGAATATTTCTCATTTATTTTAATCACTGCAGGTCACTTTGTACCTAACTTTCAGCCCAGACTTTATATTCACACATCACTAGCAAACCATCACAGGAGTTTAACAGCCTCGAACAATCTAGACACCTGTCGTGTCCTCCCGTTCGACCGCCGCTATCCCCTCATATGCGTGAGGGTGTGTGCTTATTCTCTCATACACCCGGATGATCCCTGCCGAATTCCCTTCACATTGGTATTTGTTCAAGTTAACCCTGCTATCCGCTTTGACCATTTTTTTTAAGATTTTATTTATTTATTTAACAGAGAGAAACACACAGAGAGAGGGAACACAAGCAAGGGGGAATGGCAGAGGGAGAAGCAGGCTTTCCACTGAGCAGGGAGCCCGATGTGGGGCTCGATCCCAGGACACTGGGATCATGACCCGCGCCGAAGGCAGAGGCTTTAACCCACTGAGCCACCAGGTGCCCCCGCTTTGACCTTTTGAAGAATAATATGTCCCTCTCAGTTCAAAAATTTTGAGGTAGGTGACAGTCTAATTTACCGGAATTATCAAATAAACTTGTGCGTTATCTTACAAAATAATGTTTCATTCTACAGATGAAAGACAAACATGATTTTCAAGTGGTGTTTTAAAGAGTCACAGAATCATGACCCAGAAGATTCCTTAGGAAGTCTCTGTTTTCTAGTCAAGAAAACCAGGGGAAGGCCTTGAGTAAATATCACAGGGAGCGTCTGTGTCAGCACACGGACCAACACGGGAGAGTCCCAGACTATTGCAGTGTCTGTCTGTCTGTCAGTTTGGTTTTTTTTTAATCATATTTAGTGTTGTCAAGCTTCTTGGTAAAATACCATTTTGTTGGAAGCTTAAAAATCTTTCTGATAGAGAAAATCTATTGATGACGCTCTATCTATATAGTCCTGTATGACTTCAGAGCTCAGTCACTCACATTAATCGCATTTGATTCCCACCATTTTGCTGCAGACCGGTATCCTGACCCCTGTCTTACATATGGAGAAACAAGATCTTTAAGGTTGGGACATGTTTCACATCACTGTGGGTACTAAGTGGCAGCCCCAGTTCCAGAACACAGGCCCTCTGTTTCCTAATCTCCTTTTCTCTCCAGGCTTTCCTGTTGCCGGTCATAGGATGCAAACACACACCCCGGGTCTTTCCAGTTTTCTTTCTTGTTACATCTGCCAGGAAGGTTTTCAGTTCCATTCTCTAAAAGAGTGAAATTTTACATAGTAGTTGATAATACAGTCAAACTCCCCTAAGGAGTTTATACTTAATGACAGATTATATATATAAAAAGTACCCTGGAACAATGAGGACACACTGTTTCAGTGACCAAAAAATAACCACATTTCATAGATTATGGCAACAGTGTTCTTGGTGTTTTTGAGCATGTTTTATAAAAAGTTTTAGAACCTTTACCTCAAATGCAAATGAGAAACTATAGTCACTCTGACTGCATTGGATACCTATTTTCAAGTGATAACAGAGATCCAACCACACCATGCTCTCCTGATTAAAGTTTAAAAACAAAACAAAACAAAAAAACAAAACCGGGGCACCTGGGTGGCTCAGTGGTAAAGCGTCTGCCTTCGGCTCAGGTCATGATCCCAGGGTCCCGGGATGGAGCCCCGAATCAGGCTCCCTGCTCGGCGGGAAGCCTGCTTCTTCCTCTCCCACTCCCCCTGCTTGTGTTCCTCTCTCACTTTCTCTCTCTCTTTCTCTGTCAAATTAATGAAAAAATAAAATCTTAAAAGAAAAAAAAACCCTCACAAAACATCCCAGCTCTAAAGGCTATGAAGGTAGCTTGACTTTTCCTTTTGAGCGTAGAACACGAACCAGGCTGCTGAAAATAAATTTTCCTGAGAAGTTCAGATATGTCTAAGTGCTCAAGTTCATCTGCAATCTTCGGGCTTTCCCTATACGAGTAATTTCTTAGAAGTAAAGATGAATTAAGATACATTTCTCATGACCTGTAAACTGTAGGCGAGTTGAATGTGAAAATATTATAGTCCAGTATGTACAAAGTCATTTCTTTATTTCTTTAATTTACCTCGGTGAGTCCGTTGTACCCAGGTAAATGGAGAGAGGCTAATTTTTCTGTTCTTTGCAGTCTTGCCATTCAGTTTGCAACATCTACTTATTTAGTTGGTTGACCAGAATATATAAATAAGCCATGTAGAACTACCTTTTACCACTTCCACTTGAATTTCTTGTCTTGTTTATTCTTTCTTACTTTTTTTTAGAAATGTCAGTCACTTCTGTGCAAGTGATTTTTACACATTTTAGTAAAGCTACACTTCTTTTTAAGACTATCAAGGAGAAACTCCAGTAGGTTAATTTAACAAAGGCATTTTCTTAAGAGTCTTACACTGTTTGTACTTCATGCCTTTATAATGTTATTATCTGCTGCCTAAGTCAGAGTTTGTAATAAAATTTCTGCAAATATGTTACAGCCCTTAATAAGAAGTATTGGTATTCCTTAGTCATTAATCTGTTTTTAACTAGAATGTGTTTGGGATTTTTGTTTGTTTGTTTGGTTGGTTGGTTGGTTTTTTTTGTTAACATAGAATATTCTGAGCACCTGGGTTGCTCAGTGGGTTAAGCCTCTGCCTTCAGCTCAGGTCATGATGTCAGGGTCCTGGGATCCAACCCTGCATTGGGCTCTCTGCTCAGCAGGGAGCCTGCTTCGCCCACCCCCCACCCCCGCCTGCCTCTCTGCCTACTTGTGATCTCTGTCTGTCAAATGAATAAATAAATAAATAAATCTTTAAAGAAAAATAAAAAATAAACATAGAATGTTTTATTTCATTAGCAGCTTTGATCAGAGAAAAGTTCATTCAGAAGGTCACTCATATTAAAGTCCTTTATGAACACTCAAATGTGACCTGAATGAATGAATGAAATTTCGTCTTAATATAGTGAAGCCATAGGGATTAATTCTAAGTATCCTGTCAATCCTCCTATGTACTGATTCCATCTTTATAATAATCCTATTCCAGACACGCTCAGTTTCTTTTTCTGTCCAGGAGAAGGAAGTAGTTTATCTTTTTCCCTAAAATACCCTATTGTTTGCAACCTTTTTTAAAAAGTTTATTTTATTTTATTTTATTTTAAATTTTATTTTATTTTATGTTAGTAACATAACATAACTATGTTATGTTAGTCACCATACAGTCCATCATTAAGTTTCTGATGCAGTGTTCCATGATTCATTATTTGCATATAACACCCGGTGCTCCATGCAATACGTGCCCTCCTTAATACTCACCACCGGGTAACTCATCACCCGTCCCCCTCCCCTCTGTTTGTTTCCTGGAGTCCATAATTTCTCATGGTTTGTTCTTTATCCATTTTACAGCCTTTTTCTTACCCCTCCTCTTTGTGAGATCAGACCCATCCATGGTCAGGGGTGTGATGTCACAATGTTCTTTAAATATTTTAAATATGTTCTTCATCAGGTACATGATTTGCAGATATTTCCCTCCAGGCTCTGTTTTTCCTTTTCTTTCTCTTAATAGTTGCTTTCAAAGAGCAAGCTTTATTTCGATGAAGTCCAGTTTATCAGTTTTTTTCTTTTATGAATCATGCGTTAGTTATAGTATCTAAGCACCCTTTACCTAAGGTCATGAAAGTTTTCTCCTCTGTCTTCTTATAAAAGTATTATAATTTCAGGTTTTATATTTAAGTCTATGATCTGTTTTACGTTCATTTTTTTATGTGGTATGAATATCAGAAGGTTTATTTTGTTCTGTTTGCATTTGCGTATCTGGTTGTTCCAGCACGATTTGTTGAAAAAAACAATCCTGCCTCAGATGAATGGCCTTTCTGCACCTTTGTGAAAATCAGTTGTCAGTCTATGTGTGGGTTTGTTTCTGAACTCTTTATTCTGGTCCATTGATCTATTTTTCTGTCTTTACATCAATAAGGCACTGTCTTGATTAATACAGTTTTATAATATGTCTTGGAATTAGGTATTATTGGTCCTCCAACTTTGTCCTTTAAATTTTGGTTTAGCTATTCAAGGTTCTTTTTATGTCCACATGAATTTTAGAAAAAGCTTGTTCTACAACAGAGCCTACTAGAGTTCCAGTTGGCATTGCGTTGAGTCCACAGATCAGTATGGGGAGAACTGACATGTTAACAATGTTCACTAATTTGACTCATTAACGTGATATATTTCTTCATTTATTGAGATCTTTAATTTCTCTCAACACTATTTTTTTTTCAGTTTTCAAAGTATAAGTCCTACACATGTTTGGCTCATTTATTCCTGGGTATTTCATAGATAAATGATATTATTTCCCAGTTTCAGTTTGTAATTGTTTGTTGTTCATTTATAGACATACTGATTGTTGCATGTTAAACTTGTACTATGCCATCTTACTAAAATGCCTTTTTAGTTTTAGTAGCTTTTCAGTATATTTTACTAGATTCTCTACACAGACATCCAAGCAAATAAAAACCAGTTTAATTTCTTTCCTTCCAAACTGGATGGAAATTTTTATTTTTTTATTTTTATTTTTTATTTTTTTATTTTTATTTTTATTCTTATATTTTTGCCTTATTGCATAGGATAAATCTCCAGTACAGTGTTACAATGTTAAATAGAAATGATGAGAGTACATAGTGTTATCTTTTTCATGACCCCATAGATAATGAGTGGGAAAGCATTTAGTCTTTCACCATTAAGTATGATATTATCATAGGTTTTTTAATAAATGTACTTTATCAAGAAGTTTCCTTCATTTCCTGGTTTTCTGAGAGTTGGTATCAGGAATGGATGTTGGATTTTTGTCAAATGCTCTTTCCGTATCTATTAAAATAATCACATGATTTTTCTTTGTTAATTATGCTAATATGGTAAATTACATAGATTTTCCATTTTTTTTTAAGATTTTATTTATTTTTTGACAGAGATCACAAGCAGGCAGAGAGGCAGGCAGGGGAGGGAGGAAGCAGGCTCCCTGCCGAGCAGAGAGCCCCATGCGGGGCTCGATCCCAGGACCCTCGGACCATGACCTGAGCTGAAGGCAGAGGCTTAACCCACTGAGCTACCCAGGTGCCCTAGATTTTCAAATTTAAACTAATCTTTCATTCTTAGGATTAACCCTGTTTAGTCGTGGTATGTTGTCATTTTTATAGATTGGTGAACTTGATTCTCTAAAATCTAATTTAGAACTTTTTGCATTTTGTTCATGAGAAATACGGGTCTGTAGTTTTCTTGTAATGTCTTAGTCTGGTTTGTTATCAGGGGAGGTCAGCTTCATGAATAGAGTTAGAAGAATTTCTACCTCTTCCGTTTTCTGGAAGAGTTAGTGTAGACTTGGTATTTTTTTCTTTTATAATTTTTATTTCTTCATTAATACCCCCTATTTGATGACATGATTTCCTTTAGTTTTTTTAACATATTCACAATGGTGGATTTCAAGTCTTTGTCTAGGAAGACCAATGTGTAGACTTCCTAAGGGACAGTTTCTTTTGATTGCTTTTTACCCTTTGTATGGGCCATACTTGTTTTTTTGTATGTCTTATAATATTTTGTTGAAGACTGAATATTTTAAGTGCTATAATATGACAACTCTGGAAACTAGATCCTTCCCTTCCCAGGGGTTTGTTGTTGCTACTTATTGTAGTTGTTCTTTGTTTGTTAAATAACTTCTCTGAATAACTTCCATAATGCTATAATGTTTTTGCCACTGAAGTTTCTGCTAGGTCAGATTAGTGATTAGCTAATTGAACAAAGATTTCCTTATTGCATGGAGCACTGGGTGTGGTACATAAACAATGAGTGCTGGAACACTGAAAAGAAATAAAATAAAATGAAAAAAAAAAACTGGAAACATTAAGTCTTAAAATCTTGCTAAGGGGTTCTCTTGGGGTATTGTGTACCCCTTCAATATTTAGCCAAGCCATTAGCAACTCGGTCTTGGATTTCACCTCCGGTTAGCACAGAGCGTTAATTAAGATCAGCCAGAAGTGAAGGTGTAAGGCCTTCTTAGGCCTCTACTGTGC
The DNA here is from genome assembly GCA_004024625.1 of Mellivora capensis. Lineage (NCBI taxonomy): Eukaryota > Metazoa > Chordata > Mammalia > Carnivora > Mustelidae > Mellivora > Mellivora capensis. The sequence continues at coordinate 333,759 of PISX010000211.1, read as the reverse complement.
ATGCACACAACCCTACACATGTGAGACATTCTAGGCCCTCAGAATTATGTCCAAGCTTGTTAAGCCCCCTGTGGACATCTTACTTCCCCAACTTCTCCTTTTCAGCTTTTCAGGTAGTCTATTGTTTGGCTACTGTGAATCTGTCACTCAGGCAGCCACAAAGTTAACTGTAACTGTTTTCAACAAGTGCCTCCCAGGGAAAAGGCAAGCTCTGAGATAGGTCAAATACAGACAGCCTTACAAGTGGTATCTTCCAGAGAAGTGCCAGACAGATCAAGTAATGAGCGTTCTTTGGAAATGAGGCTTTGAAAGAGCTCCATCATTCTTCTATGCCTGCTGCAGGCTTTCACCATGAACGCAGGCTCTTCTTTTTTAAGGTCTTCACAGAGCCAACAGTAGGGGATGAGACTAGGTCAAATTGAAATGCCACAAACCTCCAAGATCTTACCAAGATTCAACCATTTTTATTGAGTAAACATTCCCCAGTTGCCACAAGCTTTTGGCTAATCTCCAGAATTCTGAAAAAGTTGATTCTAACCATTTTTGCCAGCTTTCTCCTACCTTATTTGGAGAAGAGAACATTCAGAAGTCAGCTCCACCACTTTCACGGACATCATTTTGTTTCTTCTTCAAATATTGGATAAACTCACCAGTAAAGCTATCTGGTTCTGGAATTTTCTCTTTTGGAAGATTTTTAACTACAAATTCAATTTATGTAATAGAAGTAGAGCTATTAAGGTTATCTAGTTCTTCTTGTGTAGACTTTGATAGTTTGTTTCTTTCATGGAATTTGTCCATTTCAGGGGTGCCTGGGTGGCTCAGGGGGTTAAAGCCTCTGCCTTCAGCTCAGGTCATGATCCTGGGATTGAGCCTCGCATCGGGCTCTCTGCTCAGCTGGGGGCCTGCTTCCTCCTCTCTCTGCCTGCCTCTCTGCCCACTTGGGATCCCTCTCTGTCAAATAAATAAATAAAATCTTAAAAAAAAAGGAATTTGTCTATTTCACTCAAGTGGTTGAATTGATTGACATCTTAAAAAAAGGAATTTGTCTATTTCACTCAAGTGGTTGAATTGATTGATATAGTTGTTCATAATATTACCTCATTATCTTTTCAATATTGAAAGAATCGGTAGTAGTGTTGCATCTCTCTAATCCCTGCTGTTGATAATTTCTTTCTTTTTTTCTCAATCAGCCCAGCGGTTTATCAATTTTATTGATCTTTTCAAAGAATTGGCTTTTTGTTTCACTAATTTATATTTATTGTTTATTTTCTATTTCACTGATTTCCACTCTAGTTTTTATTTCTGCTTACTTTGGATTTAATTTGTCCTTTTTCTAGATTTTTAAAGGGGAAACTGTGGTCATTGATTAACACCTTTCTTCTCTACTAATATAAACATGTAGTGCCATAAATTTCCCACTAAGCACTGCTTGAATGGCATTCCACAAATTTTGATATGTTGTGGTTTCATTTTTATTTCTTTCAAAACACTTTAATTTTCGTTCAGATTTCTTCTTTGACCTATGGGTTACTTAGAAGTGTATCATTTCATTTCCAGTATTTAAGAAGTTTCCCAGAGATCTTTCTGTTACTGATTTCTGATTCCATTGTGGTCAGAGAACATACTGTCTGTGATCCAGATCTTTTTAAATTTATTGAAAATTGTTTTGTGATTCTTAATATGGTCTTCTCTACCTGAAGTATTCTTTTATAAATAAATTGGATCACGTGGGCTAATCGTGTTGTTTATGTCTTTTGTTGCCTAAATGATTTTCTGTGTACTTTTCTGTTATTGAGAATAGGGTATTGAAGTCTTCAACTAATATTGTGGGCTTGTTTTTTTCATTCTTATAGCTCTGTTAGTTTTTGTGTCATGCATTTTGAAGCTCTGTATTAGGTGTCCATATATTTAGGATTGTTATGTACTCTTGAAGTATTGACATCCTTATTATTAAATGACTATTTCTGGTCATATTTTTTGTTCTGAAATCTCCTTCACTTAAATATTAACAAAGTTTCTCCAGCTTTCTTTTAGTAGTGTTAGAATGGTGTATGTGTTTTCATACTTTAAAGATGCAAATAGGTTGAGAATTGAAGCATGTTTCTTATAGGCAGCATACAACTGAGTCATGCTCATTTTATCCAGAATGACCATTTCTGCCTTTTAATTAGGATAATTAGGCAAACATTTATATGTAATATGATTATTAATATGGATGGATTTTGGTCTATTGTACTACTTTTTTATTTTCCATTTGTCTCATCACTTCTTTTTTCATCTTTTTCTGCCTTATTTTAGATTGTGTTTTATTTTATCTTGCTTGCTAGCTCAATATCTATAATGCTGTGTTTCACTATTTTAGTGATTTTTCTTAGGGTTTGTAATACAAATTTTATCACACAGTATATCTTCAGGAACTTTAGGATGGTACACTTCCATATCTTCCCTCCTAAGCTTCATGCTTCTATAGTCACACATTTATTTAAGTTATAAACCCCTCAGTATGTTATTATTTTTGTTTAAACTGTCATCTTTTAAAGAGATGACATAAGAAAATCTTAATATTTGCCCATTTTGTTTCCATTTTCAGTATTTTGTAATTCCTTTGTGTAAATCCATATTTTCACCTACTATCGTTTTCCTTATGCCTGGAGGACTCCCTTCAAAATTTATTGTAGTGTTGGCTAGCTAAAAATAAACGCCTTCACTTTTCACATGTCTAGAAGGAACTAGTTCATCGTTGTTTCTGGAAGCTTATTTTCATTTGGCATGAAATTCTGTGTTGAAAGGTTTGCACTTTTTTTCTGGTACTTTAAAAATGTTGCTCCACTGCCTTCTCACCTACAGTTTTTTCCAACAAGAAATAGACTATTATGCTTATCTTGTTTCTCTATACATATAGCTTGTTTTCCGCCGCTTAGGCTCTTTATAAGATTTCTATCACTGGTTTTGCTTAATTTGGTCTTTATGTTTCTTGTGCGGGGGGTTGGTTGGATCTGTAGGTTTATATATTCATCAAATTTGGAATATTTGGGGAACGCCTGGGTGGCTCAGTTGGTTAAGCGGCCGCCCTCGGCTCAGGTCATGATCCCAGCGTCCTGGGATTGAGTCCCACATCGGGCTCCTTGCTCTGCAGGGAGCCTGCTTCTCCCTTTGCCTCTGCCTGCCACTCTATCTGCCTGTGCTCGCTCTCTCCCTCTCTCTCTGACAAATAAATTAAAAAAAAAATTACAAAAAAAATTTGGAATATCTGGGCCTTGTTTCTTCAGTTTTGTTTTGTTTTTTTTTTTTCTTGCATTCATCCATTACTCTCCTCTTCAAAGATTCCAATTACACATATATTAAGCCACATAAAGGTGTCCCACAGCTCACTGATGCTTTATTTTTCTTAATTCCTTTTTTTTCCTGTGTATTTCATCTTTCTGTTGTTGGGGCTTCAATTTCATTTCTATTAATAGTTTCTACTGCTATGTCTTTGAATTATTTGATCTTTTCTCTGCAGTGTCTATTCTGACTTTAATCCCTTCCAGTATATTTCTCACCTCAGGCATTTTAGTTTTCATCTCTAGAAATTCACTGTGGGTCCTCTGTCCTCTAGATATCTTCCATGTGTCTACTTAACCTTTTGAGCAGGTGGAATATAGCTATAATAACTTTTAATGTTTCTCCTAACATTGTTTTAATTATAATTCTATCATCTGTGTCAGTTCTTGGGTCAGTTTCATTTTTTTATCCTCATCATAGGTTGTATTTTTCTATCCCTTTTTATTGGATGCCATACATTGAAATTTTTACCTTTTAGTTGCTAGATATTTCTGTATTTCTATAAATATCCTTAAGCTCTGTTATAGAATGTAGTTAAGCTACTTTGGAACAGTTTGATCCTTTCAGGTCTTGCTTTTAAGATTTGTTAGGTGGGGGATGCCTGGGTGGCTCAGTTGGTTAAGTGGCTGCCTTCGGCTCAGGTCATGATCCCAGCGTCCTGGGATCGAGTCCCACATCGGGCTCCTTGCTCGGCAGGGAGCCTGCTTCTCCCTCTGCCTCTGTCTGCCACTCTGTCTGCCTGTGCACTCTCTCTCTCTCTCTCTCGCTCTGACAAATAAATAAATAAAATCTTAAAAAAAAAAATATTTGTTAGGTGGGACCAGAGCCATTAATTATTCCTCAGTACAGACACAAATCCCCCTCAGTACTCTATTGCAGTGCCTTCCGAGTTCTGAGTTTTCCAGCCTGGCTCGTAGGCACAGGCACTGTTCGGGCCTTGGGAAGTCCCCTCAGCATCCATTCATCAGTACTTGCTAAATACTTGAAGGGAAACCTTTGCAGATTTCCCATTCTCTCACTGTGAAGCTTTCTCCTCCCTGGCACTTTGAACACTCACCACCTCCATCTCCTCAGATCTTCAGCTATCAAGGAGTCCACCAGGACCCACGCAGGCTTTACCTCCCTGTGCTATGGCCTGGAAACTCTCAAGGTAGTAAGCTGGGTCACCATAGGGTTCATCTCATTTATTTTCCATCTCTTGGGTATCAGTGGCTTTTGTTGCCAGTGATTCATTGCCTTGAAAACTGTTGTTTCATATATATTATCCAGCGTTTTGCTTTTTGTCTTGTTTTTTTGGTGTTGGTTTTAGGCAGGCAATATAGTCCCTGTTACTGCATCTTGGCTGCAAGCAAAGGTCTAGATATATGTGTTTTCAAGGTAATTTTCTGTTAGATTGTATATAGATTATTAGAAAAGGTGAAGGGGATCACACAGTTTGATTTTCCTACAGTTATCTGTGAAAGCCAAAGATGTAAGATAGCATTTAAGTCTTAAAGACCATATTGAGACAGGATGAATAAAAAGAGAAGGACCCAGACTTCAGGACATCAGGAGCTAAAGTGTGAAAGTGCCTGGGATTCCCTGTGGCTAACGAGTACTCTGTGGCTAGAACAGAGGTCAAAAACTAGGGCCTGCCCAGCAAGATGCAGTCCTAGTATCTTTGGTTGGGTCCAACGTGTGTGTGTGCGCATGCATGCATATGTGTATATTTTTCAGTTGCCCAAATACAAAAAGATTTCACATAAATGTAGACTTTCTACTTCTCTTGAAAATGATCATGAGTTCTGGACCATAGTTTGACAGTCTTCCATGGTATCCCTGAGCTGGAGCTGAGGCAGTGGATTGCCTCCCCTGTGGGTCATCCACTCTTCAATTTGCCAGTTTATTGTGTTACCCCCAGTTTGCTTCTCTCATTCCCCATATTACTCTCCTGGATCCCAGAAATACCCAAATTTTTACTTTAATGTCCAAGACAGATTCCCTGGAGAGAGATTGCAAATTATCAGTGTTTATTTCTTTAGAGCTCAGATTTCCTTTCTCTCATTATTCTCCCCCTTTTGAAATACATACCTTATTTGTTCTTTCATCTTTTAATTTCTGACCTTTTACTTCGCAGCCATCTGATCTCATTTTACTTACCTTTATATCTCCACATTGTCATCTCCAGCCTCCCTAACAGTACCACCAACTGGGTCACTTAAGCAACAGAAATTTGTTTTTTCAGTTCTGGAGGCTGGAAGCTCAAAATTAAGGTTCCAGCAGGGTTGGTTTTTGATGAAGCATCTCCTCCCAGCTTGTAGACGGCCACCTTCCCGCTGTGTCCTCACATGGCCTTTCCTTTGTCCGTGTGTGGAGAGAAGGAGCTCCATGCTGTCTCCTCCTCTTCTTATCAGGACTGCCAGTTCCATAGATTAGAGCCTCCCCTGTATGGCCTCATTTAACTTTAATTAACATCCTTGATGGCCGTCTTTCCACTTTGGAGATTAGGGCTTCAGCCTGTGAATTTTGAGAGAATGCAGTTTAGTTCATAGCAATATGTATTCAATCCTACATATTACTTGATTTTGAAATTCTTGCATCTGTGGCAAACTCTTCCACCATTCCCAGATATTCTGGGAAGGAGACACTGTCTTCTATTCTAAAGTTCCCTTTTTGGGGATCCCTGGGTGGCTCCATTGGTTAAGCATCTGCCTTCTGCTCAGCTCATGATCCCAGGGTCCTGGGACTAAGTCTTGCATTGGGCTCTTTGCTCAGCAGGAAGCCTGCTTCTCCCTCTCTCTGCTGCTCCTCCTGTTTGTGTGCAAACACTCTCTCTCTCAGACAAATAAATAAATAAAATATTTTTTTAAAAAGGAAGCATTTTTTAAAATAATAATAAAAATTTCCCTTTTTTCATTGCTTTTGTATTTCCTTTTTCTAACATTATTTACACTATATGCACTCGTTCACAAAATATTTGTTTTATATTTTACTCCTACTGTTGGACTGTTTAAAAAGCTGCATTCTATATCCCACAGGTCCGAATATCACAGCTTTACAGCTTTTTTTTTTTTTTTTTTTTTAGTATAGTTGCCACCCAGTGTTCCGTTAGCTTCAGGTATACAGCATAGTGATTTGATAAGTCCATACATTATACTGTGCTTCCCACAAGGGTGGCTACCATCTCTCACCATGCAACACTAGTACAGTCTCATCAACTGTATCTGCTAGGCTGTACCTTTTATTCTCATGATTATTCAATCCCTAACTGGAAGCCTGTATCTCCTGCTCCCCACTGCTCTGGCAACCATTGGTTCTCTGTATTTATAGGTCTGATTCTGCTTTTTGTTTGTTTGTTCATTTGTTTTGTTTTGTTTTGTTTTAATATTCCACATGTAAGTGAAGTCATACAGTATTTGTCTTTCTCTGTCTGACTTACTTCACTTAGCATAATGTGCTAGGTCCATCCATGTTGTCACAAATAGAAAGATCTTGTTCTTTTTTGTGGCTGAGTAATATTCCAGTGTGTGTGTGTGTGTGTGTGTGTGTGTGTGTGTGTACGTACCACATCTTCTTTATGCATTCATCTATCAGTGGACACTTGGGTTGTTTCCATTTCTTGGCTCTTATAAGTAATGCTGCAGTAAACATAGAGGTGTATATCTCTTTGAATTAGTGTTTCCTTTTCTTTGGGTAAATACCCAGTAGTGGAATTCGTGGATCACAGCTTTCTTATACATAAACTTCCTTCACCTTTCTCTTTGTCAGTAGGCAATCTCCTGTTATTTCTACATACACACGCACACACACACACACACACACACAAGCACACATACACACGTTTTTCCACTAATTTGAAAAAAACTTTTTTTTTTTTATAAAAAGCTTTCTGGTTTTTCCCAGGCATCTAATATTTTTCTGAGACAAGTGAAATTGATTTTATTCTGTCCCTTCATCATGAAAGGAACCCAATCAGCTGAAGTCTCTCTATTATTTTGGAGCCCAATCAACTCATGTCTCTCCATTATTTTGAGCAGCTCCCTGCCTCTCACCCCCCAATGTAATCACTTATATATGGGTGTCACATGTTCTTTCAGAACATCTGTTCTCTCAAGCTCCACTTTCTGTTCCTACAGCCCCTGTCCCAAATCAGAGCCTCATGTGAGCTGTTGCCGCAGCTTTCTTATAGGCTCTTGTTTCTCATCTTGCCCTCCTGTAGTTCTGAAGTAGGCAAAGAGCAGAACCGTGAGGACCAAGCACACATAATGGATATGCACGTGAAGAAGAATGAGCCAAGCCAGCAAAAGAGTAACCCTAATAGAGGTAAGAGGAAAACCAACACACAAAGTTGTATTGTAGAGTCAACAGAGAAAGATTTAGGGAAGGCATGGTCAGCCATGACAAATGCCAAATAAATCATGAAGATGAAAAGTACAGCGTATTCCCTACAGCACAGGGAATATAGTCAGTAATACTGTGATACCATTTTTTTGGTGACAGGTGATAACTGCATTTAGCATGATAACTGAGTAAGGTATAGCGTCGTCAAACCTCTGTGTTGTAGCCCTGAAGCTAATATAATATTCTTTGTTAATTATACTGCAGTTAAAAAGAAATAGTGACAAATGCCAAAGGGAGAAGTAAAATACAGACTGAAAAGTGCCCTTTTGGGATTTGTAGCCAAGAGGCCATTTACAACCTGCAAGAGGAGAGTTTTGTTGAGAGTCCTGGAAGCATGAAGCCAGTTGTTTCCAGTGCAGAGGAAAAGATGCTCAAAAGGGACTGCTTCCCCAAGAAGCTTCAAAGGAAAGGAAAAGCTGGGCAGGAAGCAGTGGAAAACACAGGATTTAGAGACCCTTATAGAGAGGAGTGACAAGAGTAGGTACAAACAGAGAGTCAAGAGCCCCGTGAGAGGAACCACTCAAGGTGCAGGACAAGGGGAGTAACCCCTGGGGACCAGAAAAGATACAGACATTAAAATGTGAAACAAGGAGGGGTCACTTTTCTACCAAGACAGGCCAGTGAGGCACATTTGTTTAAATGACGATGTGTTCCGGTGGAGGAAGGAAAATACGAAGGACACGGTTCTCTTGGTCAGGCACAGTGAAGTCTGTCTACTGGAAGTGAGTGTTCCAGCTGTATCATGGCACGCATACAGAATTGGCATTGTCAGAAAGCAGATTCGGAATTCTGTAGATTTTCATTATAAAAAAATAAAGAGGGGCGCCGGGGTGGCTCAGTGGGTTGAGCCTCTGCCTTCGGCTCAGGTCATGATCTCAGGGTCCTGGGATCGAGCCCCGCATCAGGCTCCTTGCTCGGCGGGGAGCCTGCTTCCCCCTCTTTCTCTGCCTGCCTCTCTGCCTACTTGTGGTCTCTCTCTGTCAAATAAAAAAAAAAAAAATCTTTAAAAAAAAAAAAGATTCACTATACCAAATGCATACAGATACATAATCATGAGTTAAGGAATGACTTATCCTTGGTAACAGAGTCAGAAAACATTTTGAAACAAATTTTAAAAATAAGAACTTTGAAATGATACATGTCAAAGAGAAAAAACACACCATAAGCAAAATCCAGCAACAAACAATAACCCAAGATGAAGAGGAATTTCATAAAATATATGATAGATAAAGAATTAATACCCTTAGTGTATTTTTATTAACATATAATGTATTATTTGCCCCAGGGGTACAGGTGTGTGAATCATTAGGCTTACAGATTTCAGAGCAATCACCATAGTACATACCCTCCCCAATGTCCATCACCCAGCCACCCTCTCCATACCCTGCCCCCACTGGCAACCTTCACTTTGTTTCCTGAGATTAAGAGTCTCTTATGGTTTGTCCATCTTGTTTCATTTTTTCCCTCCCTGCTCCCCATGACCCTCCTCCCTGCCTCTCAAATTCCTCATATCAGAGAGATCATATGATAACTGTCTTTCTCTGACTGACTTATTTCTCTCAGCATAATACCCTCTAGTTCCATCCACGTTGTTGCAGATGGTAAGATTTCATTTCTTTGGATGGCTGCATAGTATTCCATTGTATGTATATATATACCACATCTTCTTTTTTTTTTTTTTTTTATCTATTTGACAGACAGAGATTACAAGTAGGCAAGAGAGGCAGGCAGGGAGAGAGAGGAGGAAGCAGGCTCCCTGCTGAGCAGAGAGCCCGATGCGGGGCTCGATCCCAGGACCCCGGGATCATGATCTGAGCCGAAAGCAGAGGCTTTAACCCACTGAGCCACGCAGGCGCCCCATACCACATCTTCTTTATCTATTCATCTGTTGATGGACATCTAGGTTCTTTCCATAGTTTGGCTATTGTGGACATTGCTGCTATAAACATTCAGGTGCACATGCCCCTTCGGATCACTACATTTGTATCTTCAGGGTAAATATCCAGTAGGGCGATTGCTGGGTTGTAGGGTAGCTCTATTTTCAACTTTCTGAGGAACCTCCATGCTGTTTTCCAGAGTGATTGTACCAGCTTGCATTCCCACCAACAGTGTAGGAGGGTTCCCCTTTCTCTGCATCCTCACCAGCATCTGTTGTTTCCTGACTTTACCCTTAACATATATTTTTTTAACTCTTCAAAATCAACAAAGAAAAGAAGGAAAATTGACAAAGGGCATTCAGAGGACAGTTTTACCCTATTGTAGGAAAATATTCAAGTATACATGCACCGATTCAGTTAAAAGGCTCTTCCTTCAAGCAGTGTTTTAAAAATAGGAAGAAAAGGGGCACCTGGGTGGCTCAGTCACTTGAGTGTCTGACTTTTTATTTCAGCTCAGGTCATGATCTCAGGGTCGTGAGATGGAGCCCTGCAGCGGGCTCTGCACTCAGCGGGGTGGGGGTGGGGGTCTGCTTCTCTCCCTCCCCCCCCGCCGGCTCGTGCTCTCTCTCTCTCTCTCTCTCAAATAAATATGTAAATTTTTTTAAAAATAGGAAGCAAAAAATTGAATTTATAGAGTTGACTAAATTATAAAACCTTTATATAAGAGAATACCATGTGATATTATTCATTACATTATGGAAGTATTTTCATAGACATGGAAAGATGTTTATGATAAATTTTTAAGCAAGCAAAAGATAATTATAAAATAGTTTATATATAACATATGTAGTTGACTCTTGAACAACACAGGGGTTGGGGTGCCAATCCCCAGTTCATATAGTCGAAAATCCACACATAACTTTGGGCTCCCCCAGACACTTAACAATAACAGCCCACTGTTGACTAGAATCCTTACTGATATCCTCAGTAGTTGATTAACACATATTTTGAATGTTACATGTATTATATACTATTCTCTTACAATGAAGGAAGCTGGAGAAACAAAAATGTTATTAAGAAAAGTATGTAAGAGAAAATACATTTACAGTACTGCACTATGTTTATCAGTATCACCAGTTTACAGCATCTGTGGACAAGGTGAATTATCTGTACCTCCGTCATTGCTCTCTTATGTGATACAGGACATTGTAGATGTTGACACGTGTGACTAACACTGACATAAAAAATGAAAGGATAATGTGAAAATTTGTATTTATTTAAAAGTATAACTATTTATGCATTGATAACAAAGAAGCAGCAATATGGTTGCTTTGTGGTGGCCCAGTGTAATCAATGTCGTTGCTTCCCAGTTGCCTAGCCTATATAGTAACGAATGAATGGTTACAGCATAGAGTGCTGTAGTTCTGTTTCATGATACTGATTAAAAACATTGTTATATTAAAAAGAAAAAAAAACAACTTAGGTGTTATGAAAAGCAGATAAGCAGTTTCTCTGATTAGGGGAGAGAGAGGTATCTGTCCTGTAATGTAATTCTTTGAAAGCAAAGTTATAAAACAGGAGGGAAACTAAACATTATTAACTTTATTACCTATCACTGCCTACATAAGGCTAGTCTGTCCACTTCCATATAAGTGTTGCACACAGTGTTCCATACAGTGAATACTTAGGCAGTGATGAGATGATGACACAAGCTACTTAAATTTTCTTAAAGATTTTTATTTTTATTTATTTGGCAGACAGAGATCAGAAGTAGGCAGAGAGGCAGGCAGAGAGAGAGGAGGAAGCAGGCTCCCTGCTGAGCAGAGAGCCCGATGCGGGGCTCCATCCCAGGGTCCTGGGACCATGACCTGAGCTGAAGGCAGAGGCTTTAATCCACTGGGCCACCCAGGTGCCTCAAATTTTCACAAGCAGACATATGCACATACACAGAGAAGTTGCTTGACTGTGTGGCATGATTATCTGCTGTTCATCAGTGGAAGTGGAGCATCCTAAAGGTCAGGTGGAGGAAGAGGAGAAGGAACCAGTCTTGCTGTCTCAGAGGAGGCAGGGGAGGCGGGCACACTCAGTAAAACTTTACAGAAATGCGTTGTAATTTCTCTCTAACTTGTTTGCTTTTCCATTTCTCTAAAAACGTTTCTATACTGGAGAGCAGGGTGCTTGGGTGGCTCGGTTGGTTGAGCTCCCCGGTCTTGATTTCGGCTCAGGTCATGATCTCAGGGTCATGAGATTGAGCCCCCGTCGGGCTCTGTGCTCAGCAGAGAGCCTGCTCAAGATTCTCTCTCTCCCCCTGCCCCTCTCCCCACTCACTTTCTCTCTTTCTCTCTAAGAAAAATAAATAAATCTTTAAAAAAATGTTTCTATAAGGTACCCATCCCTTTTCCACCATTTGCTTTAGTTTCCTTGTTACCATTTGCTTCGTATCATAAAAGGGTCCCAGTCGTAAAAGAAGTCAAATCCATTTTGAATAATCGGAAGACTTCTGCTGGATTGTCTCCTGTCCAGTGTCGGTTTGTCTTCTTATGTCTTTCTTCATCATCTGGCACTGGTTCAGAGGCACTCATCCCTATCAAGTTGCCTTCTATTCATTCCTCTGGTATGGTGTCTATCAGTACTTGAATTGCTCCAAGATCCATATCTTGAAACCCTTTACCACCCCCCCGCCCCGCTCACAACTTTTTTGCCACATCTCCAATCTTTTCCATGATTTCCTTGATTGGCTCTGCTATAAATCCTATAAATTCATGGACAGCATGTGGATACAGTTTTCTCCAGCAGGAATCTGTCATTTTGATCTTGATGGCTCTCACGGCTTCTTCTATAACACTGATGGCATCTTCAGTGATGTAATCCTTCCAGATTTTCATAATGTTCTCTCTGTTGGGGTTCTCTTCCGTAGCATTGACAGTCCTTTCCCTAGAGTAATGTGTGTAAGGAGCCTTAAAGTTTCATCTGGCCCCCCTGACCTAGAGGCTAAATTAGAGACATTGTGTCTGGGGACAAGTAGAATATTTCAGTGCCTTCAGTGTTGAACTCTTGGGGTTCCGGTGGCTAGGGGCATGGCCCAATATCAAAAGAACTTTAAAAGGCAGTCCTTCGCTAGCAAGGTACTTTCCAACTTCAGGGACAAAGCAACAGTGGAATCAGTCAAGGAAAAGGGTTCTCGTTGTTCAGGCCTTTTTGTTGTACAACCAAAACACTGGCAGTTAGTCTTTGCCTTTTCCCTTCAAGGCCTTGGGGTTAGCAGCTCTATGGATCAGGGCAGTCCTAATCATAAACCTGACTGCATTTGCACAACACAGTAGAATTAGCCTATCCCTTCTTGCCTTCCTTAAATCCTGGTGCTTGTTTCTCTTCCTTCCCAATAAATTTCCTTTATGGAATTTTTTTCCAGAACAAGGCACTTTCGTCTGTATTAAAAATCTAAAAAAAAGACAAATCCTTTCTCCTCAGTGATTTTATAAATGGCCTCTGGGAACTCTTCAGCTGACTCTTGGTGAGCAGAATGGCTTCTCCTGTTATCTTGACTTTTTTTAGGCCAAAACTCTTTCTGAAATTATCAAACCATCCTTTGCTGGCATTCAATTCTCCAACTTTGGATCCTTCACCTTCCTTTTGCTTTAAGTTGTCACATAATGACTTTGATTTTCTTGAATCATATTAGAGTCTATAAGTACATCTTTCTTATATCAGTCCTGTACACACATAAAAGCTGTGTTTTCAATGCAAAATAAAAAGGTATTTTGCAGGGGCACCTGGGTGGCTCAGCCAGTGAAGCATCTGCCTTTGGCTCAGGTCATGATCTTGGGGTCCTGGGATTGAGCCCCGACATTGGGCTCCCTCCTCAGTGAGGAGTCTATTTCTCCCTCTTCCTCTGCCCCTACCCCCACTCATGCATTACTCTCTCTCTCAAATACAGAAATAAAATCTTTTTAAAAAAATATTTTGCAAAATATGCAGGGTTTTCATGCCTATTGGTTTAGCTGCAGCAAAAACTTCATGAGTTTCCTTTTCCTTTTTTACAATGGTCCTTACATTGCTTTCATGTGCAGACAACCACAGCTGCAGACCTCAGTCTATGGTGGGCATCTCAAGCAATTCAAGTTTTTCTGGTAATGTCATGACTTTTCTTTGCTACTTGGGAACACTTCCAGCATCACCGGTGACACTTTGCCTGGGTCCCATGGTGTTGTTCAAGATTTACTGTATTGCACTAAACACAGTGAAAAATATGCAGGAATCGCGAGAGATCACTTTTTTTTTTAAGATTTTATTTATTTATTTGACAGAGAGAGATCATAAGCAGGCAGAGAGGCAGAGAGAGTGGGGTAGGCAGGCTCCCTGCTGAGCAGAGAACCCAATGCAGGGCTCCATCCCAGGACCCTGGGATCATGACCTGAGCCGAAGGCAGAGGCTCAACCCATTGAGCCACCCAGGCGCCTGAGAGATCACTTTTTACTGCCATACGCAACTTATGGAGAGATGAGCAGCTTACACACCTATATTTCTGTATGTTTCATGGTAGTAAATGATAAAAGAGTAGCATCTACATATATTTTATGCATTCATGACATACCTTTTTCTTAGAGTTTTTTTTTTATATTTCTAAGCTAGTTGGCAAGTTTTTTCAAGTTGTTACAAACCTCCAAAAACTTTTCCAACGTATTTATTGAAAAAAATCTGCGTCTAAGTGGACTTGTGTGGTTCAAACCTATGTTATTCAAGGGTCAACTACATGCATAAAGTATTGAACAATATACGTTTTTTAAAAATGTCAATAATTCCCTCTGAGTGGTGATGGTGTGGTGGTTTTTTTTTCTTTCATTTTACTTTTGTGTATTTTCTAATTTTTCTACTCAATATATATTTCTATCTACTTAGTCATTGCTTTTAAAATGAAAGTAATTTGAGAAGTTTTCTAAATTCTTTCTACATTTGCAGAAACCAGGGTTTCAGAGTCAGAGGTAAAATGCCCGAACTAGGACTGGCTCCAAGTCCAGGGCCGTTCCTGTCACACAGTGAGCTCCGAGTAGAGGGCAAGTGCTTACAGGCAGGGACTCTACTGTGCTTCCCTCATTTCTCCCTGGTACTTAGCCTGGTGTCTGCCAAGTAGTAAGCGTTCAGGGACTATTTACTGGATTGAGTATCTTTCTGGGTAAGGCCCAGTATTTTTATGAGTCTTATTTTTCATACGAACATACACACAAATACTAACCTGGTTTCATATTAATTTTCCAGAATCTTAGTATGCAGATTTTTCCTTTCTCTTTCCATATTATTTCCCTTGAAAAAAAAGGAAAAAAAAAAAAGCCCTCACTTTGTTATTCTCTACCTGTGTTAGCTTATGAGGCCGAATCCTGAGGAGACACCTCAGAGAAAGACCGCATTTGGATTTGCTCTGGGATCTTTCAGTTGGACAGCCTCTCTTCCCTTTCAGCAAATCTCCGTCTACCGCCTCAGCTTTCCAGTCCTGTGCTGTATGCACTTGTCATGCTCACATGCTACTCCTGTGTCCCCCTTATCAGAGGTGTTCACTGGACGTCACTTGTCCTTTCCCTCTCTTCTGTCCCTTCCCTCCCTCTCATGGGCAGTCTTTGTCATTCTGTGTCTAGCAGTCCTTCCTCTTCTTAGTCTGATTCACTTCCCTTAAAGATGTTATCTACACTACCTACTTCAGCATGTTCTGGTTACATTTCTCTAGAGGGTTCCCTCTCCTGAGGGTCTTCTGGCTTCTCTGTTTACTTCTCAGACTGCAGGCTCCACCTGATGATTGTCACTTGTCCTACATCCTCTGCACGTGCAGGGTCCAGCTCACTCACTTCCAGCTGTTCTTTCCCTTCCCTTTTCTGTTTTTCTTCTTTGTTTTTGTTACCACTTTTACAAACGCCTCCTCCCACTCTCTTTTCTCTTGTTATTCTTCTAAGATCCCCTTACCCTCCTCATGGCCCCTTGTGGATGTGTGTAGGGTCTCTCAGGAACTTGTGCCCAGCATCTGTTTGAGCCTTTACTACTTCCTTTCTCATTTTTATTGGGCATTATTACACTTGGGACAAGTGTAGACACATTGGATCAGAAATGAATGTGACTCCCTTTTTGGCCTCTCTTGCCATGGTGTCTTGGCACACCACATCTGGGCCATTTTATACTCTAGCAGCTCTCTTGAGCCTCACGTGAAACATTTTTGGACTTCCTGCATGGAATCCCGGCTTATCTGTGGTAGCTCTGTTAAACAAAGTTAAAGTCAGGAAACACAGACTGGCAAAGGATTTTTCACCCCCTCATGCATAAATGTCTCTCATCAGAAAAGATATCAGGGGCGTCTGGGTGGCTCAGTGGGTTAAAGCCTCTGCTTTCGGCTCAGGTCATGATCCCAGGGTCCTGGGATCGAGCCCCACATCGGGCTCTCTGCTCAGCGGGGAGCCTGCTTCCCCCTCTCTCTCCCTGCCTGCCTCTCTTGCCTACTTGTAATCTCTGTCTGTCAAATAAATAAATAAAATATTTTAAAAAAATAAATAAATAAAATCTTTAAAAAAAAAGATATCAAAAAAGATAGTGTAACTATTTAAGATTGAGCCTCTCCCTGAAAACACAGATATTACCTGTGCCTCTTGTGCTACCAGGGAAGGACCTTAGGAAATGGCTAGCCTGCCCGTCCGTGCCCAGATGCTCTAGCCTTTGCTTTTCTCAGAAGTGTTTGGTGGAAGTGACCACCACCTTAACCAGATTCTTAGGCTGCATTTGTTTTCTCAGAGCAGTTGAGCCTTAAGCCCTTTCTGTTCAGAGCAAGGACAAAAGCATTTTTATCTAAGTCTGGATTCTCACCACTGGTATGTGAATACTTGTTTTGAAGAGTGCCAGGTTCAACTCCACTAGCTAGTTTTTGTATACTTCCTACGTGGTCTCTAAGAAGCTCCTTGTTTCATCCACATATTGGTTCTTGATTTTTATTAATGGCATAACTTGCTTTATTTTAGAGCTGCATTTAGATGCATAATTAGTCATCGCCATCTTTGTTAAAAATGACACACACCTTTTTTTGGACTTATTTGAAAAAAATATAATAGTTAACCCACTTGTAAAAATAGACACAGCCATTGACCAAATGGAAGACTGTTATTTAATAAAATGGTCTCTATCCTTTCCATTTATTAACTTTGGAGCATCATCTGTGACTTTTTTTTTCCCCCAATGAGTGAAGAATTCTACGAACTCTGGTTGCCTGCTCTTAATTTCCGGAAGTTGCCCCAGGTTTGGAGAGCTTAGTGTCTGTATTTGAGAAGTGTCTTTCTTTTTCACTTGTCAGTGCGGGGCCTTACGCATCTGCTGATGGTATTAGGAGATGTTGACAGGGGGTTCAAGAAGCAAAAGTGATTCATACTTTGGTCTTACTTGGGGGTGTGTGTGTGCGTGTGTGACATGGTGTGTTCATTACCCAGGCTGTTGCAGGAGCACACTGAGATTTGGTTGTGGACAAAAGATATTGTTTAAGTTCATTGAGCACATTTTATGTACTTTTCTCCTAGTAAAGAGTTGAAGAAGAAAGAAGACAACCAAATACACAGAAGTGAAATGAAAAATTAAACCAAACAATTTTTGTTCAGAGTTAAGAATTTTCAGATACTAAGAAAGGAAGGACTGCTGCTTCTTGTCCTTATGAAAGAATCTAGAAAAATCAGAAGCGAGGTATGAGTAAAAAACTAAATGTGGCCTTTTGACCTTCATTGTTATAAACCATTGTGATTGTTGTTGATCAAAGTATTGGTACTTGTATTTATTTATTAGTAATTACATCAGCATTACATGACCACTTTTGGAAAACCCATAAAGAAAAAAAATATAATTGGTATTCAGTTAACATGAAGGAAAAGTATTTACACTGTTAGGATGTCCATTAAGCAATCACTTAATATTACTGTATCTGTAACATGGTTGTGTGTATGATGTTATGTTCAGAATATGAAGTGTATGCTTTTGAAATTTAGCTTTATTTAAGAGATAAGCAGCTTCAGAATACTGTGTATTCTAAATGGTCCCAGTGAGAAAGACATTAAAAGAGAACAAATTTGTTTGTTTTGAATGAATCATATATGTACCTTGATACATATAAACTAAAAATGGCCTTTGGCTAGACTGGCAGCAGGGTTTCAAATTTCCTTACTTTTTAAAAAGAACATTTCATATTTAAGCATATAAGGCATTTGTAGACTTATATTGTTGAATATTTATTTTAGTCTTAACATTTGTTCTTAAATTATTACATTGCATTATTTATTGCTTGAGTGCCATAATTAATGGTATCATTACTATGTGACTATATATTTTAAAGTGTTATAATAGGAAAGTTCATTTGTTTTTTTTTTTTCTTGGCTCCTTTCTCAACCATGTGATTTTAAGTCTGTCAATAAAATATTTAACCCCACAGAGGTCAAAACTAATATAGTATCAGAAAACGTATTTACCAAATTAAGCAATTGGATCAATTAAAATAAGAAGTGAGAAAAACAGTGTTGGGCATTGAGGTGTAAATTTTGCCCAGATGTATACCCGATGTGAAATATCTTCTAGTAAAAATATATTTGGCTCCTATCCCTGCACATGTTGTAGAGGCATGAAAATTGGTAAACATGCCCCTGCTGTGTAGAACTTAAAGGGGAGAGTATTTTGGAAAGTGATGAGTGGCACCAAGCTCCCACTGTCCTGGACGCACACGTCTGTGCTTCAGGTACAGCTGGGCCTAGAAGGCTGGAGTCACCCTTGCGTGAGCTTGTTTTGTCTGTCTTATGAATGCACTTGATAATTACAGAATTGAATATGCGTCTTTCTGCAGTTTCAGCTCATAGTTTTGAGTTATGTGTTGATTCTGTGATTTAGGTTTTAATCACAAAGGATTTCAACAAGTTGCAGAAAGATTTTAAAACAAGACAGGGTGCCTGTGTGGCACGGTTGGTTAGACATCTGCCTTCAGCTCAGGTCATGACCCTGGAGTCCCAAGATCGAGCCCTACATCAGGCGCTCTGCTCAGCTGGGAGTCTGCTTCTCCCTCTGCCGCTTACCCCACTCTTGTGCTCTCTCTCTCACTCTCTCTCTCAAATAAATAAGAAAAATCTTTAAAAATAAATAAATAAAAATTAAGACAAATGTGGGGTGCGTGTGTGGTTCAGTTAGTTAAGTGTCCGACTCGTTTGCAGCTCAGGTCACGATCTTCAGGGTCATGAGATCAAGCCCTGCATCAGACTCCCTGCTCAGCAAGGAGTCTGCTGGAGATTCTCTCCCTTTCTCTCTGCCCCTCCCCCCACTCGCATGCTCTTCTCACACTCTTTTGCTCTCAAAAATAACTAAATAAATCTAAAAAAATTAAAATAAGACAAATGAGGGGCACCTGGGTGGCTCAGTGGGTTAAAGCCTCTGCCTTTGGCTCAAGTCATGATCCCAGGGTCCTAGCATCAAACTCCACATCAGGCTTTCTGCTCGGCAGGGAGCTCGCATCCCACTCTCTCTCTCTGCCTGCCTCTCTGTCTACTTGTGATTTCCATCTTCAAATAAACAAAATCTTAAAAAAAAAAATAAGACAAATGAAATATGTCAGGGAAACTAAACAAAGGTCTTGATGTTCATATGACAAATAAAGGGTTATTTTTGTATTGCAACTACTGAAGACAAAAATAAGAATTGAGGCAAAACGAGGAATAGTTGGCGTTACTCAAAACCCAGTCCTTTTCTCTTTTGTCCTGTTGACAAATAAGATTCCAGTTATGTTAATGAATAGATTAATAAAATGTCTTTATCATACTCTCAGACATGAGATGGAGCAGAGGACTACCTAAAAGTGCTCTCCAAGCACAAGTCCAAATTATAGTCAAGTAGAGGAATCAGACAATCTAATCTATTAGATTAGAAATCTAATCAGATTTCTAATCTAATCAGATATAATCAGAAAATCTATTTGAAGATTCTGAAACTGTACATTTTTCTTAGTAACAGATTAGTTTTGTTTATCTTCATTCTGAAATTAATAAATTTTGTCCCATTTTATAAAGTCTCTTTTCTCCAAACAAGTAACAATTTTTGACACTTTTTCTAGATCTAAATATTTTTAAACCATTCTTTTTTTTTTTTTTTTTTTTGGCAGAGAGAGATCACAAGTAGACAGAGAGGTAGGCAGAGAGAGAGGAGGAAGCAGGCTCCCTGCTGAGCAGAGAGCCCGATGCGGGACTCGATTCCAGGACCCTGAGATCATGACCTGAGCTGAAGGCAGCGGCTTAACCCACTGAGCCACCCAGGCGCCCCTTTTTAAACCATTCTTAGAAATTTATTTCCCATTTGATTCTACTTTATCTTGAACATTAAAGTTTCTTCAGTATCAGAACTATACTATGAATAAGATTTACAAAGCTAGAACAAAAATCAAGTTTGTTTGTTTTTTTTTTTAAGATTTTTTATTTATTTGAGAGAGAGAGAGCACGAGCATTGGAGAGGGGCAGAGGGAAAGGGAGAAGCAGACTCCCCACTGAGCAAGTAGCCTAACTCAGGGCTTGATCCCAGGATTGTGGGGATCATGACCCAAGCCAAAGGCATGTGCTGAACTGACTAAGCTACCCAGGAACCTCAAAAATCAAGTTTTTAAAGATTTAAGACATGAAACATTTTTCACCATGATATAAATGTATGTTTAAAATGTACATTTTAAATGAAATCAATGTTTCTAAATGGCTAATACTTGGTACTTTTAAAACCTTGTGTAAAGTTTCTTTCTAGAAAAGCAAATACTTGACTTTTATTTTAAGTTATAGTAAAGTTTTCTTAAAGAAAGGTATTTTCTGTTTAGGAAGTTCACCAAGAGTATATCTAGGAAATAACTTACCATTTCATAGCTTCATGTGACATGCCACTTTAATTGTATATTTAACTCACATATTTCCTTAATATTATTTATTTACTTATTTACTTTAGAGAGAGAGAGAGAGAGTGCATGTGTGCACAGTGGGGGGAGGGGCAGAGGACGAGATAGAATCCTAAGCAGGCTCCACACCCAGCATAGAGCCTGATATGGGTCTCCATCTCCCAACCCTGAGATCATGACCTGAGCTGAAATCAAGAGTTGGACGCTTAACCTACTGAGCAACCCAGGTGCCCCTTAACTCACAAATATTTTTGCAAGTTATAAAGTTCTAGAACCTATAAAATTCAAGACCTTACACTTTTTTTTTAAAGATTATATTTTTAAGTAATCTCCAGACCCAAAATAGGGCTCAAACTCACAACCCCGAGCTCAAGAGTCACACGCTCTACCAACTGAACCAGCCAGGGTCCCCAACGACCTTACAGTTTTATCGATACATATTTAAATAATTTACAGCTGAGAGCCATATCTGTTAAGTAAATTATGAGAACATTTTTCAACAAAGCAACTTTTTAAAGCTATATATTTGTTGATTTCTGCTTCATTGAACTTAATGACAGAAAATATTCCCCAAATCTTCACTTTTTGTGTATGATCTTATTTACTCTTCACATCAGACCTATGAGATAGTTAGAATCTTCCTTTCCTATAAATAGGGAAACCAAGATTTTGAAGGTAAAGTAATTTGTCCTAGTGCACATGACCAGTAAACATCAGCGCATAGTTGTAAATGGAGGTTGTCGGACTCCACTGGGAGGTCTCCAAAGTGCGGGATCGCAGTTGCTGTAAAGAGGAAGCCAGTAAATGCTTACTGTTGGAGACTCCAGCACAAGCCAGAATAAAAAAGCAATTTAGATGTACCTACAACCACACTCAGACTAGAAAGATCTAATATGTCTTAATGCAACAGGCACCTAAATAGAATGAAATATATCTGAGTTAAAAAAATTTTTAAGCTGATAACTTGTTTGTCCCATAATTATTTTGGTAAATCTTTACTCCAAACTCTAATTCTTACATTTTCTGAAGAAACCAATTCTGTGGAATCAAAGTAATACATGTACAGTAACATATTATTCAAGAAACAGAAAGGCGCCATTCCAGTCATATAAAAGATAATAAAAACATCAAGAGTCACGTCAATCAAAAGGGTCTGTTGACTGGCAAACTCAATCTATGGATGGACCCAATTATCTGCAGGAGAATTGATGTCAGCATCATTTAGGGTTAACAATGGACCAACGAGGCAGGAGCAGACAGCTACTCTCTGTAGAGACCCAGAAAGCAAACTTGGTAATGAGGCTCTTCATTCATCATATCCTTCTGCTCTAATTATTAAAGTGAATAGAAAATACTTTAAGTTAAGGCGGGAACTGGATAACATAAAAACATTTGTTTTGTAAACACAAAGAATGCTTTTTTTTTCCTAATGATCCTCTTCAAATCTACATCAGGCATATGTTCCCGGTACACTGTTTTCTAAAGTTGCTCTTCTAACACCTCAAATTCATGCTGATTATGAATGGGTTATTTTTGTTATCTCAAAAAGGGAGGTTAAGACTGCTAAGAGTCTACAATTTTAATTTCTACTCTTCAACCTAAAAAAGGTGGGGAGAGGGTCACAAGTACATATGTCGCCATAGTACATGGTCCACTGCCATCAATTACATCAAAATAGCCCAAATATATCTACCGCAGTGCCATTTCTAAAAGTCCTGAACACTCTAATTTTACTTACTCTGGTTCATTTTCTCTTAATTCATCACTTGATCCTTATCAAGTGATTGTGAAATAACATGGTAGAAAAAAATGCAGGAATGTTTTGTTTGTACAACCTTTATGTAAGTAAATGCATATATTGCCAGCCATTTAAAATTGCCTGGGATGGAAATGATTTGCTCACTGAAGATAAAAAGTAAAGTCCAAAAGGAGAAAAGAGAAAGGAGGTGAGGAAAATAACTGTTGCCAGAACAAAAATTAACTGAAGCTTGAGAAAAGCAGTCATGAGACCAAAGGAAGGTTCCCTGGAGAAAAGTGTGGTCTCTTCAGTTTGGTTTTTCAGTGTTTTCAACCGACAATCTGTAGTTAAATTTTTTTTCTATGAAGTTTGTTCACAGCCATTTTATATAAATGTTCCACATAATTTTTTCTGAGTTATGGTTCTTCACTTTAAAGTAAATGGAAGATGGTTAAGCACGGTAATGTTTTTAACCATCCCTGCCTGTTCTACTGAAGTTAATGTTCAGAAGTATCCGCAGATACTACTTTTAGCAACTAAATATTTCCATGGTGGTAAAGAAATGTCAGTAAAATCTATGTACTTTAAGAACATCAAATTCTTATTATACTTATCATGTGTGCAGGCAGAGTACATAATAAACTAGTCTATAGCAGCTGTAAATTTCTGAGGATTTATCTAACCACAAATACATTGAAATGGGGAAATAGGGCTATATTAAACCATGCAAGATGCTGCTGGAGTTTTGCCATTTCTGCAACATCCTGTAATTAATTTATCATGACAGGTCTGGCAAACTGAAACATCCAATACACTTGCAACAGACTGTTGTACCATAGTTGCTGGAGATCCTGCAGCCACATAAAGTCAAGGTGGATTTTTCTTTCAAACGTGAATATGATACTGTTGTATTTAGAATGCCCTATAGCCGAGGACAGACTTATCACTTTTGAATTTCAAAAAAAAAAAAGAAGAAGAACACCTAGAATATAGAACAGATCTTGGGCTGAGATAAGGAGTTTAGTCTGTTCTCTGCATTTTGTGGTCTTTTCCTGAAGAGGGACAGCCCTGGGTAGGAACTGATACAGTCCAGTCAGCCCTTCCCATGCATGCATGCCTGCAGCTAGATATGATGGGTTTCTCTCCTAAGAGGTTTGACAGTCACTTGCCTCCAGGTAGTCTCTTGGACACATGCTATTCCTGAAGAGAAGACTCACAAGACCACCTCATCCATCTGGGTGTTCTCCTCTTCTGGAAGTCACAGTCCCGCCATTTTGCAAACTTCGAGCACAGATAAATTCAGTATTTATCCCTGCTCCAACATCCTCCAATCTAAAGAAAGAAAATAATGTAATAATGGGGTGGGGATTTTTGTCAAAATAGATTTTCTTACTAAATAGTGAGATCCCAGGTCCCTGGCTGGGTCAGACTCGGCGGAGCATGTGACTCTTGATCTCAGGTTTGTGAGTTCGAGCCCCACGTTGGGTGAATAGTTTGCTTTAAAAAATAATAATAAACTCTGAAAAAAACACAATGAGTTCTTTGTCAGTTTGTATCAGTGTGAAAGAATGATCCCCTCTTTACTTGGTGTGTCACCTGATACAGGTGTTAACCGTGGTTGATGCTAAGGATAGATCTTAGTAAACAAGGCTTCTTGCTAGAGAAGTAGAGAGATACCACCACTCATTAAAACATGATCTACCTTGTACCAATGTCCACAGCCTTGCCCATATCCTTTGGAAGGTCAGTATTCCTCAGACCACAAACAAGAGAACCCAATGAGGTCTTCCTTGAATCTGGAAGTCTCAGTGAGAGGGGATAGTTCCCAGGTGGTAGATGGTAAGATGGGTGTTGCTCAACAGAAACAGGTAAGAAGCCAAGCAAACACAGTGGTTTCAGTCCCAGCCCAGTCACCAAAGGCTAACTGTAAACACTGTATGCTCTTTGTATTTTCTCTAGTGGTTGTCTTTTTCTTGCTCCTTACTATACTGAAAATGGATCTTATCTCAGAGGACCTGACAAGCTTGTACTTGGGCCTAAGTTTAAAAACAAACAAACAAATAAACAAACAAAAAGTGGCATTTCCCCAAACTGAATAACCCGAGGGAAAGTGAACAAGAGAGAATGTAGGAAAGTGTTTATACCCTTCCACCGCCCACTTCCCAGCTGCCTGGAAAGTTCCCTTCAGAGCTCTTCTATGTAAAACTTTGGAAATCGGATGGATAGTATGTATGTGTCCAAAATATAAAACAAAGACCCTTCTTTGATACACCCCCATTAGGTAACTTGTCCAGAATAATAAAAATCAAGGGCAGGACTCTGCCTTCTGCTGATTCCCCTGTTCCTGCTGCTGTTTACTTGTTAACATTCTTACTTCACTTAAAAACTACATTACCGGGATGCCTGGCTGGCTCAGCAGTAAAGCATGTGACTCTTGATCTCAGGGTCCTGAGTTTGAGCCCCACATTGGCTGTGGAGCCTACTTAAAAAATAAAAAAAAAAATTTTAAAGCTACATTACTAAATCCTAATGCTGAAAATGCTCTAAATATTCTCAACCTCATACACAACTAAAAGTAAACATTCCATGTAGAGCATGGTCTACATTCAAATAAATCCCCTGTAAAACTAGGTTATTACAAGTGATGAATTTGAATGGATGAAGTTTGGAAAGAAGTTAGAGTCTGAAGAATTGACATTTTTATGCATGCATGGGAAGAGGTGTTTTGTTTTTTTTTTTAATTTTTGTTTTTACTGTCTTGACGACTAGATACAGAGAGGGACTAATTCTGTTTACATATATCGAAAGCTGGAGTTAACTACTTTCCTAAATACATTTTTATAATTCAGGATCATCGATGATTTTAACACTTTTAATGTTTCTTAAAAGTGTGTGTGCGCGCGCGCGCATGCGCTCACGTGCCTGCGCATGCGCACACATTCACTTAGTCAACAGCACAGGATTGCTCCCTGGTTGTTGAGCATCGGACAAGAGCTGGGTGAAGAGTTGAACCAGGAGCCTCAACTCCTCTCACCTTGAAAATGTCACATGTTTTATGGCCGTTGTCACCCCACTGTGTTTTTCAGAGGACCTCGCCAAACATTACCAAATTTGAGCCTCATTAACAACCTTTATTACACAGAAAAAGCATGATTCTTCCATTTTTCGGACCAGTCACCAGAAGGTTAAATGGTTTGTCCAACAACTGTCGATCAGAGTTCAGCTCTCCTCCTCTCAGCCTTGTGTTCTCTCCAACCAGGAAAACTTCTCACTGACATCTGAAAACTGTGGAAATAAATTATGTGGAAAGCCAGCAAATGTTTACTATACAAGAGGCCACTATAAATTAATGACTAATTTAGATGTGTCTTTTGGATTTGAGGGATGATCTCCTTCTGTAGTCAGCTCTCAGTTGTTTGCGTTTTTGCTACCATCCTGTATTTGTAGATTTTAAATGTGAGAACTTAAAATGAAGTTAGCCCAAAAAGAGCATGTAAAATATTTTTAATTATGTTTTATAGTGCAAAGAGGCAGAAGGTGTACAGAAAATGCCAGAGTCCCTTTTCCAAAACCTTTTCGTGAACCAAGTAAAACAAAGTCATTTCATGCATTGTATATTTAAGGCAAATGATTATTGTTCACGTAAGTTACACTTTTTAGTAAAGCAATAACTCCCCCATTTGACCTAAAATGTCATTAGATCAACTGAGCAACTTCGAGGTACCACAGAATATTTCATAAAACGCCAACATGGCATATCACACCATGCTTGAAACCACTGGCGTCCCTGTCCACTGCACTAAATCCATTCAGCTTTTCCTGTTTGCTTAGAATAATGACTGTAAATCAAGTCCTGTGCTCTGATGACAGGAAACTCTCAAATGAAATTCAGTCACCTCAGAAGTGACAGCAATTGTAAGAAACTGGGTTGGGGTGCCTGGGTGGCTCAGTCAGTTAAGCTCTATTGGTTTCTTTCAGCTCAGATCATGATCCTTAGGGTTGTAAGATCGAGCCCTGAGTCGGGCTCCTTGCTCAGCAGGGGTCTGCTGGAGACTGACTCTCTCTCCCTTTCCTTCTGCCCCTCACCCCCACGTACGTGTGCACTGTCTCTCTAATAATAAATAAAATCTTAAAAGAAAAAAAGTAAGAAACTTGATTGTTATCTGGAAATTCAAGCAGTAAGGCACAGCACAGATCTCCATGAGCTGTCCTCTGCCGCTTCTCCATTTTGTGATTCATGTGTAGGTCCTCTTCACATTTCAGCAAGACCACAGTACTTCCTTCCAAGCACCATTGCTACCTTAAAGCCCTTAGGTAATCTCGACTTGAAAACACCGTTCCACACCATGCCTTTGCCAAATATTGCCATTCGGGTTTCATCTTGGTTGTCACATGCAGCAAGATTCCTTTTCTCATTATTAATGACCTCCTTGCTCACTGTGTCCTCATAGTGTCCTCAAAATAATGTCCATCAAAACACTTATTAGCACCTGACATTGAAACGGAGTCTATTGATCAATGTGTTAACATTAACTAGTGTATAATTTTTGATCAATGCATTATCTCCTATTTCTTGTGTGACTGAGATAATTCTTATAAATGGGTGTTTGTGCTCAATATCACGGGATGTTCCCAAGTGGAATATAATTTTTTTAAAAAAATTCTAAATAGCAGGCAGGGAGAAGGGAACCTATGGAAGGAATCTAAGAAAATGTCATTAGTCTTTCTATAGTACCTTTCCATGGTCATAGCAGTCTTTTGTCTTTTTTCCTTCTCTCTTCCCTTTCTCACACTCTCCCCTTTTCTTTCTTTCTTTTTTTTTTTCCTGGCTTTCTTTTGTCTTCTTCGCTGCCTGACTTCAGCCAGTGGCATTTACTGAATTCAGCATTAAACATTAAAACCAGGATGCATCACCATCTAAATGTGTTCTTCAAACCAGGGAATCCAAGATGGAGGACCCATGCAGGCAGTGACTTCTACTCAAGCCCCCAGGTGCATTCCAAGCAACACTGTATTTACATAAAAACACAATCTTAAAATGTAGATGGAGCCCTCCTTTTAAAAATGTCTTTAACTTTTTTTATTGAGGCAAATTATCCAGAAGATTAAATCTGATTTGCATAATATTTTGCATTCCCATTCATCTGAGGGTAGAAACCCTTCAGAAGGTTTCTAAAATTTGTATATATCTGAACCATGTTCCCTGTGAATCTGATATCTCGACCATTCTTTTCTTAAAACTCCAGAAGTTTTCTAAGAGAAATGATTCCTAGATTCATAAACAGAAGTCCATACTATGATTGTTGCTAAGTCTGAGCAACTTCCGTTGAGGACTCACAGCTTCGTGTTATCTATTTTCATGCCTGTAAGTGAATCCAATCACTTTCATCACCCATATTTTTATCATCTAAAAAAACCTAAACGCTTCAAACAACTCTTTGTTCAACAAGCAAGCCCAATATCCAGCCCAGCATGTTTACCTAAAAAGTCGAAGGAGCTGTCTGGAGACCCTGAGGCAGAGGTGTGGGAGTTGGGTGGGGGTGGAGAGGGGGAACACACATTTCTTGGTCTGAGTCCAGCAAAGGCAGGTCTGCTTATGGTCATAACACTGTGCACTCGGATTTCTATGGGACTGATGTTCAAGATGCTGCTGAACACCTTTAACTTTTACTCTTGATGTGCTTTCAACTTTTGATCTTCTCATTCTCCTTAGGATTAGTGTTAAGTCCTAAGTGTAAACAAGAGTCTGGGCAGCTTCTTGAGAATGTGGGCCATTGTGGGTAACCTCACTATGACACTCACTCTGTCTGCACAGCCAGGGAAATAGGATTTTGACATCTGTCCTATTAAGTAAGTTACTCTTTAGCACTACTGGATTATTCCACTCAAAAATTTATGGAACCATTTTAGTAGGCTTTATCCACCAAATTCACAAAATGATTGTCATTATTCCCATTCACTTTGTCCTATGCATAATTTAGCAGAAAAAGGAAAAGTATTTATTATTATAATTATTCATGACTATAGACTAATTTTAATAATAGTTACCATTCACTGAGCACAGGCTAGGTATGAGGCTCCTGGTATGCATTATCTCATTTAATTTTCGGACAGTCTGGGTGGCTCTTTCGGTTGGGCATCTGCCTTCGGCTCAGGTCATAATCCCAGGGTACTGGGATCGAGTCCAGAATTGGACTCCCTGCTCAGCAGGGAGTCTGTTTCTCCCTCTGCCTCCGACTGCCACTCCCCCTGCTTGCACTCACTCTTTCTCTCTCTCTCTAACAAATAAAATCCTCATCATTCTACTTATAATTATAATTCAAAATATCATAATTTTGAAATATATTATAATTCGAAATAAACTTAAAAGGTAGTTATTATTACTACTCCCTTTTAAAACAAAAACTGAACCTCAGAAAGGTAATGCTCTGTATCTCCGACCACATAGCTTATACACTAGGGTATCAGGATAATTAGATAAGAAAGTTAAACAGTTAATATTTTCCAAATGTCTAATACCTCTTGCAGAACAATCTTCAACAAAATAGGTTGATCAAAAAGGAATCTCGATGTTGCATATTGCCCAGGAAATATTCACATCAAACTTCAGCATTTAAGTAAAATGTATTTTCACATTTCATGTGCTACAGAGACATTACCCTAGTCCAAAAGGAATGGCTAATAAAAGACCACCACCAATACATTTCACCCCCTTGTGGGAATTGTGTCTGCTGGGGTTTCTTTGGGGGTGAAAGAAGACATTTATGTATGATATTCTTAGGGCATCCCCTTTTCAGTGTCTCTTCACTACCCTAGGGAGACCAGGCAGGCCCATTCCATTCTCACAGCCCGTGGGACATCTCTGTCATGTCGCTGTCTCACTCTAAGTGTGACTTTGCTGTCTGAGTGTAGCATTCACCATCATTGATTCTGAGGGTCTACCTCGGTGCCTGGCACATAGTAGGCACATTCAGTACTGAGCAAGGCAGATCACTGGTCCGAAGGCTTATTTTCTGTACATCGATAATTTAAGGATGAATGGATATTACCATATCATGGAAAATACACAGCAGTATCACACCATTACAAATTCCTATGTATTTTTCTATTTCCTCTAGTAAATTTATTTCTTATTCTCTTTTTTCCCTTTCCAGGACTCAGCTCCTAGCACTGGCTTTTAAACTCTTACATTCTCTTTATTTACAGTCAAAATTATTTGCAATACTCCACACCTTCTGGCTTCCAGCTGGTACTTGTATTCAGGGGCAAACAAAAGCAAGACAAACACATATTGCATCTGTACCTTGAAACAGCCTCAACTCCAGGTGGTTGAAAGGACTCCCTGGGGCACCTGAAATTCAGGTGGGGCCTTAGCAGTGTTTCAAGTCCAGCCCGCCTGTAATTCCCCTTTCCTCCCTGCCTCCGGGCAGCAAAGAGCAGGGGTGCAGAGCTGATTGCTGGAGTCCGATCTGGTGGGCAGCCGCCATGAGGGGCAGGCTGGTTTTCCCAAATATATTTAGTCTTGGCTTCACAGAGACCACAGTCAGAGGACGTCACGGGTCTACCACTGTTTCCCAAAGAGCATTTTCCTCCTGGACTGACAAGGAAAATCCTACTTCCTACGGTTTTTCTCCAGAACTACTGCACTGTGGACAATCGATGGGGCCAGCCCTTGGCGAACCAATGCACTCAGCCCCTCCAGGCCAGGTTGGGGTGCTTGCTCGGGGGCTCGGACTCTCCCTGTCACTGCTCAGGGTTATCTTGTAGCACTCATGTATCTCAAGGCATGTCAACACTTCCATCACAAGCCCCCTTGTCACTGACTCCTGACATCAGCACAAATAATCACCTGGCCTTCATCCTGGCGGGAAGAGATGCAGATAGCCTAGTTAACAAGAAGGTAATGCGCGTGAGTCGTTCGGTATTAGCTAATTATTTTCTGACTGGGAGAACCAGATACACGGGGGCAACGCTCTTTCTGGCCCCACAGCTTTAAAACATCCCTAACCGGAAAATGGATGTGAATCCCGAGAGGAGGGAGGGCAGGTGAAGCGGGCTTAAAAAAAGAAAGATGTCTTCTTTCAGTGTTTGGCTTGAGTTCCTTTCTGCCAAGAAATGAAGAAAGCTCCATAACACCTTACTCAACACTTCCCGTTTTCTTAATTCTTCTAAAATTCTTTTATTTAAAGTTCGGTTTTAAAAATTGGCAAATCAAGCAAGAAGGAAGTCCGTTTCCTTATGGCACAGCTTAATAAGAGACCCAGGATAAAAACTCAGAATCTTCATTCCCAGGACGATTGGGGATGGGGGGGAAGGGGGGCTTTACAAGATTTATGCAAAACTTCAAAGAAAGCCCCTCCCTGCCCACCCCTCCCCCCTTGCGTGGGTGTTTCCTTCATCCCACTACACCAGTGTTGGTTTTTATGTGAGCATAATTGTGCTTTTGTCTTGGAGTTGGCTCACCTCACTAGCTCCAGCCCGAGATCCCCTGGCCTGGAGCCCAGGGTGGGGCTTTGCCCTCAGAACTGTAAATAATGGTAATTACCTTTACAAACTTAAAAAAAAAAAAAAAAATTACTTTCCCAAGGCCAAGAATATCCAAAGTCTAGAGCATTCTATATAACCCCTTGTGCAAAAATCTGTTAGAATGAGTGTGATCATGAAAAAGAGTATCTCCCTCATGGCATGACCAAAAGGAAAAGAAAGTCACCAGCACTCAGTGGCCCCATGGGTCTCTCTGGGCCTGTCAGTTCTTTGCTTCCACAGTCATGGCAAAGTAAGTCCACATAAAAGGAGTAAATATGGAAGTAGAATTTAGGATTTGTTCTCACCACTCCCTCAGATTTCATGAACTGGACTGAAGCAAAAGCATATTCCCTGTGCCGGCTAGTAACTCCCACGGAGAAGGGTTCTGCCGCAGGATTTACAGACTGTGCTTTCTGAGGCACTACTTCCTACAGTATCACCGGCTGCTTGACGGCACCTATTGTTCCTATTAAGTTGACGCACATCCAAGCTTTTGCCTCATTAGATTATCACCATGGTGCCGAGGCTTTCATTTCTGCATAATCTTGGTATTTTATTTCGTATGCCATCACGAGCACCTGCTATCTATCTTTAAGATCAAAGCAATTATTGAAAATGCAAAATTTTAAAATGCAATAGCTTTTGGCCACATGGCTATACCAAGAGTCCTACAGAAGTTCTGATACATGAATAAGAGGGATTTGTCTTCCAGGCCACAGGGTTCCTTTGATTATTTTACTTCCAGATTAACTGGTTTGAGGGTGGAGACCAGAACATCTGGACAGATGCCCTCGGGCTAACATGGGCCCGTTTCAAACCCTTCAAACCCCATGTTAAGGCCAAAGACCCAGAGTAGGGAGCTTCTGGGGCATGTGTGGTAACTGGAAATTTACTAAGACTCCCGAAGTGTCAGAGTGGTCTGCGTGTCACTTTTTCCATTCAGAAGTCAAACCATTGCTCTATTATCATGAGGGTTAAGGAGGTCATGCTCTGTGCTCCTATCACAGTGTTTTAGGCATTCAAATTCTTAAAAATATTCATCGGTAAGGTTTCTGGTGCTGAGACAAGGTGGTTTATAATACACCTACCAGAACAGAAAGCCATCTGACCCACAAAACTATCACATCATTAACATTCTCTTTCGCCCTGGCTCAGGGCTCTGCAGAGGGGTCCACCCCTGGGCTCAGGAGAACAGTAACAAACCTCCCTTCTCACTAGGAGGGCTCCCAGATGAAGAGGTAATTCCTCCTTTGCACTTGGCCTTGTTCCAAATGTTCCAATCTTGTGGAGCTTCTGAGAGCTGTTCATGCCACCCTCATAATGTTTGTTCTTTTCATTTGTTAAACATTGGCCTGTCCCTGTGTGATTCCTCAATTCATCCTCCCCACCTCCTCGCGAAAGCTCCGAAGACAGCCCCTATGCAGATGACCTGCCCTTCTGGGCTCTACACAAATTCAACTCCTCCAAGGGGACTCCCCACATGGCTCACGTCCTCCTGCACAACCATGCAAAGTCACCCTACGGAGATGTCATGGCAGTTGTCGTGGGGGTTGTTTGTTCCCCCGAAACAGTGAGCCAAGGCTGCCCGTTCTGCCATCTTGGAAAGTTTTAAAATTAGGCTGCATGGCAGTGTCTCTTCTCTGCCGCTTACCCTCTGGAACATCTTGTTTGCTGGTGAAGGGGAAAAGCTGAGGGCAAACGGGAATTGGTTTTCTAGGTCAGGGACAAGACGCACTACACACCTCGAGAATCCAACCTGCGATGTCAGTCCCATTCTGGAAGAGCGTCCATCACACACAGTCTCTGACTGGCTGTCTCTCGGTCCAAGAGGAGTATATCCTCAGCCCTGCAACAAAACTGGAGAGACCCAGCCATAACTCTCCAAAACCTTTGTCTAAAATGGTTGCGCTCCTTCTTTCACTGACGGTAACACTGGCTTGAAGCTCTGTTGCCATCCCTTTCTGTTGTTTATCTTTAGCACAGACAGAGGGGCAGGAATTAATTTGCTAAGCCACGGTACTTGACTCTGGCTCATGCAGGGGAAGAAAGGGTTAAGTCCTCTGGGTAAAACATTGTCAATCACTGGTGACTGCCACCAAGATGAAAAACAAGCTGCACCTGTACATGGGCAATTCAGGAGATTCTGGTCAGCTATTTTTCTCTGGTGCTTTGTTCTGCCAGCTGCCTCTGTGCTTTGGATGCAGGTGGAAACATGGACTTTGCTATCTATAAAAAATTTAATGGTGAAGATCAACTTCCGCTTCACCTCCCCAGGGATCAAAGTTTTGGGGCTTTTTTTTTTTTTCTCCTTGCTCTGAAAGACTAGCAGAGCAAAGCTCAGTGCAGATAATGGGTATGGTGTTGAGACACCCATTCTCCCCCCAAAAGTAGCAGGACACCTTTCATGGGTTGGAATTTTTCTTCCCAATTTGAAGGAAGTAACGGAAGCAGAGGGATGCATGCCTCCACAGGGTGAGGGCAAGCATCTGCTGAAAGGAAGGCTAAAGATGACAGCTCGGGGGCCTCCTGACTGACACTGCATTTCCCGTCAGTCACTGGCAGGAGCCTGACGGGGAGCCCGTGGAGACAACGTGGAAGGGACAGGCCCCACGCCTGGGAGCGGGAAGGAGGTCCTGACATGTGTACAGACTCATCTCTTAGAAGCGGGGTGTCACAGATCTGATATCTGGTCAGATTACTGGCCATGACACGATCGACGGCCAGTGAAATGTGTGGGTAGAAGAGCAGCTTCAAAGTCAGAGCTAGTCTGGACTAGCTACTACAAGAAACTCTGAGTGGCATGCTTCCCCCACGACATTATCGAAGTCCTTGTACTAATTCGGCATTTACTGAGTACCAGGTGCCAGGCATAGAATTAGTTATTGGACACAGAATTAGTTATGGACTGAACCGTGCCTCCCCAAAATTCACACATTGAATTCCTAACCCCTGACACATCAGGATAGGACTGTATGTGGAGACAGGGCCTTCGAAAGAGGCAAGTAAGTTAAAATGAGGCCATTTGGGGGGGTCCTCACCCAGTCGGACTGGTGTCTTCATAAGCAGAAGAAATTTGGGCTCCCAAAGAAACATCAGGGACTCATGGATGAAGGAAAGACCAAGGAGGGGTGCACAGCAAGAAGCCAGCCATCCACAAGCCAAGGAGAGAGGCCTCAGAAGGAACCAAAT
Organism: Mellivora capensis; assembly: GCA_004024625.1. Classification (NCBI taxonomy): domain Eukaryota; kingdom Metazoa; phylum Chordata; class Mammalia; order Carnivora; family Mustelidae; genus Mellivora; species Mellivora capensis. Next base: position 299,807 of record PISX010000211.1, on the reverse strand, counting down.
CTGCTGGCGCCTTGATCTTGGATTTCCCGCCCCTGGGACCGGGAGGAAAGAAATATCTGTTGCTGTGGCGTTTCGTTATGGCCCAGGGACAGACCATGACAGCAGTGACCAAGACAAGGTCCTCACGCTCCCTGAGCTGGCAAGCGATTGAAGAACTCATAGTCTCACGCCCACGTAGGCAAAGGAAAAAGGGAGGTGACCAGAAGCACTTTTAAACATTGCCTAGACAGCCAGAGTCAGTGAGAGAGCCAGGAGCAGGAATCCCAGCTAATATTTGGGTGGATTTTGTTATGGCCCACGGGGCCATTACCCTTTATTTCTTAATGGAGAGTGAAACAGTATGATCACTCTGCTTCGCCATGAGAAAGCAACAAGTCCCACACCGATCACGCTGCGGGGGAGGAAGTCTCGCACATCTGACCTAAAAGGTTCAGTGCAAAAGAGCCATGTGGCTGAACACACATCACGTGCAGACACAGCGCAAATATGTGGGCTTCACCATTACCAGCAGAAACAGAGGACATCTGTATATTTTTATAATCTCTACACAGTTGCTTATTTTAGATTGTTTTCTTGAAAGTTGTTAGTTATTTCTTTTTAACCTCACTGCCCCAGACTTACTGCCTCAAAGGAAGCATAACAGAAGATAAAAATACAGAAGTTGCTCCCCGGAGTTCAACAGGTTAAAACAGAGCTGAAAATAGCCCCCAGGCATGTCCTACGGTTGGCTGACTATTTAATCCTCTGATATGTAAGAGAAATGGAAATGTTCTAGTCTGAAGAGCTACCTAGTGTCCCAGAAGCTTTGCTTGGGTGGGGAATTTTGAGCACATCCCTGGGGACTGAGTTTAGTGTTCCTGAAGAAAAGTGCAAGGCCGTTGTGTGCTGACTGGATTAAAACAGTGACAGAATGCGGAATTCCTGTAGTGTGGAAAATACACTCCTCGTGGGTTCAGATACTATGATTCCGCCCACGCAGGCGAGAGCCCCTGCTGTATAGGAATGGGAGTGGGTAGGGTCTCAAATGAAGGAAGAAGTCACAACTTCAGAGAGGGACAGCTGACAAGCTCCACCACCCACCAGTGAGGGATGTGCAGACACCCAGGGCCGGAACCCAGAATGAGGATTGGGTGGAAAGGGCCTGACTAGGGTGACAAGTGAAAAATCTCCTCCCTGGTCTTAAGTACAGTTGGCAGCTAAAATTGGAGCCTCCCAGTCAAGTCTGAATGTTAGATCCACGGCAAATTGTTTTTAGTGATAAATATATCTCATGCGACGTTTGGACCATGCGATATTTGGGGTGTACTTATACTAGAAAATTCTTTGATATATGTCTGGGATTCAAATTTAACTGGGTGTCCTGGTTTTTGGTTTTTTGTTTTTGTTTTTGTTTTTGGTCCTGTGTCTTTATTTGCTAGATCTGACAATTCAATCTTAAATGGCAGCTACCAGCTTGGCTGCAGAAAGGAAGAAAGATTTGTTCCCTGCTTGTGGCAATGGGTCTAGAGCTGAGTCATGTCATCTGTGAAACTCTATCCATCTTTTGGGGTTCGATCTGAACAACCTCTCTATACGGTATGTGGTACCAGAACCAGCAGGTCTAGAAAGATCGGGAAACCACATGGTATAAATCTGATAGCTTATCCTTCTTGAGCTCTCTTGGCATTCTTGTCTTTTCTACTCCCTTGGCATCTAATCAAGTCTTCTAGAACTCTAGGCTATCTCAGCTGCTCAAGGGACAACTCTCAGGAAAGGATCTGGAGCCACATTATGGTAGAAGTGTTAAAAGCAAATCCCAGTCCCCCAGGGGACAGCAAGTGCTGAAATCTAGGAGACAAAATTGGAGCCATTTGGCCCACTTCCCCTTCCTACCTGGGAGGCTATAGGACTTGTTTCATAGAGAGAAGCAAATGCTTCCCCAAGTGTGAAGAAATCACACAGAACGCAAAAGCTCCCTTGTTCTGTTGTAGCTGCTCCTTCCATCTCCAAAGGATTTCTCAATTTGTCAACTGACATTTAGCGAGAACCCAGCAGGTGCCAAGCACTTTGTCAGTCTGGGGACTTAACAGCCCCAGGGACTGCCTGCACCCCAAAGAGCCTCTGGTCTCACAGGGATCCCCACGCTTCTCTTAGACTCAGCCCTGGGCGTGGACCTTGCCATCCAGCCTGCCACCTGCATTACCTCATAGAGGCTCATTCAGTTCTGATCTACTGCCCTTCGGTATAGGGGAAACAAGGAAAGCGTTACAGGCACTCATATTGTGCTTAGGTTCCCTTTAATAATTCACATAAGCCTGGGGTTCTTTATTTTCATTCCAGCTTCCTCACACACCGCGCAGCTCGGCCTGCCCCTCACCCTAAGACCAGCTGGTTGGTTCCCACATTGCCATGCATTCCAGGTATATTTGAGTTGAATAACCCCGTCCCTGGACACCGCCACTCCCTGTCGCTATCACAATGCCCTATTTCATGGTCCTCACTGCACATCCTACTATCTGCAAGAATTTCCTTTGTTTGTATGTTTGTTTATTATATCTTCCTCAATTAGAATGAAAACATCATAAAAGAAGTGAACTCATCTTTCATTTGCCTTTGGACTTCCAAAGCCTAGAACAGTACCTGACACTAGTAGGCACTTAACAACTGTTTTTTTAATGGATGAGAATCTGAGGGAATGAGGGGTCAACCAAATTGCCTGTTGCAGGCAACCTGTGACCCATATGGGGTGGATCTTGTGCCCGGGAACCTGGCTGCTCTTGGAAGATGTTAACCTTGTCTTGTAAGGATGATGAGCACGTGCTCTGTTTTCTCAGGGGCATGTACTGAATTCGTCTTCTGTATTGAGCTCAAGGGCACCAGCTGGGCATCCACACCGGGAGCCTGGAATCAGCCTAGTCTCCTCCTTTTCTATCTTCTTCCCTCTGCCTTAAAACTATAACCCAGTACTGTTTCTTCCACTCAATGGTGAGGACCTAGCCAACTGCCTTTCTATCTCCATCCCCACCTCCTCCAAGTGTATGAGCCAAGGTTCTCCAGAGAAACAGAATTAATAAGGTCAATACGATGTATGTGTACATATGTGAGCCTGCTTCTCTTGTCCTCCCAAAAAGTTTGAGAGAACCCAATTCCCTACGTTATGTCCCTTTCTAGCTGAAATACCCAGAGAGGTCACCTCCATAATTTGACATAGTGGCAAGCAGCACTGTGTGAGTTTAAAGCACACAGCATCATTACTTGACTTACATATATTGTGAAATGACTACCACAATAAGTTTAGTTAACATCCATCACCTCATACAGATACAAAGAAAGAAAGAAAGAAAGAAAGAAAGAAAGAAAGAAAGAAAGAAAGAAAATAAAAGAAAAAATGTTTTTTCCCTTGCATTGGGAATTCTTAGGATTTACTCTCAGAGCAACTTACAAATATATCATACGGAGTGTTAACTATAGTCATTGTGTTGTGCATTACATTCTTGGGACTTATTTATCTTACTTTTTTTTTTTTTAAGATTTTATTTATTTATTTGAGAGAGAGGCAGTGAGAGAGCATGAGCGAGGAGAAGGTCAGAGGGAGAAGCAGACTCCCCGTGGAGCTGGGAGCCCGATGCGGGACTCGATCCCAGGTCTCTGGGATCATGACTTGAGCTGAAGGCAGTTGTCCAACCAACTGAGCCACCCAGGCGTCCCAGGGACTTATTTATCTTATAACTAGAAGTTTGTACCTTTTGACCCCCTTCATTGGGGACCTTAGTCTTTTGTCTTAAAGCCTTCTCCTGATTAGATGTGCCCTCCCACATGATGGAGGATAATCTGCTTTAGTCAAAGATTGAAATGTTAATTGCATCTAAAAAAATACCTCCCCAGCAACACTGAGACGGGTGTTGACCAAACACTGGCACCACAGCACAGCCAAGTTGACACATGGAATGAACTTTCACAGATGCCTCTTTGCCTCCATCCCTATCTCCCCCCAGGGCCCCTTCAGTACTGCAGTGGATGAAAAGCTAAGAACTCCATTTCTAAGACTCCCTTGCAGCTAGGGTTCTTAACAGGGCTGGGACTAGGGGACACAAGTAAAGTAACTCACACACAAAATTTAAAGGGACATCCAAAAACTCAATCCAGACAAATAATGCTGACACAATATTTTCAAAGATTAAAATGTAATGCACTATTACATTATGTATTACAATATTATTTTCCCTTTTGCCTTTGGCTCCAACACAGCTTGGCATGTCACTAGCTTCTTAATCTTAATTGGTTCCACCAATAAGATGCACTCATATGAAATCCGGAAAGCAGAAATGAGATGGAAGATATCTTGTTATGCGAGTTTCTGTTGGCAAGCACAGTTATGCTCCAACACCCAGGCACTTGCTGCAATTACGACTGCAAGGCGTGGGCTGAGGCATGCATGTTTTGCTGTTGCAGATGGGGTGGGTACAGCACAGTTCTAGAACCACTACTTGGGACAGCAGCTCCTTTTACAGCTAGGATAGGCTCTTCCCGAAATTGACAATGCTGACCCTGGCCTCCTAATTCTCCCCTTTTCTTATTGAGATACGGGTATAATTCCCAGGTGGGCCATTTTGGAGTGTTGTTCATTCCTGGAGGTTGGCCTGGAATCTGCTTCTTCTGCCTTTCCAGAAATGTTAGAAAGAACCCAGATCCCTACATCGTGTTCTTTTCTGGTTAAAACACCTAGAAAGGCTGCTGTTTCCCGTGCCTGAACCCCAACCAATGCCATCACCTCTCTCAGATTCATCCCATCCCTCCCAGCTCCACCGTCCTGCCCTTATTCAGATCCCCCTTTGGGATCCCCCACCTTCTCTAATATGGCTTTCATTTGACCTTCCACTCACCATCTTTACACATTTCTTTTTCTGCATTCTCTACTCCCCACCCACATGGAATTGTCCTCTTCCCTGTGGGTCCCATTTTACTGTGTAGATTCACCCTGTAGCTAACTATTTAGGCAACATCGGCATATCTTATGGGAAAGCCAATGTCAAAAATCCAATATGGAAAGTCCTTAGAATTTCTTTAGATTCTCAAGGAGCTTACATTCATCTCCTACCTTCTGTATCCACTAAATTCTTCATTTCTTGATTTCGCACATTCTGTATACTCTCATAAAGTTTTTATGCATAGATCTTACTGAACACTGACATGCAAAGCAAACTCTTTTTACAAAGTCCTATATCTTCTCTGCCATGCTGCTGAGCAATCCCTGATTTCATCCTTTCTTATCTACTTGCTGCATTCCCCCTAGGAAAGAAAGGAAAATTCTTCATTTTTCTAAAGCACTTCATTTCTTCTCCCCTCTCCGTATAGATTTTGTCCTATTCCACATCCAGTTGGTCCATCAATGCTTTCTTCCTATAAAATGTCATTACTTCTCAAGGAAGACTTCCTCTAGAGCTTAGTTTGGGAACATGAGCTGGTAAGAGCTAAATTACTGCAGAAAATTGTATCAGGGTGCTAGGAGTTCATGGGAGCAATCTGGAAGAAGAGGTGAGAAAGACACAGGTGAGGAGAGGACCAGGAAAATGGCTACAAGCCAGAGCACTCCATAAGGGGATCCGGCCAGTGAGATTGGGGAAGGGAGGTGAGGAAAGGACTTTCAAGAACAGAAAGGTCTGGCGTTCAATTAAAGTGCCATGGATGGAGATCAGATAGCACGTAGGAGCACAGCTTCTGAGTCACTGACCATGCTTAAAACTCAACTCTATCCCTAACTAGCGCTGTGATTGGTAAATTCCTCAACATCTTTTACTTTCCTTTCCTTTTTTTTTCTTCATAAAATGGGGTAATAATTTTTTTAAGTCTATTTCCCATGACTATTGAAGGATTAAAAAGATAATATATGAAAAGCATCTGACAAAACAAGCCAGTTGTCTGGAAATGTTGGCTTTGAGGATGACATAAACAATGTTGAGCAGATGTTATTATTGCTCCCATGTAAATTGACATTCTCTCCCTAAATCTTCAATTCAAAGTCCGCGTTTGTTCAAGAATATTAGAACAACTGAATTCCCCACTCCGGTCGAAGCCATCATGAAAACAAGGGCAGGTGAATCCATAAACTGGCAGAATTCAGCAGAAGAAATTGCTCCTGGACACGAGCATGCAAGCTCCTTGGGAAGTAACCAAAACCTTGGAGTTTGACCTTCCTACGCTGGGGATGGAGGGAAGGGTCAAGGGCACCAGATCTGAAAGGGTAGGGATAAACCACCTGCCACCTGAGTTAACTAGGGTTTGAGCAGTCACCATAGAGGTGCCACTGCGTGGCAGGCCGGGCTGTCCCCTGCCACTCCTTGCGGTTGTTATTGGCAGTGTTGCTGTATTGAGAAGAATTTTGAAGAGCTGCCCAACTTCAACTTGAGCTTGTAGGACCTTGACTGATAAAGGGCTCTGTCTTGACCTGGAAATGTTTCATCCATATCAAGAGGCAGCAAACTAAAGCCCATGGGCCAAACCCAGTCTACCACCTGTTTTTGTATGGCCCGTGAGCTGAGAATGCCTTTTCCATTTTCAAATGGTTGAGAAGTTTTATGAAAGAAGATTTCATGGCACATGAAAATGATATGAAAGTCAAATTTCAGTGTTCATAAACAAAGTATTGCATTTGGTTAACTTAAAAAGTTGTGGGACTCTACTCTTTCGCTTTTGTTATTAGAGTGCCTACATAACATTCTAGATCTTATCACTTGGCCCAGAAAGCCAAGTAAAATATTTGCTATCTGGCCCTTTATAGAAAAAGTCTGTAACCTCTGTTTTACATAATCCAGAGGAGTCCAAGATATTGCCACACAGTGTCTTCTCCCTCTCCCCCTCAAGGCTGTGCTGATTGTATTTCACCTGATTTTACCACATAGAAGTTGTGGGTGGGAGCCCAAGAGGCCTCTGGCCCAATTTCCTTTCTTTTGGTAGAAAATGTCTTTTTTAAATTGTCCCCTTAGTGACAAGTACATGGTAAGTCAATAAGGCAAGACCAGTAGATTTTTTTTCTTTCATCAAATATGAAAAATGAGTTAGTGGCTCTCATCCTCTTTTGCTCTCATGACTAAAGGATCAGGTAGGCCCACCCCAAGCTCATGATGCAAGGTTCTTAGTGTTTCTTTTATTTTCATGGGGACTCCCAGGTCTACTTTCCCTAGCTTTTATTCTTTTCTTAAAAAAAAAAAAAAAAAATTCCTTATCTGCTCACTACCACCCACCTCTACTCTCTGACTAATTGCAGACACCTGAAAAGGATTTGCTTCTCGGTAAGACTAGGACTTGGCTACACTCTCTGCCGCTTGGGTAGTGTTCTCACGTCTATGGCCTTGTACATCTTCCCCGCCCCAGGAAGGGAGGCACCGTCCCCTTCTCCTTGAAGTACCTGGGTGCCCTTTCTCCTGAAAAACTGTGTGAACTTTGAATTTTTTTCAATGTAATAATTTCCCTGATAATTAAATTATAATATCGATGGAGCTTATCTTCATTTCTGATAGTTCTTCAATTGGCACTGACTCCTGAAACTTTCTCTTTCCTGGCCCCACCCACCCTGTCAAGTAAGTGGTTAATCATCTGTTAAATGTGTAAGAGCTTGAATGGAGTTGCCTTTTTAAAAGGGAGCCTGTGGAGATTCTTTCAGAGGAGAGAAAAACCCTCTACAGAATGAATAATAATACCCTAACTATAAATTCTGAGGATTCTAATTCTCTTCTTCAGATTTTCTTGGAGTTTGTGCCACCTTAACAGTATTCCCTCTTCTCTGAAAACTTCTCTCCTGAAGCCCATTTACTCATTCACCAACCACTTACTTCATTTTACATAATTAATTTTACAAAAGCAATATAAGCTCTTTTTGACAAATAAAGAAAATTACCTGTCCCTCCTTCGACTCTAATCCCATTCACTGGGTTAACCAAAGATTGAATTTAGGATTTCTTCCATCCACTTCGCTATATTCAGATAGACGAAAACAAATGTGAAGAGCTGTTTTTTTCTATCTTTTACAAAAAAAATAGATGCCTATCACTCTGAGGCTATAATCAGAATGTGTGGACCTAATTCATTCTTCTTAGTTGCATGGTATTCTCACGGCAGAACTGTTGACGTCTTTGGGGAATAGGCTTTCAACTCAATAAACATTTACTTCACACAGAATAAATGCCAGACCCTTTGATAAAAGCTAGAGAGAGGAAAATGAACAACACACCATCTTTGATGTGAAAGTCGAGGTCCCATCTAGGAGATGAAACAAATGATTGTAAGTGAACATGAAGTGCTACAATAGAGGAGTGTATAGTCATACAGAGATGGAACACAGAACTTGGAGGGGGATTCAGAATATTCTGGAGATAAAAGCAACAGATAAGGAGGGAAGGCCCAGGCTTAGGGAACAGCATGTGCAAGGCCAGGGAAGCTTGAAGGAACATGACTAACCCTTGGGGAACAGGCTAGTGCACAGTGTGGAGCAGCTGGAAGAGGGCAGAATGGCACCAAAGTGAAGGAACTTGGATGCCAAGCTAGTCTGGACTCAACCAGTGGGCTGAGAGTAAAGGGAGGGTGGAATGTGTAAGGGTTTTAAACAGGAAAATGGATCCTCTTTTCAGAAAGATGTCTGGAGAGCATCTGGGGGATGAATTTGTGAGGAGGGACAAGATAACAGGAGATGACAAGAAGCAATTGACATAATCTAGTCAAAAGAGGGTGAGGCAGGGCAGTGGCCAGAGAATGGATGGGAGAGGATAGAAATTAGCTTTTTTGAGGTGAGCCCAGGAGGACCTGCGGGCAGACTGAAGGCATGGAGGTGCAGACAGGCTTTTGGCTTGGGTGACCAGATGTACCCACCGAAGGAAATGCAAGGGAGAGGTAATGACTTCAGTTTTGCCCATGTTGAGTTTGAGGTGCCTGTGGAAACATCTTGGGCTTTTTTGAACATTTTCCAAATACGTGGTAATGATGGCTCTCCTAAAGTACTTCATTTAACTCTGCGATAGGTTTTCCCCCTTCACAGAGAAAAAGAAATGAAATGACTCAGCAGGGTTCCAACCACGGAGTCCAGTCCCAGGAGGTGGGAGCTATGCGGCAGCAGGGACTCTACAAGCATACTAGGTGCCTCTGAGTGACTTCTGATGGCCTCCTTTAGCTAGCAGACTGCAAAATATGACCCTCTGGGTCGATCAGTAAGTAGACAGTATCTTTCCACAAGGCTGAGGCATGCATGTCAGAGGGCACAGCTAGGGCAAGGGACTGTGGGTAAGATTACACAGTGCCATCCCCAGTCAAGCACTTGTGTGCAAGTGCCAGTCCACACATTTATAGGAGCCTGTCACTCATGAATATTTCTTCTGGAGTGACCATGGTGACCAGTGACCTCCTAACTGCCTAACCTAACCAATATTTGTCATTCCACATCTTACTTCATTCAGTAAACATACAACCTTCTGCTCAATGATACGCACACTGGATGTCAGAGACACACCATAAAGAACAAGACTTACCCTTAAGATCCTCTTGGACCAGTAGGGAAGTCAGAAGTGATAACCCATGATCACAAGAGGAATGCTTCCATACCAATAGGTACAAAGTATAGTGGTGTGACAAAAATAAAAGATACTTCAGGTGGAGTTACAAAAAGCTTCAGGTAGCAAACGGCAAGACTTTTCCAGGGTAAGCAGGAATCCCCAAGATGGACAGGGTTTCCAGAAGGATCTTCCACTAAGAGGAAGCCTGTGGTTGCCAGACACAGTCAGGGGATTGGCTCCATCAGAACCATCCGTAAAGCTTTTCAGCATCCCAACAACAGAGATCTTTGCAATTTTAAAAATCTGACAAGGTAAGGAAAATTACAGCATTTATCCTTGGCAAATACTACTCTTTTCTTTGGGGGATACTCACTAATCTTGTTTTTGAAGTACAAGGCCCAGGAGCTCAGCTGGAGGGAGAGACATGCAAAATGGCTGAGCCACTCTGCAAGATGAGGGGGGTACAGAGGAAGATGCCTCCAATTCGGGTACCTTTTGGATTGTTCCCAAAGGAAGACCCTCAGTGGAGAGGAGGCAACGTGTCTTAATCAGTTTGGGCTGCTATAACAAATTAGCATAGAGTGGGTGGCTTCAACTAATGCTGACTTCTCATAGTTCTCAAGGCTGCTAGGAGGTCTAAGACAAAAGTGCCAATGGATTTGGTTCCTGGTGAGGACCTACTTCCTGTGTGTAGATAGCCACCTTCTTTCTGTGTCCTCCCATGGTACTTGTAAGGGCACTAATCCCATCATGGGGCTCCATTCTCCTGACCTCCATTCTCCTGACCTGATTTAAACCTAATCAATTCTGAAAACCCAACCTCCAAATATATAGTCTTCATATTAGGGGTTTGGGCTTCAACATAGAAATGTGAGGGGAACACAAACATCCTGTTGACAGCAGGAAGGCGCTTGAAACAGGGGTAGAGAAGGCCCTATGGGGCAGGACACAGGGAAGGTCAGGGCGTGTATAAGGTCAGGGAATGACTTTGATAACTACCCAGTTACTTCTCAGATGGTGAGAAGGGCCATGTCCTTTTAAGAGCAGTCGTGTCTGATATTGGACATTACCTGGTTTCCTATTTTGCCCTGTCTTTAGTCTTCCTGCTAGTTTAAGGTTTATTAACCCCTAATGAAGTGTAAGCTGGTGGTGGTGATACCCTGGGGGAAGGAGGAGGAGGGTCAATCAGAACAAAGAAAGAAGAGGGTGATGCCAAACAGGTCCAGGAAAAAGTTGAGGGCAGGAGCTCTGAGTTGGGTTAATGAGAAAAAGAAAAAACAAGGACAATCTCAGAACCTTCTTCCCTTCAACCCAGGAACCCTCAGAGGCATCAGGAGGGAAATTAAATCCCTGTGGAGATAATATGTCATGGAAGCTTGCATTCTTTCATGTGGCTGTAGTTATTTCTCTGAATCCACAAAGCTGGAGGACTTGAAAAGTGAAATATAAATACAGATTTCCTTTCTGTGTCTGCTCCAGAGAATTCTGATTCTGAACATTTGTGGTAGGGTCTGGCCCAGATGGCTCTGAAGAGTCGCTAGGCTCAGGGGCCCCTGCCATAGGCTGTGGAAACCAGTAGAGTTTCAAGGAGGCGGGTTTTGTTTTAGAAAACTCCCCTTGGTGGCTGGGCCATGGTGGGGGGCAGGGACAGAGGTTGGAGTGGGAAGTTCTGTCAGGAGAACTCATGGCCCCCTGACCCTGGGACCCTCTCAGGCTTCCCATGAGGCACACTCTCAGGGCACCTGTCATTCGTCCTGCCATTTTGTCTTCCCACTTTCTCCCACTGAGTAAGCCTTCTCCTTGGCAGCAAGGTGTCTTTCATTTGTAATTCTCACTGTCTGTTGTTGAAGGAAAATAAAAACCCACACGTTTGTCTTCCCTCAGCACGTCACCTCTGGAAGTGGGTCAGAGCCAAGCCGCGTGGACCTAATATTCGACTCCGGGCTTTGGAATCCTGCTAGCTTCTACCTTTTACATCTTATCAGAAAGTCAGGAAATTGCTTAAGCAGACACCCCCCTTTTCGCATTAGGCTAGGCGCAGCCTGAGCCGCTAAAGAGGAGCCGGCGCCTTCCCCAGCCGGGCGCTCCACTAAGTCCCCGCTTGACCGGAAAAGGCTGACAACAATTTTGGTTGTTGCTGCGCCTACAACATGACATTTAACATGGGCACTTAATTAAAGCTGAGAATAGGCAAACTCCTTCCGGGGGTTTTCTCCCCTTAGAAGTGCGTCCTGTGCTCTACATTTTCAGGGTCGAAATGTAACAGTTTCTGAGCATCCTACAGGGAATTGTCTCTGGAGTCACGCAGCCTCTGCGCAGGGCGTCACCTCCCTTTTTCATGTAAAACGAGGGCAATACCGGGAACCTAGCAGGGCCCCGTATTTGCGCCCTCTGCTATCTCCACTCTATTTGGCGTCTTGGGTAAACACGCCCCCGGCCAGGAGCGTGGCCACAGGTGCACGCAGTACCCTCTTCCGCTAAGTGCACCCTCTGTACGTTCTCATTAGCGTCTCTGTCAAGTCCACTGTAAGCTTGTGGAGGCCAAGGACAAAAGACACTGTCCCAGCACTTAAACCAGTAAGTGCCTCCCCCGGGGAAAACCCTTTAATAAATACATCGTTCTTTCCCAAACATCAGGACAAAACTTACAGGTAAAGGCCATCTCCCTCTGGTCACGATCACTTTAACACTTCAGGTGGAAGACGGAGCGGTCTGTGTGTGGGAGCACATCTCTAACTGTGCCATCGTTAGTAGAATATAATCCCTCCGCTCTGGTTCGGAGGCATATGCCGGTTACATATAAATCCATGCCTCATTATACGAGTGTCACCATCACGTTAACGTTTCTACCGGCGATCACGATATAGCATTCAAAATGCTAATGGTCATTTTGCAGGGTCCAAGCATTTGTTTTGGGAGAACAAGGCCACAGCTGACATTGTTCTAACAGTATAGCCGGCAGCTGGCTTTACCACAATGAGACCCATTGTTGGGTAAATGGCGTCCCTCAGGTGAATGTAATTATGCAAATCCTTCCCTAACTCCCCGAGCTCTCTTGGCCCTCTCCCCGGTGGCCTCCCACCAGTGAGAACACTGTCACATTTCATTATGGGAGGCCTCCCTTGTTTGCTGGGAGTGTCCTCCCCACATTCTCAGGCCTGAGGGCCAGAGAGAACCCCCCTTAGGCCTGCTGGGCCCACTAAGGAGCTCCCCAGAAGACCAAATCCTTTTCTACTGACACATTTCTTCACATGTGTCAAACATTGAAACACATACCTTTAATTCCCTAAGGTGCTGTTTACCCCTGAGTCAAGGCAGGTCTGCACCCGGTGATTCTAATGCCATAAGGTCCTTTGCTGGCAATGACAGAAGTTATGGAGACCCAAGGTCAAGTGTTATCCAACACACACACACACACACACACACACACACACACACACACACACACACTTCCGGTTATTCTTCACTCCAGCATCCCCAGTCCACCGACATGAGAAAACTGAGCAATTTGCTTATTTATTAACACAACTGTAGACATACCTAGAAATAAGGAACCTGAACAAAAAGATCTCTTGAAAGTCCCCACCTTTTAAAATTTACATGACTCACCCCGTGTGCAGGGGCCATTTTTCCCACATTTTTGGTGATTTCCCACTGTCACCAAAATAGAACTCTGCCTACAAGCAGGTCCCACATGAATGTTGAGGGAACACAAGCTGAAACAAACCTCTGTTTACATTCTAGAATCAATGAAATAACATTAGTTTAATTATCATGTTATTAATGAATAATATTTCATTTCTCAACATTTTGTTTGCTGTGGTCTTTGTAAATACAAATTATTGATGAAGTATGAACGTCAAGTAAAATACAATGATGGTGAACCAAATAATGATTTTCTGGAGAAAATAAAACATCCAGAGGAATTTTAAAATGTGGAACCACTAATTACAAAATGCATTTACTTTAAATTTTTTTTAAAGTGGGCTCCGTACCCAACATGGAGCCCAACACGGGTTTGAACTTACAACCATGAAATCAAGACCTGAGCTGAGATCAAGAGTCAATCGCTTGGGGCGCCTGGGTGGCTCATTCTGTTAAGCCTCTGCCTTCAGCTCAGGTCATAATCCCAGGGTCATGGGATCAAACCCTGCATCAGGCTCCCTGCTCGGTGGAGAGCCTACTTCTCCCTCTCCCTCTGCCTGCCGCTCTGCCTACTTGTGCTCTCTACTCTGTCAAATAAATAAATAGAATCTTACAAATAAACAAACAAAAAGAGTCAATCAAGCACCCCCAAAATATATTAACTATAAACCTAACTTGACCATAATATCCTCAAAGAAGATCCTCAAAGAATGAGATATTTTAAATCATGGAGGCTCTATAAAATATGTAAATCATCAATGAGGGTACAAGACTAAGTTTGGGTTAGCAGAAGGAAAAGGTCAAATTTAGTGGACAAGAACTCATAATTCAAAGCTGAGATGAGACATGATGGAGATTGTAAGGGAGGACATTTCCTTGTCCCTTATGTCATAGAAAAACCTTATAACTACTGTAGGAGGGAGCTGGAAGAAAAAGAAAGATATGTGGGGGTAAGTGAATAGGGTTCTGTGTATTTTTAAGGTTTTCCTGTATCATGTATCCTGTTCCATTTTTCAAAAAATGAAAAAAAGGTGGGCTCTGGTAATAAAATATAGTTTTTGCATAATCTTCCATATTAATCCAAGGGATCCTACGTTTAGGTGTAAGAAATAAGATAGATCCATGTGTCTAAACCTACTGCAACTATATTCAAGATCTGTAAGAGGGTACATATCTATCACAGGTAGGAAATATAAAACAAGCTCATTACCTAACAGTTTAATCACATCCAGATTGTGATAGTTTGTATTTGTCATTATTTTTAGTGGGGATTTATTTAGTCCTTTCCAGTGGGAAAAAACCGTGCCAAGTACTTTATTCATTTGAACATCTTCATTCTTTAAATAATTACATGGGCTAGGAGTTATCTCCATTTTACAGAAAAGGAAACTGAGGCCCAGCTACATCAAGGAGGAAACAGAAACAAGAAAGGAAATAAATCCATCAGAAAAAGGTCCTCACATGAAGTGGATCCTAGGGACCCCTGCCTTTCGTGGCCTCTTCTCTGATTCTCCCTTGTGGAGAGGTTGGCCTCAGTGATCCAAGCACAGGGGCTTGAAGCCTGTGAAGCCAGAATATCAACTGTCAGGATTCTAACTGAAGATGGATACTCCACAGCCCTTGCTGAAAAAGCCACCAGTAAAAGCTACCGAGACGTCACATCACAGGCACGTCCTGCACTCACTCCTAAAAGTACCTGGTATGTTGTGAAATGTTTACATGTGGAATAAGGAAAAGAACTAAAATAATGAAAAACCTACTTTTATACAAAAGACTGCCACAGTGAACCAGGCAAGGAGTTGCCACCAATATTCTATAAAGCACAATTTTTCATATTTTCCACTGATTATGTGCATGTGTATATATATATATATATATAAGCTTCTATTTATTTATTTGACAGAGAGAGAGACAGCGAGAGAGGGAACAAAGCAAGGAGAGTGGGAGAGGGAGAAGCAGGCTTCCCAGCGAGCAAGGAGCCCGATGCTGGGTTCCACCCCAGGACCCCGGGACCATGATCCGAGCCAAAGGGAGATAGATGCCCAACAACGGAGCCACCCAGGCGTCCGTTTTGTATATGGATTTTAAACAACCATTGGGGTGCCTGGGTGGCTCAGTCATTAAGTGTCTGCCTTCAGCTCAGGTCATGATCCCAGGGTCTTAGGATGGAGCCTTGTACTGGGCTCCCTGCTTGGTGGGAGGCCTGCTTTCCCCTCTCACACTCCCCTTGCTTGTGTTCCCCCTCTCGCTGTGTCTTTCTCTGTCAAATAAATAAATAAGGTCATGACCTCAGGGTCCTGGGATAGAGCTCTACATCAGGCTCCCTGTTCTGCAGGGAGTCTGCTTCTCCCTCTGCCCCTCCCCCCACTGGTTCTCTCAAACTCTTTCACTCTCTGTTCAAATAAATAAATAAATAAAAATCTTTAAAATAATAAAATAAAATAGATAATCCCGGTCCCAGAATTGTCCTAACAGTCTGGATCCTTGCCCTATTTCAGTTCACCATTCCTATCAGTTTCTGTAAGAGAGCTAATTCTTTACCAAGAACCAAATCACATCAGCTCTACAATATAGGAGAGCCAATGAACGGTCAGGATTGGGCCCCATCGGCACTAAAAGTATTTTTGAGGCCCAGAGTTAATTATTTATATAAAATTCTTTTTTTTTAAAAAAAGATTTTATTTATTTATTTGACAGAGAGAAACACACAGAAAGAGGGAACACAAGCAGGGGGAATGGGAGAGGGAGAAGCGGGCTTCCTGTTGAGCAGGGAGCCCGATGCGGGGCTCGATCCCAGGATACTGGGGTAGGACCTGAGCCAAAGGCAGAAGCCTAATGACTGAGTCATTCAGGCGCCCCTAATTATTTACATAAAATTCTTATTGTAGTAACAGTTTGCTGACTATCAACCACGCTTCCCCCACCCCTGCCCTCCTTCCCAAAGCCAGTGGCATTGCATTCTGGGAGACCAGGGATGAGCTGTGGCAATCAGATGCCGTCCCCAGAAAGCTAAATCACACTTTGCCTTTCAAGATATTCTAAAACCATAAATGTCAGCGCTTAAAAGAAGAACAATCCCCCTACCACCACATCTCAACTTTAAGGATCTTTAATAACTGTCAAAAAGGCAGTTTTGCAACTCTAGGAGTGGGAGGCAGGAAATAGAAATCTTTTTCTTATGTTGTAGTTTGGGGCGTAAGTATTGAAAGGAAACAGGCCCTTGTCGCTTTTCACAGCTGAGGAGGCAGAAGTGGCTATGGTTGTAAATCTGACATTTCTTCCGCCTGAAGTTGTCAGCCCAGTAACACTGCTGCCCATTGATCCCAAGCCAGAGCAGTGGTTTCTTGGGTTGTTAGAGGGGTTTTTTTGGCTGCCAGGCTGACAGCAATGGAAAGCCTAGAAATGACAACCAAACAATAGAAAAATTCCACCATGTTGTTATTAATCATGAAAAGGGAAAGCCTGTTCCCTCATACTTGGAGGAAAAACCAATGGCTGGGAACTCAGGAAACTCCATTGCTTCCATCCCTTCTGACCAAACTCAGGAACCAAAGCAATCAGACAAGTGTAAGATGGATGTGAAGGAGGAGAAAGGCAGTCCAAGGGCCAGAGTGTCCCCTTTTCTTAGAAAAAGTATCTTCGTAGCTAATGTGGAGTGCATTGCTATCAGATAAAGGCTAGTACAGCAGCCTGTATGTACAATGAGTGACTAAGAGTTTATTATTTGATGGTGATGATTAATACAACAAAATGCCAATAGGTAACTCTGTACTCAATCCCAATTCAGAAGATTTTTATCAAGTGCTTTTCTGAAGCTTGCGTGAAAATATGAACAATCATTTACCTGAATAATCTTTTCCCCTGTGTGTATATAGAAAGTGGATGCTCTTAGGCACCACCTGGCTTACAAAAACCAGCAAATAAAGCAGTCTATTGCATTTTTTTCTCCCCTATTGTTTTCTCTGTTATTCCTCTTCCAGAAACTTCCAGGGTCAGTTCAAAGCTGTGGTCTCCTCTCTGTGAACAATGAAGAATGGGGCTACCTGCCAGCCTGGGAGTGTCCATGACTGTCCGTGTTGCCTTTCTCCTGACTAGGAGCTTGTGCTTCATTACTAGTGTAAGGATACAAAGTAACAGGAAGAAGGACAATAAATCCCAACTATTTTCACTTTTGAAATTTCCCTTCTATTCCTAATGGTATCCATGCTCATTTTTGCTTTGTAACTAATTTAATAAGTACAGAAGGACACATCCTACTTTCTTTTACTGAACATTACATAAAAAGCATTTTCCTTGCTTTTTTAAAGGGCACATGTTATTTCAAATGGCTGCATTATGCCATAATTTAATTAATGGCTTTTTAAAAATTCCTTCCCTTCTTCCTTCCAGCTTCTTAATTTCCGACTCACCTGCCTTTCTTCCTTTCTTCCTGTCATAAATCCTACTGCTTTGGGATGCCTGGGTGGCCCAGTCGGTTAAGCATCTGCCTTCAACTCAGTTCATGATCCCAGGGTCTTGGGATCGAGTTTCTCAGTAGGGAACGGGCTTCTCCCTTTGCCTGCCACTCTATCTCTGACAAATAAATAAATAAAATCTTGTTTTAAAAATTCCTATTGCTTCTTATTTATTCTGCTTCGTTTTGTTTTTTTGTTTTTGTTTTTTTAGGCCTGGGATTACCTTGTCAAGGCAAATAATGATTTTTATTATTCTTTATATGTAGTACTAACTTGTTTTTTGAAATATTTGCAGCCATTCCCATTGTCAGCAGGGATAGATAAGTATACCCAATCCCATAGGCCTCTTCTAATAGTGTCAAGTATGTCTAAATTGCCAAAAAATCCTTATAGCTATTTTTATGTATATTTTTATTTCTTAGCAAGATTGCTATTTTTAAATCTTTTTGTTAACTATGTTTCCTCTTGTTCAAATCATTCATTTATCCACTGAATTTTTTTGTTCTTTAAATAATAAAGAATTTGCTGTATTTGGGGCATCTGCCTGGCTCAGTAGGCAGAGCATGAAACTCTTGATCTCAGGGTCATGAGTGCAAGCCCCATGTTGGGCATGGAACCTACTTTAAAAAAAAAAAAAAGAAGTTGCTGTATTTGTCATATTTGCAGTATACATCTTTTCACAGCCTTTGTGTGTCTTTCTACTTTAAAATTTTTTTGAGATGTAAATATTTTCAAAATCTCTTTAAATCTGTTGACTTCTAGTGTTATGAGTTGTTTATTTCTAAGATTAATAAAATAATCCAGAATTTAAATATTAGACATTCAACTCTTTTTCTATATTTAGTTTTTTGTTTTGTTTTGTTTTTAATTGTACTGCATAGTGTGTGATACGGGTATAAATTGATTTTCTGCTCCAATCACTTCCATCCTTTTCCTTCCTGGCAATTTTATGAGAAATCATCTGTGATATATTAAGTTCTTCCTACTATGAAGCAATACCAAACTGGTGCTACATGTGTATTTATTGTTGCTGGCTCCCCTTCCTATTCTTTTTCTTTCTTAGAATATTTTTTGATATTTTTATTTATTCCTTCTTTGAAATAAAATTTAAAATAGTATTATCAGATTTAAAAACATCATTTTGGGACTTGATGGCATTTCTTTAACCCTGAGAAATTATTTTTTATATTATGTGGGATAAGTTAGCATATGATGACTGAGATATTTTAGAAAAATTTGTCCGGATCCAAACTGGTTCCATGACTTTTTGCTCAAAACAGCCTGAAACAGACACAAACTAAGAGGCCAAAATAAATTACAGCCAAGGAAAGGAGTCCAGATCCATATCTGAGGAAAAATGTCAAGAATTGGGTCCAAGGGGAGAGGGTCTTGAAAGGTAGAAAGGGCATTAAGAAATCTAGAACCCAGGTGAACAAGAAGAAATCAGAAAACAGACCTTATAGGGCCGCTGATGTCTAACCAAACTCTTGGTTCTTCCTCCTGGTATTTTTCTATGAATGCATGGCATTTTCCTTTGTGTTAGTGCATCTGGCCATGCATTTTATAAACTTGAAAGAAGCTTTTGTAACCCCGTGAAAATGGTCTCAGTGAAATCCAAGCATCTGTCAGATTTCCATAGATTTTCATGAGTTTAGCAGGCATCTTACACAAATTATCAGAGAATCCTTCATCACAATTACCTCATTATAGATTTCTGAATAAGCTGAAGAAACACTTACTTTGTGATACCCAGCAAAATTTTATTTTGGAAACGTGTAGTTTTTTGGAGTCAACTGTAAGTCATAATATTTACCTTTATCTTCCAACTGAAAACAAATTTTTTAATCAGAAAGACCTATGATGCCCTCTTAACTATAAACACCGTTTTCCAGGAAATCAAATACTTTCAACAACAAATTTCAGGTAGACTCTATTTCCTGAAATTTAGATTAAGATAACAGATAATATGATGCCAGATCAGTTCCCCATAAATCTGTCTTTACTCAAACATTGCTATGAGTTCAAATACATTTGATTTATAAATGCTTTCTGAAGTTCACTAGAGCTTTTTCTTTTTATTAGAAAATCTTCTCTACAAATGGCATCCCCATGAGTAAATATCATTAAAGGAACAAACATTAGAAAGAACAGAATGTTGCCTCCTTTATAATACTGTATTCCTTTTTTTTTTTTTTTTGGAATAAGATTGGATTAAGGAATTAAGGAATAAGATTTTATTTATTTATTTGTCAGAGAGACACAGCGAGAGAGGGAACACAAGCAGGGGGAGTGGGAGAGGGAGAAGCAGGCTTCCCATGGAGCAGGGAGCCTGATACTGGCCTCTACCCCAGAACTCTGGGATCATGACCTGAGTGGAAGGCAGATGTTTAACAGCTGAGCCACCCAGGCGCCCAAGACTGTACTCCAGTTTAGATCTCAATACCAAGATTTTCTGAAGCTTTAAAGTTATCTGTAGTTGAAAATGCTTCCCTGTTGTTAATATTTGGGGCGTAGCTATAGAAGACAATTCTCTTATATCTGTCTATCCCATTACTTTGGGAGAGCTCCTTTCCCTAGTTTAATCATGAAGTCTCCATGGTAACAGCCAACATTTATGTTATCCCGTATCCTTAGCCATGGTGACTCTTCAGGAAAGTCCTTGAACCAGCTGAAGGTACATAGAATCCCAGGCACTGACAATAGCGCTGGCTCCTGGAAAAGCCTCGTGGAACAGACGTTTTTGATTCTTTGTGTCTAAGAGCTCTCATTTGTGACTACCTCCAGCTACTGGAGATGCTTGGCTTTCCTGTATTACCTGCAAGCAGGTGCAGGGAGGCAGAAGCATCTGGAATTGATGCTTCTAGGGACAAGAAGTTTGTTGTGACAGTTTGAAAGTGCCGCAAACTTATCCTGTGCCTGGACAAACTCTGAGCACCCTTCGCGCCCCAGAGCTTCCCGCAGGATCAGGCTGAAACTGCACCCCTTTCTTGTGCCTTTTGCATCCCGCTTCCCCCACCCCCGCTCCTGTTCTCCAGAGGGCACTTTCATCACAAATGACTTGAACATAGCCTCTTCGCAGGCGCGGCTCCTAGAAAATGGGACCCGTGCGCGCACACAGACTCCTCCTGGGTCAGTGCTCGGTTCTCCCGGAGATTTTCATGCCTGGAGCTGGGAAGTAGAAATCCGGCCAGGAAGAGTCTGCAGCTGCTGTGGGTTGGAGAAAACGCAGCTGACCCACAGAAAGCCGCTGAGACAACCCGAAGTGGTGCCTTCCTGCCTCCAGCTGTCCCCGGGGGCATCTCAGGATTCCCCCGCCCATTACCCCGTTAGGTGTGGTTGAGATAAAAATGTGGGTTCCGATCCTTAAATTCAGTTCCTATCATTTGCATCCAAAAAATTTCCAACTAATATTGCTGCCATCAGAGTGCTCTCAAATGCTGAAGACCACTGCACGGAAAACATCACAGTGATCCAAAGCTTTGTATGTGATCTCAGAGGTTCACATTCATGGGTTCTTTATGGTCCAGCCCCAGCGTGACTAGCACCGCATGGACGCGTCTAGTTTTGTGGGATCACACGCTCACAGGTTGTCTCTTACTCCTCCTGGCAAGAGTGCTTGCGTTGCTGGGTAATCTCTGGGTAATTTTGGAGAAAATCAGTAACCAGGATCTTTCTTTTGGATTTTTTTCTACCAGGTAAACAGTTACCTATATAGAAATCACAACCGATCGAGTCAATAAATAAGGAAGTTTAAAAAAAGTTTGTGTCAAGCAGAGTACATATTCAAAGCTGTGCAAATGTCCACATGAACAGAAAGTTCATGAAAAGGAGGGGACGGGACAGAGAGATGGTCTCATTGAACTATCATCTTACTTTGAGAAATACTTAGGTAACTGCAGTATTTCCTTGATGAGGGAAAAATATTTTACTGTTGCAAGATCTATAGAATCATGCCTTTGGTTCCACAACTCATCTACTTGATTTTTGTATTTTTACTCAGTTCTCTTCTCACTAAATGTGTGTCCAAATAAAAAAAAAAAAGGAAGAAAAAAAGAAAACTGTTTCTCACAGGACAGCTGGGAGAGGTCCTGGCTTCTTGCTGCCCTGTGCCCCACCTACACACAGTACATTACCTCAGAAAGATTAAGTGACCTCATACCACCAGGTCCATATGTACGGGCCCACATTTATTGTTTTCATCCTAAACCTGTGCTCTGATGGCTCACTTTTCTCTGAGTCCTCTGACACCCCCCTCTGCCATCAAGGTACCCCTGTGTGTGTGTACCTCGGGCCATCGTGAAGCAGGGCCTGCTGGGAGGCACTGCTGGGACATTGCCTTCCCTTCCCTTCATCTCACAGCAAACACTCGAGAATTTCCCGAGACTGTTTTACACTATTCTTGGTCCCCAGTAAGCAGGCAGGGAGGCAGGAAAGGGTGCCAGGAGGGGACAAAGGAGATCTCCTGACTGGCAGAATCTTCACTCCAAGATGGCGGTAGGCTCCACAGTTATAGCCGGATGTCCCTTTAGGGAGTTTTTTGGGGCCTGGGAAATTTTACCTCCCTCTGACTGTGTTATCCTCTGCTTTATGGAAAGCTGTCTTTATAAAATGTGAACATATTTATATATCCCTTGAATTTATGAAAGAGAGAAAGAAAGAAAGAAGCTCCTACTTTTAATAATGGTATTTGTCAGCATCTTTCTATTAATCATATCATCTTCTCATTTTGACAGGCACATGTTAAACTTGAATGCTGCCTCCATCTCTGTGCCTTAACTGAAACTTGATTTTGCCCGAAGACAGTTTTCCTTCTAGCCAGTTCTCAAGAAGAGACTGCTCATATCCCCCCAGCTTCTCTAAAACATCACACCTTCAAACTGCATGGTCTCATGCAGCTGCAGAACACGTTACCACAGTCGGTGCAGCTTCAAACAACACCTGTTGATTAGCTCACAGTCATGAGGCCAGCACTTCCCAGAGGGCCTGACTGCATTCTCTGCGTAGGGCCTGGCAGGCTGAAGTCAAGGTGGTGGCTGGACTCAGCTCTGATCTGGAGGGTCTGGAGAAGAATCTGCTTCCCAGCTCACCTCGGCTCAGGGCCGAATTCACATATCCTTATCATTGGTTAGGATGGAGGTCCTCATTTCCTTGCTGGCTATCAGAGGGGGACAATTCTCAGTTTCTAGAAGCTTCTCTCTGGTTCTTCTGTGAGGCCCCCCCTATGTCTTCAAAGCCAACAATGGGTCTGAATCCCCCCTCACACCTTGAATCTTTCTCATTCCCTCTTCTGCTACATTCTGGAGAAATTTCTCTGATTTTATATTTATTTATTTACTTGCTTACTTATTTCAAGTAGGCTTCTTGTCCAGCCTGGAGCTCCATGTGGGGTTTGAACTCATGACCCTGAGATTAAGACCCACACTGAGATTGAGTCGGACTCTTAACTGACAGAGCCCCCCAGACACCCCATCTGCTCTTATATAAAGGGTTTACCTACTGGTTAATCCATGGTTGAATATTTATTAAGACTGCTTTGAGGGGCACCTGGGTGGCTCCGTCGGTTAAGCATCTGCCTTTGGCTCAGGTCCTAATCCTGGAGTTCCAGGATGGAGCCCCACATTGGGCTCCCTGCTCAGTGGGGAGTCTGCTTCTCCCTCTGCTCCTCACACTGCTCGTGTTCTCTCTCTCAAATAAAAAAAAAAAAATAATTAAAAAAGAAAAAGACTGGTTTGGGACTTCAGTTACATCCTTTCATGGCAGCACCTAGATTACGATTAATGAATAACTAGCACACAGGAATCTTGGGCGTTGGCGGGCGGGCATCTTTAGAGTTCTGCCTACCAGGACTATCAGCTTGGAAACCCTTTAGACCGCTTTGGGGGTCGTGGATTAATGAAGAAGCCTCCACGTTCCAGCGCTGGTAAGAGTATTTTCTCTTGGGACAATGCAGCTGTCAGAGAGATGTTTGCTGCTTACTCTTTGGATTTTGTCTGCTGAGCTCCTTCATCATGGTCTTCTGTGGCTGGAGCCAGGATCATGGGGATTCCTCCCGCTTTTTTGAGAGGCTAAAAAATTATTTAAAAAGTATGACTTAAAATATATATGAAATCTATCTATGTTGTAATGGGAGGCCGTTTTAGGGCACATACTCCCCTAGAATAATGAATTCAGTGTCCACTGACTCCTGTGATGTGTGTGTGTCTTTACCAACAGCACATGACGGTCACTAAGCCATCTGGATGGACGCCAACCCGGAATGTCCAGTGCAGCTCAATAGCAGCCTGCAATATCTAGGCGGTACTTCATAACGCGCTAAGGGATACCCAAAGATGAATAGAAAATAAGATGTAACCAAAAACAATCTTGTGAGGAAGGTGAGCTACGTATATAACGTGGCATAGAGAAATGTATAGGTGTCAAAAGAGAGATTAAAAATAAAATGCTTTGTGAGGTCAGAGGAGAGAAATCTGATTTCCAGCTAAGGAATCTAGAAGACTTCAGGGAATACAGCTCACGAGGGGAGACCAAATATTCCAGACCTTTCACAGTTCCACCTAGAGGGAAGCCATTTATCAAGATCCTGTTGGAAAGCCCTTTACACACGCCTGTTAATGAGCTCAGATGCTTTCCTATCAAATGGAGGAGTACCTGTTCTGAGCTAGATTTAATTGTGATTATTTAAGGATAAACCATAACACCAAGATATCAATACATGATATTAAGAGACTCACCAAGAGATTATCTATTGCTATTTTATTCTCCACCCAAAATAAAGTTGTAAAATATTCAGGTATCATTGAATTTGTTTTTTGGAGCTCACAGGATATCTTTGTTTCTGGCCTCTCACCTTTTTTTTTTTCCTTTAAGATTTTATTTACTTAAAAAAAAAAGATTTTATTTACTTAAAGAGAGCAAGCACAAACAGGAGGAGGGGCAGACAGAGAGGGAGAGTCAGGCTCTCCGCTGAGCAGGGAGCCTGATGCTCGTCTGGATCCCAAAACCCTGAGATCATGACCTGAGCCAAAGGAAGACACTTAACTGACTGAGCCACCCAGATGCCCACCTCTCATCTTTTGATGGCCAATCCGGAAGCAGAAGATTTGGCCCATAAATGCACATCGGCCTTAAAAGGGAAGATGTGCGAACCCTTTCAGCAGCCTCTTCCAGAGTGAAAGTGATCCAGGGGCTGATCGTTTTCATAGACTCTTTGCAAACATGGCTACAGTGATTCTTCTCCCTTTGTGATGTGACATTGCAATGTGACATTGTAGGTCTTCCCATCAGTGGGGTCTATTCCCCTTCCCTTGACTCTGAGGTTGAGCTTGTCAACTGCTTTGACTAACAGAATGCAAAAGAGGTGACATCATGCCTGTTCTGAATGTGGGTCTCCAGAGACAGTGCCCACCTGCCAGCTCCTTGGAATTCTGCTGAGCCACCATGTGAACAAGCCCAGCATCCTGTGGGGCCAAATCTAGAAGCAGATTTCAGAAATCCAGACTGGATTTCAGGTGCTCAAGGAAACCCAGCTGAGATGAGCAGAAGTGTAGGTTCACAAATAACCAGTGGCTGTTATTTTAAGACATTAAGTTTTGTGTTGCTTTGTTGTGTTCTCCTAGTCCCATTTCTCTTCTGAGGCAGGTTAGAAGGGCAAGTCCCTCTCTGATGTTTAGTAGTAACATCAAATAGTGACCCGGGAAAAGGATTTCTCACAGGAATTTTGCAAGTGTGACATATTTAATTTGTTTCAATAATGTGCAAATTATCTTCCTGTGGTGGGTACATACAGATTTTGTGTAATTTACTTAAGAAGTACTCTTAGAGATCACAGTATTTTATTTACATCTTTTTTTCCCCTCTAAGACTGAAAAGACAAGACAAAACAAAACCAAACCCAAACCATTAAATGTATGATGAGTTTCAGGTGCTTCAGAAGAAAATAGTGAGTTGGACTGAGGGTCTCCTGGACCTCCAACCTTTTCTCTTTTTAAGATTTATTTATTTATTTAAAAGAGAGAGAGAGAGCAGGGGGAGGGTTCAGAGGGAGTGGGAGAGAGCAAATCCTCAAGCAGACTCCCCACTGATCACAGAGCCCATCACAGGGCTCAATCCCAGGACCCCAGGGTCATGATCTGAGCTGAAATCAAGAGTCAGCCACCCAACTGACTGAGTCACCCAGGCACCCCTGACCTCCAGCCTTTCAAAATGCTCCAGCTGTGCTGTTCACATAGCACTGGCCAACTTTGGAGGGGCTGGTCTGAAACATCAGAATAACATGTTCTTTTTAATTCTTACAGTTGATTTATTTTTGTAAGTAACATTTATAAGGTACCTTATCCTTTATGGAGAAGTTAATTCTTTCCGGAGCATTTGAACACTAGAACTTGAAGATGTGCTAATCCTTACCACCAGCAATACCACAATCAGCCCATTTTATACTTGAGAAAACTAAGGCTCAGAGAGATTAAATAACGTGACCTAATGGAAGGTGTGGTATGTTCCTATTATCATCTGAAACCAAAAGCTATGCTTTTATCCATGTGTTAATAAATGATTAGTGGTTTGGAATTTTCTAGTAAGTTACATGTAAGGTGTTCAAAAAGTTAACCCCATTTTTTCTTGTGCGATATCTATGTCTTTAATTTGGAAAATATTAAGAAACTAATTAACTCTCAATAAGTCATTTAGTTTTTTTAAATCTCTGTAGTCTTACTTGCATGCTCATCTTTCAAGGGTTTATAATCTGCTACTAACCTCACTGCTGATACTGGTACATAATTTCCCCTCAAACATTTTATTTGTGAATATTTAAACATCCAGAAAAGTTGAGAGAAATTTAAAGTAATACCCATACACTCACTGCTTGGATTCTATAATTAATACCTTACATTAATTATATTAAATTAATTATAAACTTATACTCTATAATACTTGCTCTATAATATCCACCTACCTATTCCTATCCATCCACCAATCAATCCCTCTGTAGTCACTTTTAGCCAGACAGTTTGGTAGCCCAGAGAAAAACACTCTTGAGAATATCGCATTGCGAGCAAAGTTTGTCACTTCACATTGGCACCAGGATCTGCAGACAAAAACCACTGATGATCTGAAAGTCAACTTCAAAGGAAGGATGCCAATAAAAGCGCCAACTGCAATCAGTTTCAAAATGACTCACATTGTCTGAATGGAGGCAATGGTTGCCTGCTGATAGGAAGGGTTGGCAAGAATGCAACTCCTGCCTGCTGGGCCAGAGAATGTTCCTTTACTGCAGCTCTAATTCTGAGTCATATTTTGGGTTGGTCTTTTTCTCTTTCTCTCTTCTTTCTTTCTTTCTTCTATCCTTTCTTCTTTCTTCCTCTTTCCTCCTCAAACTTCCCACTCAATAGTGATATAAAAAAGAACAGAAGACATGGAAAGGAATCATGGAATCATGGAATGTAGAAGGCACAGGAGACCAGAGCACCTTGTGACTCTGCCCAAGGGCCTAGATGTCCAAGATAAAAGGTAAAGCCCCTTGAGCAGAGAAAACTAAAAAACATGTACAGTGATGGAGAGAAGAGACAAGGCAACTCCAGGAGAGTGATATACCAAGGTACTAGGAGGAAGAGCAGTCAGTAGGTGTTTGGGGGGCTGGAACAAGAGGGCCAGGAAATATTCTTCTATTGTGTTAAAACCATAATGTCCACATAGCCCAGTAACTGATTTTCTCTCCCGGGAGCATGCTTCTTCATGCCTTATTCCACTCACACGATACAAGTATTGAACCAAAGGAAAATTCCAGTATTACAAATGGATTTGGCAAATTTATGGCATTGGGAACCCCACAAATTCCAACGTATGCTACTAGCGTGTTATAAACTGGGTGGGGGAAATTCTATGGCTGCTTGACTGGCTGCTGGGAGTTTCTCCACTAAGTAAAACCCCAGTGACTCTTCCTCTCATTGCTAAAACCACAACCACTCTGTTTGGGGATGAGCAGATGTTTACACACTGTTTCCACCTACCCAGAAAGCACTCAGAGGGGAACACTTAGAGGAATGGAAGAGGGAATTTTGGAGGAATTTAGGCAACTCTCTTGCTGAACTAAGAGTAAGGAAAAATTCTACTCCACCTAAGTCTATTATTGGTGTAGTACATTATTGTTATTTTTTTAAAGAAAACTCCACCCCGACATGGGGCTCGAACTCACAACCCTGAGATCAAGAGTTGCCTGCTCCACTGACTGAGCCAGCAGGATGCCCTGAAGTAGTACATTATACACGGATTTCCTTATGAACAAGATTATTTGGATTTGGGCTTGAAAAATGAGAGTTTCTGATAATAGTCTGTAGAAAAGGATTAAAAAGTGGCGTCCAGGATGAAAACCATCATGTCATCCTAACTCGTTTTGGAGATAAAATAAAGCTATAACCATTGCAAGAGAGGTGGACACGGGCTGGAGGGAACACATGTCATGGGAAGCACTGCAAAACCAATGTGGTCGGAGGAGAACAGCAATTGAGCCATGGGAATGGAAGACGGCTTGGAGGCACTGGACCATCACAACTAATGTGATATCCCAGACAGCCATCTTGCTCTCCACAAGGCCTGGGTCTGAATGTTTCCTTGGTCTTTGCAGTCTTGAGCAGCTCAGATAACTGAACATGGAGATCTTCTCTCATTCTAAGATGACCGGCATTCCAAGAGCCATATGTATGTGAGAGAACCAAAGGAACGAGCTACATCTTCAATCACACCTCCATGTCTTTCCTCCTGCTAAGAATTAGGAGCTTAGCTATATTTGAGGCGATGTAATTTTTTTTAGTTGATGAAATAAGCCTATGTTTATATGGTTGCTATGGACCAAATTGGGTCCCCTGAGATTTCCTATATTGAAGTCCTAACCCTCACTGTGACTGTATTTGGAGATAGGGGTTTTAGGAGGTAATTAAGGTTAAATGAGGTGGTAAGGATGGGGTCCTAATTTGATAGGATTGGCAGCCTTATGAGAAGAGGAAGAAGAGGATGAGTCAGTCTCTTGCTCTCTTCACATGTGCACACCACACAAAGACCATGTAAGGACACAGTGCAAAGGTGGCCATTTATAAGCTAGGAAGAGAACGTTCATCAGAACCTGACCATGGTAGCACCCTGATCTCAGACCTCTAGTCTCCAGATTGTGAGAAAATAAATTTCTGGTAAGCCAGCCAGTTTGTGGTATTTTGTTATGGCAGCCCAAGCTGACTAATAGGGGTGGTAATAAGACCAAAGCAGGATCACAGTTCTGACTTCTAGTCAAACCCCCTTTTTGCTCTTCTTTTTATCTATCGACGAGCTTTCTTTTATTCCCATTCTCCCTCCCTCCATCCCTCCCTCCTTCTCTCTCTCTCTCTCTGTGTATTTTCCCAAAATTCTGTCCTTAGATTCCAGCTGACCTAGTGATGATAAAACATAGCAACATGGGATTTAAAAGGGCCAGGAACCATTAGGTCAGGGGAGTTCTATGTGCTGCAATAGTATTCCATCTTTTCCTTTTGTAATATTTATATCCACCCTTAAACGTTTTTTCTTTTCTTTTCTTTTTTTTCTTTCCTTTCCTTTTGTGAGGCATTTTTTTCACCTATTTCACCCATCCCCCCACCCACCTCCCTTGGTAACTATCAGTTTGTTCTCTATAGTTAAGTGTCTACTTTTCTGTTTGTCTTGTCTTTTCTTTGTTCCTTTGTTTTATTCTTTAAATTCCACATATGAATGAAATCATATGGTAGTTGTCTTTCTCTGACTTATTTTGCTTAGCATTCTACTCTCTAGATCCCTCCATGTTGTTGCCAATAGTGAGATTTCCCTCTTTTCATGACAGAGTAATGTTCCATTGTATATACACACCACATCTTTAGCCATTCATCAGTCTGTGGAAGCTTGAGTTACTTCCATAATTTGGCTATTGAAATTAATGCTGCACTAAACATAGGGCTGCATATATCTTTTTGAATTAGTGTTTTTGTATTTTTTTTTTGGTCAGCCCTGCAATTTTGTGTTTTTCCCCAGAGTATAAATTCTGTGAGGACAGGCTGTTCATCTTGTTCACTGCCATATCCCTAGTTTCTAGCATCAAGAAGTCACTAGCTTTTTCCTTCTGCCACAGTTCTCTCATTTCTGTTCAACAAACATTCATGAAAGCCTCACTCTGAATGAGGCACTGAGCCTACGGAGGATACTAATAGAACAGTGGTTCTCACGGTGACAATGAGCCAGCATTGTCAACATCACCTGGGACCTTGTTAGAAATGCAAATTCTCAGGCCCTACCCCAGGCCTACAGAATCAGAAACTCCTGGGGTAGGCCCCGCAGTCCGTGATTTCACAAAGCCCTTCAGGTGATGGAGGCAGCCTTAGTTTTGCAGGTTATCCCTCTCATTCATGACAATTGTCCACGTTCTTCTATCTAGGTGGAAGGTGTCCATAACACCCAGCACCTAGGTGTTGCCAGA
Organism: Mellivora capensis; assembly: GCA_004024625.1. Classification (NCBI taxonomy): domain Eukaryota; kingdom Metazoa; phylum Chordata; class Mammalia; order Carnivora; family Mustelidae; genus Mellivora; species Mellivora capensis. The sequence continues at coordinate 269,721 of PISX010000211.1, read as the reverse complement.
AGCTCTTCATAGCTCAGTGGTACTCAAGCCTGATGGCTCCTTAGAATCACCTGGGGTTCGTCCACCATCCCAGATGGGTCTGCTTCAACTGGTTGTGTGTGTGGCCTAGACATTAGTGTTTTAAAAGCTCTCCATGTGATTTGAATATGCAGCCAAAGTTGAGAACCACTAAAGCAGTTGGAAGTCTACAAAGGGCATGGGGAATTGAAACCGAGCACGCGGAAAGAGCCTGAAGTATTAGGGTTGAGTCACATGAAGTTGCCATATTTGAAGGTCAAAATCTGTCAGATGTTGGCTGTTGTATATGGTTTAACCTGCTAGATGTTCTCCGCTCCCAAACAAAAGCAGTCACGGCAAGCAGCCAGCAAAAGGGCCCAGGAAATGGAGAAATCAGAAAGTCAGTCTAACTGAAGCAGAATCCATTATCTTCACTACTCATAATAGAACTGCTATTGTGATCTTTTTTTTCCCTTAAGATTTATTTATTATTTTAGAGAGAGAGAATGAGCGAGGGGGTGAGAGGCGGTGGGAGAGGGACAGGGAGAATCTCAAGCAGACTCTTAGCTGAGCCTGGAGCTGAAGGCGGAGCTTGGCCTCACAGCCCTGAGATCATGACCTGAGTTGAAATCAAGAGCTGGACACTTAGTTGACTGAGCCCTTTTACTGTGATTTCCCATTGCTTTTCCTCAAGGACTAGGGTCACAAACTTTTCCCATAAAGGACCTGATAATAAATAGTTTAGACTTTGCAGACCATGTGGTCTCTCTTGCAACTCCTTAGCTCGGCTACTGTAGTGGGAAACCAGCCACAGACAATGCGTTAATGAAAGGGCGTGGCTGTGTTCCAATAAAGTGTATTTCCTAAAACAGGCAGTGGGCCAGATTTGGCCACGGGTCATAATTTGCCAACCCTTGTTCTATGATATGGATTTTTTATACAAGTGTTAGAGTAGATTTAAGATGTTTGCATGATGAAACAGCTGGTTAGCTGATTCCAGTAGAGTTACACAAATTAGCTATAAAACATACACAGAGCTTCCATATATCAAGTAGATTTTCAGTGACACAACAGAGTATTGTTGAGTTCTTTGGAATAGAAAGACTCCCACTTAAGCAGTAATTTTGAGGCTTGGGAATGGAGATGGGAGGAACCCCAAAGTATAGAAACTCCTTTTCCCTTTTTATACAATGTTGATAAGTAAATGTTGTCATATTGTTTGCTAAAGCTACCAGATCAAAGTGCCAAAGAGTGGTGTCTTAACCACCAGCAATTTATTTTCTCATAATTCTGGAGTCTGGAAGCCTGAGATCCGGTGTTGGCAAGGTTGATTTCTTCAAAGACCTTTCTCCTTGATTTGTAGGTGGCTGTCTTCTGTGTTTTCACATGGTCATTCTGTGTGTGTTTGTACCCTAATCCCTAATCTCTTCTTATGAGGACATAGATTATATATATGACCTCATTTTACTTTAATTACCCATATTTAAAGGTCTTTATTCCATATACAGTCACATGGTGAAGTGCTGGGGGTTAGTACTTCAACTTAAGAATACAGGGGGAGGCGTATTTCAGCCAGCAGTTATCAAATGCATTACTCTCATGAACAAAACACCTGTCATATAAATCCTCTAAAACCACTGTAATTTCTCCCGTGTAGCATCTTAATGACTTCGCCTACTCAGAGATGGATAGAGGGGGAAGGAGTCTGTAGCTGAGCTATTCATATTCGTTTTGCAACGAATAAGCAAACACAGACCCAGAGAGATGAAGCGTTTGATCATTTTTATGGGTAGGTCATGAGACCATGCAAGGATGCTAACTCACATTTTTTCATGGATTTTCCAAATATGTAGTAAGCACCGTTTACACCTCGGGCATTGGGTTAGACACTGAAGATAAAAGGGGATTCCCACCCTGCAGTGGTTTAGACATGCTTCAACCCATGAGCCACAGTTCAGCATGTGGCTCGGATATGCTTGCAAAAAGTGAACAAAATTGGTGGGGGCTGAACACTTGTGGATTTCATTACTAAAAATTCATAACTAAGAAGTTAGGGAATTCGTGTTTTTGGTTTTTTAAAATAAGCTCTATGCCCAACATGGGGCTTGAACTCACCACCCATGAGATCCAGAGTCACATGCTCCCCTGACTGAGGCAGCCAGGTACCCCTAAAAAGTTAGGGAGTCTTACAGAAATTCTGCTTCTAAGTTCTAAGATCTTCTTTTATTTTATGGGGGCACCAAGTATAAGGCCCTATGGGCTTCATAACAATTTTCAAAATAAGAAAAATCAGGCTACATTAAAGACTTACCTGATGTCAGAGAGGATAAAATGTGAAAATGGACATTTAGTCTTAAAGAAATATGGCTAATAAAACAGCAAATCTGAAACAGACCATTTTCTTAGTACGTATGAGGGGTAATGAAGACAATATTGCTCTGTCAGTAATTCGAAAATTATATTTATATCAGATTTATAGAATTTTGAATTCTGCATTGCATCAAAAGTACTCAATAAATATTTGTAGAATAAATAATCTAGGTTCTTGGCTAAAAATCTCTTACCTGTTGTTTTCTATTTTTTTTTTTTTGACTTGTATATTTGTGCTCCTTACTGCCCCATTCATTGTCATTTGGTGGAATTTCCTGATGGAGTGGCATTAATTTTTGTCTTCCATTCACTATGTCTAATCAAGATACAGGCTTCTAATGTCTTCTCATTTTGGCAGACTTGCAGTTGGGGAGGGAAATGTATTTGGTAGGATCCAAGTCAAGCCATGTGAACGCTGAATACCATCCCAGTGCTTCAGGCTGTCCACTTGGTAACTGCTGGCACTGACTTGGAAACCAACCACGGAAGGGAAGGCAGGGAGCCTGTCCTTTACTAGGTATTTGGGATCACTACGTTATAAGCAGATGGACTTGCATTCTTTAGAAAAGTGAGTGAGTGAAAACAAAGCCTAGCTCTGTCTCTAGCATCAGGCTAATTTGTTAACTTATAAGTTCATTTCAGGGTATACTTCCCAGCATGAAAATCTCATAATTCTATCCTCCGTATTCCAGTGTCTTTGGGCTACTGTCACTTTCTTTGAATTGTATTTGTCTTTGATCTGACAACCTTTGTGTGCTTTGTAACTATATACAGGATTAAATACTTCCTCCATTTAATATAGAAAACCCAAAGAATAGAGGTGTAAAGTGACTTGAATAAACATTCGGCAAGTTGATTAGAGAGTGGCTTAGAACAAGGGACTTCTGGATGGAAATGGTGTTTTTGTATTTTGTTTATGACCTGAACTTCTTGAGCTATAAATTCCCTTTTGATAGATCATGTGCAATAAAGCCATATTATTAAAGAGATTCAGACATACTATAAAATTATCCTTCACCACATATTGTAAAAAATCAAAAGATGGATCTGATAGCCACGTTTACCCTTAATGACCAATATCTGTAATATGATGATTCCCTGGATTTAAGAAACCCTATTTAGTAATGGGCTTAATATTTTTCTTATGTTCTATAGATTGATGTACATTTTAATGAAGAATTGTAGGCTCCGCAGGATTGAAATCTATGGGGATTGTAAAAAGGAAAGCCCACGAGGTTTGTGAGAATCAAAGGTTTTTCTAGTGTGGTCCCCTCAGATCACCTGCATTAGCATCACCTGGAAGCTTGTGAAAACATTCCTAGGTCAACACCTGACTTATGAATCAGAATCCCTGACAGTGAGGCCAAAAATCTTCATTTATAAACAAGTTCCTTGTATGTTTCTGATGCCCAAAAAAGTCTGAAAATCACTGGACTATGTAAATGTATTCTAGATTAAAGAGTAAAATAAAATAAAAGTAAGCTGTCCTGGGGCGTCTGGGTGGCTCACTGGGTTTAAGCCTCTGCCTTCGGCTCAGGTCATGATCTCAGGGTCCTGCGACTGAGCCCCACATTGGGCTCTCTGCTCAGCAGGGAGCCTGCTTCCCCCTCTCTGCCTGCCTCTCTGCCTACTTGTGATCTCTCTCTGTCAAATAAATAAATAAAATCTTTAAAAAAAAAAGTAAGTTGTCTTTAACAAATATAGTCAGGATTCTTTAATGGGCAAGAATTCTGCCATATTTTTAAAAATTCAATGGAAGATTTGGCTTTTGAAAATGACAAGGGAAGTTTTAGGTAAATTATTGGTTATTGGTTGAAAATATATTGCTCTTAAAGGTGAAAAGTGTTTCATGCAAATAAATTTTCCTATATTAATTACTTTATATACTATAAAATGTGAAAATAGACTTTATGAACTTCAGAGCAAAAAGTATTTTTCAATAAGATTTTTCTGGGATTAAAGCACATTCCTTTGAAATTAAGACACAGTAGGAAATGTACTGTGTAAAACCCAATTAACTAAGTATAAAATTCAGTTCCTGCAGTCATTTGGCTCTGCTAACCTGAGCTTTCATTTTATGCTATCTTTAAAAAAGGGATTTGAACAGAATTATTTATCTTAGCCAGATAGAAATCATTTTATCCCCCTGCCTAACGCAGGTAAATTCAACATTCAGTGACTCTCCATATCTCTAAGGACACAGTTCAAACTCTTTGAGGGTGGCTATAGGCTTTTCGTGCTGGCCTCATATTTTTACTGGGCCCCTAGGTTTCCCTTTCATTTCCCCCTCATTCTGACCGCTCAGGCAGGCATCACCATTCTTCTTCCCTCTGCCAGGACCTCTCCTCTCCTCTCCCTTCTCCCCAAGCATATCAAAGCTCTTAACACACAATGGTTCACTACTACTAATCTCCTTACTGACAGTGGAGAAGTGTGGCACGGTTTAAGGTGGTATATTCTTGAGGCAGAGTACTCAGGTGCCTCTGAGCAATAGGGTGTAAGGAAGGTTGCAAGGTAAAGGGAGAAATCAAGGATGACACTTAAATTTTTGGCTTGAGAAATGAAGGAAGGAGGCCTAATTGCTCAAGTGAGATTGATTACAAATGAGAAAAATAGAAACATTGAGTGATTATGAGCTTCCTTTTGTTCATACTAAATTTAAAACATTTATGTGGGGAAGATGTTAACATGGAAGAGCGTACAGAAGTCTGAAGTTCTGGAAGGGGGTTCAGGGCTAAAGATAGAGATGATACTTAAAGAACGAGCAGTAATAAAGTCCCTTGGGAGGGATGATGGAAAGGAAGGGGGAAAGAGCCACTTGGAGGCCAAGAGGCAGAGAATATCAGACTGTGTTAAAAAGAAACAACAGGTCCAAAATGGAGTCCCTTATGTTAAGCCCCACCAAGACTTAATAGTTAACCTCACTGCAGGGCCCACCGGCCCCCAGAGTAGAATTTTAAGCCACTCAGTCTGGCATTTCTTGATCAGCACCAGTGAAGTCATCTGTATCATCTGTATGAGGAGACCTCCCGCCCCTCCCCGTAAAGGAAGATGACTGTGTCTGAAACAATTTTTGGTGATAACTTCCTTGTCCTGGCACCACTCAGTCCCTGCCCATTTCTGCCTAGAAAAGCTTCCTATTTGGCACAATTCCTGGGAGCTCCCTTCTATTTGTTTGAAAAAAATCAATTAGTACTTTAAATTTACTCAGTTGAATATTTGGTCTTTTAACCAGGGGAAACCTGGGAGGAAAGAGGAAAACCAGGAGAATGGTGTCCTAAAGCCTAGAGGAGAAAGTGGTTCAAGAAAGAGGGAGCATCAGTTCCGTTGAAGCTGCCAGGAGCCCAAGTAACATGAGGCCTATAAGTGAGAGCAGGATTTGGCAACATGGACGCCGTCGGTGACATTGACAAGGGCAAGCCTGGTGGAGTGGGGGCAATGAAAGTTCATGCAACGTGGACTGCTGGAGAAGGCAACACGAGGAAGTGGTGGCTGTGACTATAGCAGATCCCGTAAGTACTTTTGCTGAGAAGAGCAGATAAATGGGCCTGTATGATAGTGATATTACTGCCGGGAGATGTAGACCATATTAATATGATAAGAATGATTCAGGAGAGAGGAAGACTTTATGATATAGGAGAAAGATTCTATCTGCAGGATGAGGCCCTGGAGGGTATAAGGATACAAGCTTGCAGAGGCCCAAGAGAAGGTCTGGCCCCAAATTGCCACTGGGAGTGCTTGTCTACTTTAAGAGGAAATGCAAAGGCTTTGCCATGTGGGTCGGTCTACAGATGGTTTGGGCGTGGGGAAGTGGATGCTTCTATTTTCTCACTGATGTCCTGAGCGGGGACAAAGAATATACTAGAGAAAATCCTCAAGTGGAATTGCCTCTGAGTGCCCTTTTGCAGTCTGTCATCATGAATTTGAAGTAAGACAAGTCATTATATTTGGGTGTTTTTCTCCAGGAAATTTCAGAGGTTTCCCTCCTCCCGAGGTCTCCTCCAACCCCGATCCTGCCCTAGCTCAGCTTGATCTGTCGGTCCGGCTAGATACCAGTTCTGTGGGAAAGCCGTGCTGCTCCTCTAAGTGTGGATCTGGTGCTCTCTTGTCTCTCTTACTGTGGATATGACTCTACTGTAATTATCCACTGACTCATATCTCCCTCCAGAATGTAAGCTCCCATCCAGCAAGGATTTTCAGCTCTAATGTTCTGAGCTCTAACCTCAACTTCAAATGCAACACTTAGCACTACAATAAGTGCTCATTGAATAAACACGGTCAGGTCCATAAGGCAAATATCAACCTCTCCAATTTCCATATTAACATCAAGAATGTTTGCACTGTCAATTAAAAAGAATTATTGCCTATTCATTACCAAAACACTAAGTTTCCTTAAGATTTATAGTTTAGCTTCATCTTGGTGTAGTTCCCAAAGTTACTATATATAATTATATACAGGGTAATTTTATTTTTAAAAAGGGGTTTGTACTTTATTTTTTATTATTTTTTTAAAGATTTCATTTTTAAGTAATCCCTACACCCAACATAGGGCTTGAACTAAACCCCGAGATCAAGAATCTCGTGCTCTACCGACTGAGCCAGCCAGGTGCTCCTAAAAAGAGGTTTGCATTTTAGCTGACTTCCTTTTCACTCTGCTTTCTAAAAATGGCAACTAAAGGGAAAAAAATGTATAATAGTGAAGGTTAGAGAAGAAAAGCAAGCAACAAGCTTGTAAGTATTTTAAGTGCGGTGTAAGAGACCTGTATATCATATTTTATCTACTGGTTTTCTTTTTCAGATTAGAAACCAACAAGTTTGAGGGCAAATATGCCCCATTTTTCGCACAAACATTTGTACAAGAAGGGGAAACATATATTAAATAATGAGATATTAGAATGGTTAGGAAAATTTTGAGAAGATACCATTTAGACTTAAAGTCAGTTGCCATATAAAGGATAGGTTTAACACAATCAGGGACATGGGGCTCAGTGGTATTCAGTTCTCCATTGTTGGTAATAGACATTTTTTTTTTCTTTCTCTGACTGATCAAAAGTCATTACGGCCACTTACCCGATGTAGGCACTATAACATTTTACAGAGATGCAAGAATCCATTTAGTTTGTCACATCATCTTCAAAATATCCAACAACCTTAAGATAGACCTTATGTCCAACATAAGTAAAATATACTATAAATAGTGCGAAGCTTGTACAGATTCAGTAAAACTTATATAAAGGCATAGAGCTGGTAAAGGGAAGAGTCTGAATTCAATTCAGACCTGTTGGCCGGGCTCTAAGAGTAACAAAACAGGGGCAGCCCCTTATGATGTCTAAAGTCCCTTCCAGTTCTAACATTTTGTAATTTCTAAAGAAACAGAGAAATTTTCTCCCTGCACTTCTTTCTCATCTTGAATTATTAATCCCATGATCAGCTGGGAGACAAATCAGAATCTTCTCAACATCTCTCCTGTTCTCCCAATGTGCACATGTGGACTAAAGCTTTATGCACAGGAACTCAAAAGGACAACGTTTCCTTGGAGTAGTAAGAGAGCCATTTCCATTTTACTGCCTAAAGCTCTGCTATAGAGAGGAGGATGGCTAAAAACAAAAGACCAGGACAAATAAACATCTTGGAGATGCTTAGGAAATGGGTGTTATATTAGGTCACATACTTGTTGGAAAAGTAAATATTGATTTTCGATTCTGTATAATGCTGAATTCACTCTTGCCGTTAATTTATTCCAACAGTTATAATCTGACCTCTATGTTTAACTCTGGAATCAACAAGGCACGTCAGTCAGATGAACATTTGGCACATGACATGGCGTGCGTTACTTAATTATGGAAAGCATATGAAATAGTGACAAATTGTCTAGTGGGATACGTCACAAGATTTCATTGTGGGAATGAATTCATCACACAGATGAAGAAAAAGTTCTCAGAAAGGCCAGTGACTTGCCTAAGTTTGGACTGCTAGTAAGGGGCAGAGTCAGCACCTAGAACATTCTCTGAGAGTTCATGAATATAACACTGTCTTTGGGATGATGCATTATTACCTCTCAAAAAGGCAACTGCAGAATACTAAACACTTTTTATTCTTTCTTTATTTCCCTAGACAGTCCTAAAGACTCATGATTGGGGTCATAAATCCTTGGCTCTCAGACCATCACGTGCATCACACCAAGTGAGAATGCCAAGGTGGAGCTGGCCAACAGTGACGAGAGCAAATTGTTAGAAAGTTGTGGGAAAGGTCTATGGTAGCACAGGGGAAAGAACAGGGACCTGAGAGATGGAGAGAAGTGGAAACCCATCTGCAATACTGGGCAGTGAACTTCATGGGTGACTTAGCTGGGATGCCCTACTCTTGCCCCAACAGATAAAAGTCCTCTGGCTCTGCCCTCGAAGGCTGACTGGCCTTACATCCCGGGCCTCCCTTGCCCTCTAGCTTTTGGTTGGTTCTGCGAATGAGGGCCCCTGACAGAGATGGGAAGGATGGAAGTCAGGCATTACCCTTGTCTGTCTCCCGGTGAGGTCCCCAAAGGTCACGGCTCCTCTCTAGGGCTCCTGCTTTCTATGACTCTCCCTCTCTGGGCACCAACCTTGTGGTCCTCCTCTCCCTGCCCACATCTGGGTATCAGGACACGTTATCCCAGCTCAAATGCTGCTGGAACCCTAACACATACTACAGGATTCCTCCCAGCTGTCCCTCTGCTTGTGATTATGTTGTCAACTACTGCACTTGGTTTCCTTGTTCTTCTTTCTCTAAAGTAAGGATTCTTGGCTTTTTCACATGAAGTTCAGGTGGTGCACAAATTATTAACACACGAAAATGTTTTGAATTCACTCCATTTTCTTAAAAGCATGACTATCGTCCACAATCCCAAGAGAGACGCCAAAAGTAAGTAAAATAAGGACACAGCTTTATTTCTCTACAAGGCAGTAAGTACACTGTTATCTCCAGGTTCAGTGACAGACATCTGGCACCAAATATTCTTAAGGCATCCACTGGCTTTCATCCCTAGTTTCCTGACTCCAGCTGCAAAAACAGGCTCTGTACGGCAGTTCCGAGCCCATATGCTCAGAAACCGTAGGGGACGCCGATCAAACACATAACCCCTGAATTAAAGAACAGTGAGGGCAAACTCGGAACAAAACACAGGACATCAACAACACAGATCTCCCAAAAAAAGAAGTGCAATGCATGCTCTTAGAAACCATCAGTAACCAAAAAAAAAAAAACAACAACAACAACAACAACAAAAAACAAACCAAACCAGTAACAACAACAAATGCAAAATCTCCCAAACAAGTTTTCCAATGTATTAAAATGGGGGGTGGGGGGGACATATATATATATATATAATATATATATATAAGATAAAAAAGTTTGAAATACTAGTGCATAGTCAATTACCTAACACCAAGTTTCTTGTCTTTCCATCCAAAGCTCTACTGCCCCTCTGATACTAGCAGCATGTCTACAGGCTAAAACCATAGCAGCAAAACACATTTTTTTCATTTGGCATTTACAAAATTAAATTACTGAATAAAAATATAATTTTTTATAAAACTATTTCATACAGTAATAATTTTTAAAGCAAGCTAACAAAAAAACTCATAAAATGGTTTAGTACAATAAATGTACCTCCAATGTTATTAACCATAAATGAGCATTTACAATCTTGATTAAAGATCCCATGGTATTAAGCCAACATTTACAATAATGCATTGTGTTTAGTGATTGAGAAAAGTGATATACTGGAATACCTTTTGTGTGTGTGTGTGTAAAATTTCAAAAACCTCATCACAGGAAAAAAATACTGGTCCGTTGGTCCTCTAAAAACAGATAAATCACTTTATGTTTTAAAAAAATCTGCATTAAGATATTAAACTGACTACAATTCATTACCTAAAAATTTAGGTAAGACTGTTATTTATTTATTTATTTTTAAAAAATCCTTTTTGTGGGGTGAAATCCCAGAAGATTTCATCCACCTAAATGCACTTGGTGCTGCTCTCAACTGTTGTACCACAACAAAAATAGGCTCTTCTCCCATTCATGAAAAGTCTCATGTAAAGGAATGACATATCCCAAGTCAACTTGAAGTGTTCTGAAAACCATAATGCTTGTCTAGAAACGTCTCACATGACCAGAGTCCGGGTTGAGAAGGCGTTCACATACTTCCGAGCCTGACCAGAAGCCGTCACCTGATCTTCCGTCTTTCCACAGGAGGCAGCTTCCCAGGCGCCACCACAAGGCTAATGGGGGGAAAGAGGCCAATGGTGAGGTTAGACAGGAGACCCATACTTCAGCCCCAGAGTCTTCCCAGTTCCAGCAAGGCCAGCTGATGGAATTCTGACCCTCAGACAGCAAGAGGAGATACCAGGGAGCCTTTGTCAGATAAAATCTGACTAAAAATGGGACTCCAGTGTTCTGAAGGGATATTAATGATCAGAAATCATTTACTGCTAAGAGAGAGGAAACCCCACTTCAGACAAGATCATAAGCTACAGTTGCATCTTGGCCCTTGAGCGCCTTTTGTTGATTAGGATGATTTTCGCAAAGTTGGAGACAGGAATGGGCCTAATCCTCCCAGATACCTAAGACATCTCTCTGGGTGTTTACTCATTATGCAAACTGGTGAGGGCTTCAGTTCTCTGAGAGAAAAAGCTCCCACAGATCCTGGCATCGACTCACTACTAAACATAGTATGTATTTTGTATTATCAGTGAAATATCAATTAATTTAGAAATCTCTATTCACCAGGGTAGACACGCTGAAAGATCTACTAGGCAGCATCAACATCCAGGTCTGGTGTTCAACACATCACAGTCATGATCTCATTGACACAGCACAAGCACCCTGAGGGGGAGGTTCTTTCTCTCTTCAAACTGGCAGGAAATGGAGACTCAGAGAGTGGACATAACCTGCCCAAAGCCGCTCCGAGGGTAAGGAGCGGAGTGGCTTGGGGCCCAGGTTTGTTTCCTGCACAGTCTGAGATCCTGCCTTCCCTCCATATTGCTTCCAACTGCAATATGTACTGTTTTGCTCTACTTTCTTCCTGAAAGGATTTATGATGCTCACAAAATAAATATAAGATAACAGGGATTAAACAGTAGCCGAGGCAGGGTCATGGGGAAATATGGAAAAAATAAATAACATGACGATGGGGTGATATTTGTACATAAAACGTTTGTCATGAAATACAGTGTGCCAGCTAGGTGTCAGCCTCAAGCCTGTGCCTGAGTTCTCGAGCCACCACCGCAAAGGGGGACACAGAAACACAAGCAGATTTGGGGTCTGTGAGCTCAAAACCAAACCGGTGGTTTAGTAAAAGCCCAACTCTTCCCGCTATGGACAGCCAAGAGGGATTTTTCCATGGGACAAAAGAAGAAGCCAAAAAAGACCTCTGCTTTTTAGAGCCTCCAAGGTCCTGTAGAGGACAAAGTGAATACATGGGAACCAGGCGGGGTGAGAAGAGGCAGCGTGGGAGGTTCGTGGGACCGTGCCCAGGTGAAGGGGGGATGGTGCACTGAGACACTGCCAGGGAAAGGACGAGATGGGCAGAAGAGAACAAAGGAACGTACCCTGGGTAGAGAAATAGCGCAAAAGGAAGCTGCAGTTCTGGGAGGGACTGCGAGAGAGGAAGATCAGGCAGATTTGGTGACAACATTCAGCAAGTGTCACCATGCCCCAGCCACGCGTCCAAGCATTTCCCATCTTTCATCTCACGCACGTCATCCTCACACAGGTTGCCAGAGGCACAGGGGCAGATCAGTGCCCCTGTTTTGCAAACCGGCCAATGGTATAGGAAGAAAGAATGTAGGCAACATCCTCAAGGTTAACCAGCTAAGAAGTAGTGAAGCCGGGCTGAGTCCAGGCCCTTGGGAGTGTAGGATGCCCCTGCCATTAGCGTCCTTAACAGTGGAAAATTGTGGGCTCAGTCCAGTGAGGTCTTGGATTGCAGGAAGAAGTGTTTAGATGGTGGGGTGGGGGGCCGAGTGAAGGTCAAAATCATCAGGCTTTGTAGCAAAGAGGAATCATTCTGAATGAACGTGGCGTTTGTACGGTGATGGGGTTTCCTAGCCTAGTGGCTGGGACAAAGTGTCAGTGGCAGAGGCTTACAGTGCCATGTTCCTAACTTTGGAGCTTGCACAGGACACAAAGCTGGTTTCCCAGCTTCTGCCCCACCTGCCACGCAGTCTCGCCACTAATGTGAAGGGCATCGTCCAAGTTTACACACGTTTGCTCTGAAGGCTCAGAAGCTCAGCACCTAACCTGAAATACTACATAGCAAGATGGATTATCATAATATTTTCCTGGAGCTGTGTATCACAAGGATGACAGCTGTTCGTTGGGGTTGACTTCTGCCTTGGGTCACATTTAATCTTTTCCTAAAAAAAAAAAAAAAATCACCAGAGTAGTTATAGTATTTCTTTGAAATAGTTCTGAATAAATGATGGTTCTCCAGGTTCAAACAAGCTGATTAAATCCACATGTTTCTCTGGTGTCTCTCTGTCTGTACAAATTCCATATTTCAATTAAGTTGGTTGTTTACATGTTGTCGCTAAATTGTTCAGTGCCACGCTGAAACACCAAATTGAGGCATGAAGCCCAATTAAGAAAATAAAAGTTGATGTTACCGTTTCAGTGACTGAGTTAGCATCTGTTGTCACTGCAGCGGTGTGACCTGTCAGTACTCCGGACCGAAGAGGGAAATATGGCGGCTGTCTGCACGAAGGCCTGCGCCATGCTCAGAACCAAGGGCACGGATCTTAAAAACAAGTGAGTGAAGAGGCTGCAGAAGGAAATACCTTCATATGCCAAGATCTTCTACGTAAATCCCAAATCACATAAGACACACACAAAACCCCAAAATACCTATTTTGAGAGAATCCATACAAACAGATGGAGGGGAAGGGGGAATGAAGGTGAGGTTGAGGAGAAAAGTGAGAAACAGGGACAAATGTTTCTATTTTTCTCTGGTGAAGACTTTTTCTACTTAATACTACTCAGCCATCCAAAAAAAAAGAAAGAAAAAAGAAAAACCTTGCCATTTCAAACGATGTGGATGGAACAGGAGGGTATTATACTAAGCAAAATAAGTCAATCAGAGAAAGATAATTATCATAAGATCTAACTCGTAGGTAGAATTTAAGAAACAAAACAGAGGATCGTATGGGAAGAGAAGAAAAAATAAAAGATGAAAGCAGAGAGGGAAACAAACCCTAAGTGCCTCTTAATCATAGGAAATAAACTGAGGGTTGCTGGAGGGCAGGGATCTGTGGGAGACGGGGTAACTGGGTGATGAACATTAAAGAGGACAAGTGATGGGTAGTATATAAGACTGAATAATCATTGACCTCTACCTTTGAAACTAATAATCCATTATATGTTAATTAATTGATTTTAAATTTTAAAAATATTTTAAAAAGAATTTTTCGGGGTGCCTGGGTGGCTCAGTGGGTTAAAGCCTCTGCCTTCGGCTCAGGTCATGATCTCAGGGTCCTGGGATCGAGCCCCGCATCGGGCTCTCTGCTCAGCAGGGAGCCTGCTTCCTCCTTTCTCTCTGCCTGCCTCTCTGCCTCTCTGTCTGTCAAATAAATAAATAAAATCTTTAAAAAAAAAAAAAAGAATTTTTCTTAGTTGTGCTTCAATAAATATAGACTTAATTTTTCTAAACATGTAAATTATGTATCTTAAAATATTAAGTGAAAACAATCTCCTGCTTGTTTTTACCATGTCTCTTGGTAAAAGTTAGGTTCTGACCCTTGGTCATAGAGTACTTAAGTTAATTCAGGGTTCCCAGAATCTGTTCAGGAGAACTGAATACTGAGTATTATCAGTTTCATATATTCTTAACTCGAAATTTGACTGTGTTCTTATTGGCTCTCCTACATGGCTCACCACATTATCCATGTTTGGCTCTTTCTCCAGGATTAGATATTTAAAACAAAATCAACATGAAAAAGATACCCTATATTTTTAATTAATGTTTTAAGGAAACTTTTCAAACAGTTAGCTTTTCCTAAGTCAAAACAAAATTTTCCAAGAAACAAATCGAATTCCAGAAAATGGAGCATCTCAAGGGCATATAAGCCCTGTAGGGCAAGACGGTTGGAACACACGACTCTCCAGGAGCAGACAAACACCAGGACCCAGTAGCCACTGTGTGTAGAAAAGCCAGTGGGCCCCATGAGCGGGCATCTCCCTTTCTGCGGGTATGAGTACTTCTTACAACAATGAATGAAAAAACTGGTTAGAGCAGACACAGACCAACAGGGTGAGAGTTACGGAAGAGCAGAGGGACCGGTACTCAGGTAAGAGAAGAGGTGCTCAGGTCTAACAGCTGAAATGACGGTGGCTTCCTCTTTGGCTTCCTTTTCTCTCCTTACCTCCTCCTTCCCTCTCCCTACCATGAAGCCCTGCGGCCCTTGGCCAACTTTTGAAGCAAACAGAAGAGTTTTGACAAAGGGGGATTAAATGTCTTCATGCTAGAAGAATATTTTTTACTACTGTCATATATACCTTTGTGCCTCCTTTATTCCGTCTTGAATTTTAGCTTCCTTTACACAAAAGGATTGATTAGAATTATGGATTTCTGCACATGAATTCTCTTGTTAATGCAGACCTGTCACTCAAATGCTAATTCATTTCAACATTAATAATCCTACTACACATCCTCCTCCTCGAGCCTGAGAGTCACCTTGTTTATCCTGTGATGGGTCTTTAATTGTCCTCGGGGCAGAAGGGAACTGTAAACACTGTCAAAGCTTTAACTGGGATATCCTGCTAAGGCACTTGAAATCAATACTTGGATCCTTTGTGGAAAACAGAAGAAATAAAGTGAGACAAGACCAGGTCCACAGGTGGTTTTCTGTCAGAATTAGATTGTCTTCTTGTTTTCCTTTAGAATATAGATTTTTTCATCATGTTGAACATTATTATATTCACACTGCAACTTCACACAATAGCTGATGTTCAAAAACCTTGGCAAGCTACGTGCTTTCCAATTCAGAGCCCTAATAAAAAATTTGCATCAGTCATAAAAAAATGATTTTGTAGAAGCAAAGCAACTCATGAGACAGTATTGTTTTTTCTTTCGTTCTGCTTTTAAATAATAAACAGGTGTCCTAACGAGTAAGAACAAGAATTATCCGATGATTCCATTTAACCCATATGAAGAAAAAAGACTTGCTCTGGACTAAAATTCTAAAAGTCAAAAATTCCTTCCCCAAAGGGCATCATTTACAGATGTATCAATTATAAGACATAATGTAAAAATCTTGAAAACTGTTGAATCTTGAAAGTCAGGGATGGACCAGAGATGAAATGTCACTAAGGTAAGGTCAGTGGTCAACTTCTCCCACGCATGAACGCCTCCCAATGTCTGCACAAAACAGTGAAATGACCCCAACTTCAGGGTTTTTAACATCTCATAGAAAGAAGCCTGAAAAGTTAGGGAATTAAAGATCCAGGCAGTGATTGGAAGTTGCCCCATCCACCTGTGCCTCCACTGCACACCCAAACCCAAGTTAACTGTTGCTAATGTGACTATAATTTTTCCCAGTTTAGAGTTTTTCCTACATGTCTCAGGGGTATCGTTCCATCTTACATGTTTATAGACTTTGCAAACATTCACAGGCTACGGTGTCACATATTAGTTCAGACTATTAAGATTAAGACAAGTGCCAAATTGCTCCAAAGCAATTCTATCTTTGCTGGCCCAAGGAAGAGTTAGCATCATAGTGTTTACTGAAGTGAACAAAAACAAACAAACAAACAAATGCATGTCTTGTAATGTCTGGGGCAGGGCATTCTGAATTTGAGCTTGATATCCTTTCCCCTCCTTATTCAGCCTTTTCTAGTTCAACCCCAAGTGTATATGGCCAACTTGCTTAATTTAAAACATATATAGAAAGCAGGTCACTGAAGTACTACCAACGACTATGTGAATACTTGTTGGGGCAAGTGGAGAAAAGTGACCCAAGGGAGAACCAAATGAGTACAGAGGTATCCAAAGGAGCAGGTCAACAATACCACAGTACATTAAGAAATACCCAGAAAGACCTATGTTGTGTGTAGACAGATTGTTTTCCATGTCTGTTGACATGCCAACACAAGAAGCAGAAAAATAGAGAAAACCCGTTAATCAGTTGTTTCATCTCCATCATACCAAAGGTAGCTCTGACTACCTTTATTTCAGGAATCAGTTGAGTCAGCTCTCTCTTTGGGTGACCCACTGACACAGTTCTGCAAGAGTGGAACCAGGAATGAGAAAGAATGTGCTAGAGGAAATAGTACACCACAGGGCAAGAAGCCCTGGCCATAGGGGAGGCCTCCTTGCCTCTTTCTGACAGAGACTGTGTACAGCCTTTGCCTAATAATAGATACCACCAATGTCCATGGGCAGTTGTGCTGCCATTTTGAAAGCAATGTTATCTCCATTTTATCATCCTACCAACCTTGTATGATGAGTGGAGGACATACTATAGTCCTCAAGTTATAGACAAGAGCATTTTGGTCTGAAGAGGTTAATGAATTAGGATCACATAATCAGAAAATGGTGGAGTCCAGACTAGACCCCAGGTTCCTATTGTCTGCATGCTAGTTTATCGTGCTCTTCAGCAATGCCGATCATACAAAAAGGATTTGCCCTGTTTTTTAAAAAAATTCATTAACAGGGGCACCTGGGTGGCTCAGTGGGTTAAAGCCTCTGCCTTCAGCTCGGGTCATGGTCTCAGGGTCCTGGGATTGAGCCCCGCATCGGGCTCTCTGCTCGGCGGGGAGCCTGCTTCTTCCCTCTCTCTCTCTCCCTACTTATGATCTATCTCTCTATAAAATAAATAAATAAAATATTTTAAAAAATCATTAACAATTCATATAAAGATAGGAGCAATCAAAAATACATGGAACTGAGAAAGTGAGTCTCATCTGCTTGCAATAATATTTTAAGATTCCTCAATGCTGTGTAAATGTTTAAATAATAATGGCCTGAGAAAGTCACTTAAATTAAATTCACTGTTTTACAAAAGTAAGGCCATGACAAGCCAAGTCAGGAAATTAAAATTTAAAGCTGTCATTCTGTGGTTAGAAAAAAAAGCGGAAAGTGAGTGAGTAAAACAGCATATGAACACATCTTTTACACTTGGGTTTTAAATAGGAATAAAGGGAAATTATAATTTTAGAGAAAAATAGAGAAGTTCAGAAGACTTATAACTTAAGTACAGTTTTGGATCTGCCAATGAAAATGTCTACCTCAAGAAATGTTTATTAGCATAATATATTTATTTCAAAATGTAAAGCTAATTAAAAGCATTTTGAAGAAAACAGGTAGCTCTTTTCTCCTTGCTGAAGAGGGAGCTTTGCATTCATGCGTGTGTGTACCAAACTGCAAGCTTTCTAAGCCAAATTTTATTTCCCCAAATTAGATAGTTTTATAACCTTCTAGACTCCATCCTCTACCCCCATACAATGAGGGAAAAACATGGCATAATTGTCTAACATGAAGATCTCACATATTCTGGGCTACATGAAAGAGACACAAATATCAAAAATGTCTCAGAACATTTTTATTATGAGCTCCTGTTCACTGGTACAATGTAAAATTAAAGCACTTTTAAAAAGAAAAGAGAAATTCAACAATTATAAGATTGTGCAGCTGCCACAAATTCCTTTTGGAAGAAGGCTGAGCATAAATAATTTTAAAAACAAAAAGAACATTATTTGTGCCTAATGGATAATATAGCCTCTATGTAAGCATTATAGTTTATGCATTGTAACTCGGAGTTCTGAGTCATTAAAATTCATTGCTTCTCAATGACAACCCACATAACACATGGACATACTTAGCACCCTGATTTTGGTCTCTACACACCTTTTTCCACTGAAAGGATCAGAGCTCTTGGGGGAAATGGTTAATTCTGGGAAGAGAGCAAGGAAATATGACTATTAAGTTATAGCAGTGTAAATTAAATGAAATCGAAAATTCTGTTCCTCAGTGGCATTAGCCACATTTCAAGTGCTCTAGCCACATACGACTCGTGGTTATCATACTGGACAACAGCATATTGGGCATTTCCATCACTGCAGGAGTTCTATTGGACAACACTGGTCTAGAGATTAAAAGAGATTTAAAAGACTTAACAAAAAAATGCACTGTGTGAAACTGTTTCATTTCTGATTAGAAAAATGAAAAGAGTCTTTTTTGGATTAATGGGAGAAACTCAAATACAACCTCAGAATTAGAATATTAAGGAATTATCATAAATAACAATGTGTGATGACGGTATTAGGTCATATAAAAAAAACATTTTTAGAGATACATCTGGCAGTACATAAATGAATAAATGTTGTATTGTCTGGAATTTTAACACATGATAAAAAATAGATGCAGTAAATATGGCAAAATGTTAATAATTGTTAAATCTAAATCAGAATATTTTCTATAATTCTATGTATGTTTGAAACTTGTCATAATAAAATGTCAAACTCACTGCTTCTTGCATTTCTAGTTTTAGAATATCAAATGTAGCTTATACAAAATTATGTATAAGCATGTGCATTTCTATGTACATTAGAAGCTAGAACCATAAAGGTCCAGTATTTTGGCCTCAAAAATAGTAATTGCTCTGCCTAAAGGGTTATTGCCATAATTAAGCCAGGGATGATTAAAACTGAAATGAGAGAACACAGAATTACTGTAGTCTTCAATAAACTGTTCTTGTGTCTAGGTTATCTAGACTACTGGGTGGATAGACAATTAATTGCCTTATAAAAGTGGCAGATATTTTATATTTTAGAAGTATCAAAATTTTAAACTTTTTAAGGAATTATATCTAGTTGTTTTAATTAAAAGCACTACGATAAAAATATCAAGACTATTTGGCTAAAATCCCATTCAATATGTGATTTATTTTAAGTACAAAAGCTATAGGTTATATAAAGTACTCTTAAGCTGAAAAGCCAGAGCATATAAGAAATGCATTTGTTCAGTGATGCTATTCACAAGCAATCTGCCTAATTAACTCAAATTGAATTATCAATGGAAATATACGATAAAGTATTATGTCCTAAACAAAATTACCAAATTGCATAAGGACCTATGCAAATATTGTTGAATTAGGACTACATGAAAAAGAAACAATATATGCTTAAATCTTGAGATTCATTTGATGAATTTCCCAATATTTATCACAGAAGTTTAAAACACTTTAGGAATCGCCTATTTCTATAGTATCAGAAGCTAGAGCTCCAAGACACAAAACAATGGAAATTCTTGGTGTGTACTATTCATTCATTTAATGAGTATTTCTTTTTAAAAAAAAAAAAGATTTTATTTATTTATTTGAGAGAGAGAGTGTGAGAGAGAGAATGAACATGAGAAATGGGAGGGTCAGAGGGAGAAACAGACTCCCTGCCGAGCAGGGAGCCCGATGCGGGACTCGATCCTGGGACTCCAGGATCATGACCTGAGCCGAAGGCCATCACTTAACCAAATGAGCCACCCAGGCATCCCATTAATGAGTATTTCTTAAAATGAATTAGTTATCTATTACAGCAGATTATTAAGATATATTTAAGCAATATGAATCAGTAAACCATATAGTACAGATAGAAGCATTGACTCTAAAATTAACTTCTGGATCTCAATTATTTCAATTAGTGGAATTGACAGATACTGCCTTCACTACATGATCTATATGAATGGCTTAATCCCAATATACAGATATTAGAATCTGTAGAGTGCCAAATATGACTCCTTTATATGGCAGAAAATATAGATTAATGAAACAGGGCTCTACTTAATTTTGAGTCTCAAAGATAACTAATATTTCCATTAAATAATATATAAATACATTAACAATAAAGTTCCATACTGATCATTTTTTTAAAAATACAATAGCATGTAAGATTAAAAAATCTGACAACTTACTTTTTTATAATACTGACAACTTGCCAATTTTATATAACATATCTTTTATATCAGTTCCATGTTCAGCCCTAATGGTTTTGGCCAAACACTATTCAGTTAGGCCCAAGAGCTTTTAGGATTCAATTTTAGTAAAGTAACCTGGGATTTTCAACTTACCCAATGATAGTTACTCACATTATGATAACTGTCCTAAAATATACTTACATGTTTGCTCTCTGAAATTCAGAATGCCTTTTTCTGTACTACTGTAAATATAGGTTGAATCCCAGACTAGATTATATATGTAAGATTTACTCTAGCTTACTGTACTAACAACAATGGTCAAATTCTAGGCTCTGGAAACCTAGGGCCAAGTATTTTGGAAGGAAGAGGGAAAGAAAAACAAAGAATGCATTGCCTTTCTGGAGCCAGGATCAGTCTAGGTAAAATTCTAAAAGAGCTGACCTTCCCCTTGACATTCTTCTAACCTGCTTTCTGGGTCCCCTTCGGCCTCAATGGAGTTTGTTCTCTTCTTCCTGTCCCAGTTCTTGGTGACACACAGGCCTGACTACCCAGGCCTGACTGACTCAGGAACACTCCAGAAGCCCCCCACACCCTGGCTTTCCCTCTTCTGTGTTCTATACTCCAGCCAACCATTAGTCTCTCACCAAAGCAACTGGATCAGATAGAGTCCACAGGAAAACAATCTGATTACGAAGCAAAATGTGCCTACAGCCCTTCTAGCCGTATTTGTATTACTTAAAAAATAATACCAAATATCACAAATACTTAAAAAGGGGAAGTTTTAAGATTCTCACAATTTGGGGGGAGAAAACCTACCACAATGATGGGGACGCCCTTAAGAGGAAAAAAAAAAAGACAAGTTCTCAAAGCACACAATGGTGCCATTAACTCACTGTACAAATAGCACTTTCCACTTCTGACTGCAGGTTTTCCATACGCCTTAGGGTTTGTGAAGTTTTCCTCAGGGTAGCTCAGAGGTATGGAGAGGAGGGCTCTGCAGGTTGCTGGATGCTGGGCTACTTAATGTTGGGAACTGCTTTAAATACTTTAGAGGAGTACATTTGCATTCTTCTTTACATTTGGCTCAGAATTAATTTGGCATTTGCTGTATTTCATCAACATACACCTACTTCAGGGTTATAAGGGAAATCTCTTTTGATATTAAAACCTGGGAGCAGACCGTCAACTACAGCTTAGCCACACAACACTGGCAGCTGACTTTCTTATTCTGGTAGTCAAATAGATGGTAATCATTTTCCAACTAGTTAATATCAAACTTAATTTTTTTTTTCAATTTTATTTGACAGACAGAGATCACAAGTAGGCAGAGAGGCAGGCAGAGAGATAGGAGGAAGCAGGCTCCCCACTGAGCAGAGAGCCCGACGCGGGGCTCGATCCCAGGACCCTGAGACCACGACCCGAGCAGAGGCTTAACCCACTGAGCCACCCAGGCGCCCCTCAAACTTAATTTTAAACCCAAATAGTGCCTGAGTTTTGATGGCTTACTAATTCAGCATAAAAGGTAAAAATTTTGAAACAAAAAAAGAGCTATACCCATCAACTTTTTATGACATGTTTAAGAGCAGAAGAGGAAGATACTGACACGTGTAAGCACTGATCTTGCCCTCAGTCACAGTAAGAAATGTTTCACTTCATCACGCTTTGAAAACCTGCTCTAATAAAAGCCCGTGCTGTGTCTCATGTGAGTGGCAATAAGGAATGCTAGATTTTTAGACATCAAGAGTTAAAAAGTATCACTCCTCTATAACTAACGTCTTAAAATAAAAGCCCCCCAAAACCCTCCAGATGACAGTGTTTTGGTGAATGGCTTTTAAGTCACCAATGTTGGAACAGTAATTACCTGCAAGGGACTCGCCAGAGACCTGTTTTTAGGTACTGTAAATGCTTTGAGAACATTATCTTCATCTTCTGATACTGGCGTCATTAAAACGGAACTTGTGAGAATATTCTAAAGGGAAAGAACAATTTGGAATTTAAATGAGCCTATAAAATATGAGAGCTGACACAATTTTGACACTGTAGAGAGGAGATTATATGAAGTGATACACATGAGCAGGAACAAGTGCGGGAACCTGCCAGAAATTCTCTTCTTGCTGAGCTTAGAGAAGACCTTAGCTATGCCCCAACCCTAATCCCACTGTGGCAAACACTTCTAAAACAAAAAGCTTTGGGGTCTGACACAGTTCTAGGCAGGAGGTGGGCACTCAAAAAAAAAAAAAATCTGCAAAAGGAATTGGTAAATCCATGCTTTTAAAAACGAAAGACTGGGGTGCTTGGGTGGCTCAGTTGGTTAAGCAACCCCCTTCAGCTCACGTCATGATCCTGGAGTCCCAGGATCAAGTTCCACATTGGGCTCCCTGCTCTGTGGAGAGTCTGTTCTCCCTCTGACCTCGCCACTCTTACACTCGCTCTCTCTCTCTCAAATTAAAAAAAAAAAAAAAAAAGTGAAAGACTGGGGCACTTGGGTGGCCCAGTTGGTTAAGCATCTGACTCTTGATTTCAGCTCAAGTCATGATCTCAGGGTTGTGAGATCAAGCCCTGATCTGGGCTCTGTAATCAGTGGGGAGTCTGCTTGGGATTCTCTCTGCCTTTCCCTCTACCCCTCCTCCTACTCTTGGTCTTCTAAAATAAAGGAATATATATTTTATAAAAATAAAAATGAAAAGATTTACTTAGCGCTAGTTAGAGAACTCTGTATTTTGTATTTTGGTATCAAAATATTTTAGAGCTACAAATTAATGGCAGCGTAGTGTAATGGTTAAAAGCATGGAATTCAGAACAAGACTTTCTGAGCTCTAATCCTGAACTAACACTTATTGGCTATAAAATCTTAAGCAAGTAAGTAAACCTCCTTGTGCCTGTTTCCCAGTTGGTATAATGGCAAAGATGATGTTACCAACTTTGCAAGGCTGTTGTGAGGCTTCAATGAGGTGATGCATCTGAAGCTCTTAGAATGGCACTTACCCCTTAGTACATACTGAATAAAGATTAACAATTGTTATTAGCTCTGATTCTCCATAAAGGACAACCATTTGCAAACTCCAAACTTTAAAGATGGTGGTAACTGAATGCTAAAAAGAAAGGAGCCATCAAGCCATGACAGGAAATGGAGGAAACAAAAGTACATATCACTAAGTGAAAGAAGCCTGTCTGAAAAGGCTACACGGTGTATGATTTTAACCATATGAAGTCTTGGAAAAAGCAAAACTATGGAGACAGTCAAAAGATCAGCAGTTGCCAGGGGTTGGCAGGGGCAGGGGTTGGCGGTGGAGGGACGAATAGGTAGACTGTAGAGAATTTTTAGGACAGTGAAACTACTGTGTATCTATCCTATTCTAATGGTGGATACATGTCATAAATTTGTCCAAACCCATCGAATGTATAGCATCAACAGTGAACCCTAATATAGACTATGGACTTTGGGGGAGGAAGGGTCAACGATGTTGGTTCATCAGTAGTAACAAAGGTACCACTCTAGTGGGGGATGTCGGCAATGGGGAGGGCTATGCAGGTACGGGGACAGGGGTATGTGGAAAATCTTGGTAGCTTCACAGCTTTTCTGTGAACCCAAAACCGTTCTAAAAAATAAAGTTTATTTAAAAAAATGGTGGCAAGCAAAGTCATGCAATAATAAGAACAATAAAGGGCGTCCGCTATAGACACGGACTGGCCTCATGCTAGATGCTACCTAAAACCAAACAGGAGGCAATGCAACAAGGAGGAAATACTACCCTTAGAAGACAAACATTTGAAAAGAAAATGTAAAATTAACATTCTGCTTTCATGGAAATATGTATTTTGGCGCAGAAGATTTTTTAAGTGGCAGGGAATCTCAAATCATAAGAATACAAGTAATGAAAAAAATCTCCTTGGAAAAGAATCCATTTCCAATACATATACAAAAATTTCTATATTCGACATTAATAATCATGAGAAAATAGTCATACAACAGAGAACATTTAGAAATAGGATGCATTAAATAGTGCTAAAACCACAGGAGCCTCACGCACCCTGCAGAGAATTCTGTGGGGCACCAACATCTCCGAAACGGGCAAGCACTTACTGGCACGTCTGTCACAGGCGATGTCTGTGTGAACAGCTGGGTGTTCAGACTCTCCCTTTCCCAGTGGTTGGAGCAGAAGAAGTTTCCTGCTTTATCCGTTGGGGATTCCACCTAAAAGCAAACAGGAAGTGCTTCGTTGTTTCTAGAACTGCCCACAGGACACTGACACTTGAGAGTAAAATTCTATAAAATGAGTAATATCTGAGGATCTATATCTGAGGGTTTAATGTATATTATGTCGACCGTAGTCGGTAGCACTGTACTGTATAACTGAAATGGGCTAAGAGAGCAGAACTTGGACGTTCTCACAAAAAAAAATTTACAACAAAAGGTCAACATGTGAGGTGTTGGATGTGCCCATTAACTCAGTGAGGGAGAATCCTTCCATAATGTGTGTGTATATCATATCATCATGTTGTACACTTTAAATCTCTTGCAATTTTGTCAATCTTATCTCAATGAGTCAATCTCTGGTCAGTCTCTCAAACATTTATCCTTATATGAAAAAAAATTCCAGAGGCACTATATCCACCTGTTGGAAATGCTTCTTGACACCCAAGACAAAACTTTTTTTTTTTTTTAAAGATTTTACTTATTCGTTTGAGAGAGAGAGAGAGAGAGTACAAGCAGGGGGAGAAGAGGCAGAGGGAGAGGGAGATGCAGACTCCCTGCTGAGCTGGGAGCCTGACTCAGGGCTTGATCCCGGGACCTGGAGACTATGACCTGAGCTGAAGGCAGATGCTTAACCATCTGAGCCACCCGGCTCCCCCCAAACTAAAACTTTGATCCTTGCAAGTTAGTGTCTTTTTCTTTTATACTAGACACTATTAGATACTATTATTTTAATTTAAATTTCAACTCTCCATGCCATCTGAAAATTAAAATTCATGTGTATTAATTATCTATGTCTTTGTGTATCAGTGATAAAAATGTATAGAAAAGAAGTGCCTGCATGGCTCAGTCGACTGAGCATCCATCCCTTGATCTCAGGGTCCTGAGTTCAAGCCCTGCATTGGGCTCCACGCTAGGCATGAAGCCTACTTAAAAAACAAACCAACAAAAATAAGAAGTCCAGTAAAATGTTTTCCTCTCTTTCTTTTATCCTCCCTAACACATTTTCTGTTCAAACACGAAGTCAGTAGAGGTGGCTTGGCCTCCCAGATGAGAGGTCCCATGCCTACTACAGTCTGGCAGTACCTCTCAGGCGCATCTTGTAGGAAAATCTTGTACAAAAAGTGCTGTTGATCCCCAGTCCTGATGCCAGACATATAAGCCTGCCACAAGGAACAGAGGCAGCAGGATTCACATCTTACTCCTTCCAAAGGATCTCGCGCTTACCTCCTGTTTGATCTTTTTCAGCAAAGGGGGTCCATTTTCCTGAAACTCGGCAACAATGCCAGGTTCGTCCGATTCCTGCTTGATCACATCCTGTAGGTCTTCTACTAGGTGAGATGGTGTCTGAGGCTGAAAGGAAGAGTATGTGTGCATCAGAGGACAATCTCCGTCTGCGCTAACCAGCCAGCTAACCTCGCGGACTTGGCCCGCACTTACTAGCATCTTCAGAGGACCGTATTTAATTTCTTGAGCTGCCAGGGCGTGTTTGAATGGTGTAGGAGTTCTTGGAGAACTTTCTAGGATTGACCTTTTGATCGCTGGAGTTCTAAAACTTTAAAAAGAAAACAAGTGTTGGTTCAGTTACAGAAGAACATTTGTCCTTTCCATCACTCTACCTATTAAATGCAATATTTTTGCACTGAATAAACTCTGTTATTGATACACAGTTGGGTATGTGAATGAACCATATATGTGTTGTTAAGAAAAAGATAATATATACATCACATATTACCAAATAGTTCAAATTATGATACTCTTGAGAGGATTAAACTATTTTTCATCTTTCTTTCATCATTCTGGAGACACAGTGATCCTAGGTTTTTATAATGACTAAAAACGTTATAAAGATCTGTTGTCATTTACAAATCAATTTAATCTATTCATTAAAACAGGCCCACAATAGAAAACATACGTTAACCTTTTAAAATGCACTTATTATAAGTGGAAATTGTAAGATATCATTTTTTAAAGGTTTCTTATAATTCATATTGATGTTCTCTGCCATTTCTTTGAATAGGGGAAGGGTTTTTTTTAAACTATAAACATTGCTTAATCACTCCTTGGCTTCTGATCATATGATATTATTAGGAATTTTAGAAGTCCTATCTACAGATAAATTTCAAAAAGGAAACATAAGATTAAAAAATATGAACTAAGTAAAGAACCATACCATTGTTATTCTGAATTTTATAATCAGAGAGGAAAGGAGGTTGAAAATCTTGTCCTCAGTGAAGAAGAAAAAGCCTTACTAAGCAAACGGAACAACTGAATGGAAAAGTATATGAGTATGATCTCACCTCTGCATGTGGTCCTACATAGTCCTTCTGAATAGGACTTTTTTTTTAAAGATTTTATTTATTTATTTGACAGAGAGAAAGAGAGATCACAAGTAGGCAGAGAGGCAGGCAGAGAGAGAGAGGAGGAAGCAGGCTCCTTGCTAAGCAGAGAGCCCGATGCAGGGCTCCATCCCAAGACCCTGGGATCATGACCCAAGCTGAAGGCAGAGGCTTTAACCCACTGAGCCACCCAGGCGTCCCTGAATAGGACATTTTGAAGTGAGTTACAAAACGTAATCTAGTTTACCTACTGACTTGCCACCCCTAGGTAGCTGTAACGTGCCTAGGACAGATATAGGCAATGTGGGAATATCCATGATTAGATACATACAAATGGGTCAGGTATTTAGAGGCTATATTCCATTAATTAAATAAAAGTAAATAATTTTATTCTTGAACCAAGCACTTACATAGTATTTTCCTTTTGAGTTTTCACAGTCTGGTCTCTATGAAATGGTGTTGTAACAGTCAATTTGTGACCATTGAGAGGTGTGGAAGTTAAAGAAGGCATTTCCAAGTCTAAGTTTTCATGGTTACCAGAAGTGTTTAAGAACTAAATATGGGAAGAAAGAAAAAAAATTACATAAGCAGTGATTCTTTATTCAGCCCGACTTAAATATCACACCAGGATAACAAGCGAGTATGTTTTACTGACCCATTATGTAAAATAATAAGGATATTAATAAGCACATAGTGTTGGACAGGGTATTGTTTTATTTCAGTTGGAGTGCAATTTGGAGTGTAATTTCCAAGCAATAAAACCTAGGGTCATGGCTGAAAAACACGTAAAATCCTATGAAAATATTCTTAATAAATACTATTTGTCATTAAAGAGAATGAACTGCATACTTTATTAAGATTATAAGCCTTAAAGTGATTTTTTGGAAAGTAATTATTGTTTTTCTTTCATGCTGTTTTTTTTCTCTTTAATGACCTATGAATTATTATGATGGAAGGTTTGCATTATATGGAAAATTCTTGAATAATAAGATATGTTTCTCAGAATGCCATTGTTCTGGGGCAATCATAGGTGTTCCTCAAAAAGTCCTAAGGTAAAATAAGTTTGGGAAACAAACATATCATAATCTCCTCCTGGATATTCACAATGTGCATCAGTGTCTTTAAAAACTCTGAGAGGCCCTGTAGTAAAGAAACCAATTTTAACTGTGACATAGTGTTTCCCAAGCTTATATTCTTATATATTTAGATTTTTTCTGGAACATCTACTAAAGCCTTGCAGAACTAATATTCTCCAGAACACAATTTGGAAGATACAAACAAATAACAAGATAATTTGGGGGGATGGGTGCTTCATTTGCTCATACTTAAAGCTGTCCTTAAACTCAACAGACATACTTGGGAAAATGTGTGAAAGTGCCAAATTATCTAATAACTTCAATCAGTTTAGCAATTAAGGATTACAAGTCTCTGATAAGAATTATAATTTCCATGCCTTGAAAAAACTCTATGTAATGAGAATATTCATGGCAAAAACCATGTTGATAAAATAGTATGGCAAAACCTAAAAAAGTCAATGTTGAGAAATTAAAATGAAAACATAAGTTGTTTTCCCCAAGCATTTGTTCCTTATGCTTTCCCAAAACTTTCCCACTGAAGTATGGATCAGAACCTCTCAAGCTTCTGGTTGCAACCCAAATGCTCTCCAAACCCAGTTTGGTTCCCTCCTCCCTGGGTCAGTGAATCACAAAATAATAAGTGAACAAACAGGCAGAAAATCTGCTAAAGTTTTTAAGGAGGGGGAAGGGATGGGAGAAAAGGAAGGGATAGAAATGTTAAACTCTAACGTTGGAGGAAATAAAAGCACATCCCATGCAACTAACAGTGTTTCAAATCACCCGAAAGAAAGAGAATTATGACAAAATCAGCAGTCAGCCTACAGACGGCTCCAATTATGGGAGGCAGTATGACGTGGCAACAGCCAGAGTCAACGATGGAACAGAATCAGTGAGGACAATGGTAATTAGTCATTTGTTCCAAAGGATTAGTTTCCAGATTATTAAGGCTCGAGTGGCTGTTGAAAATTAGTAAAAGCCGTGCAGAAACCGTGCTCTACCTGTGAAGGGGAGAAGGGTAGGCTTTTGACAGGGGAACGCTGGGGAGTTGAGCTGCTGACGTCAGCAAATACGAAGGAGCTAGAGTCTCCAGTGGCCAAGGGGCTTGCCTGGCCCCGCTTTTTTCGTAGGATGACCAGTGGAAGTGTGCTGTGCCTCGAAGGAGGTGAGGGCTTGAGCGGGTCAAGGGAACCCTCGTTCAACTTGAGTCTGTGCGCCCTCGTGCTAGGCTCTCCTGCAGGGCTAGGCACTCTGCCCTCTCTTTGCTGAAGCTGTAAGGCTTTGCCTGCATGCTGTTGGCTAGGTGAAAACTCTGGTTCTTCACAGAATTCAAAACTGCTGAGATCACACCGTGATGAAGAATCCTGAAACAATGTGGGAGGCGCAGAACTTTGAGACGGTGTGTGCCCACTGCGTGCCACCACCTGAAACAGCGCTGAGGAAGAGATGCTGACGGTGGACAAAACCCCTGGCCCTCTTGAGAAATGGCTTCAGGATTCATGATTATTCTGGGACGCTGCTTGGCGGGTCTCCCATGCTGCCTGCAGGCTAGTCCCTGCGGACATGCCGCAGGGAACTCCCCAAACTCTCTCACTTTCATGCAATCCAAAGCAGAGGAAACCTGTTCTAGATGGCGCATTTTGGCAAGGGGCATCCTATTTGATGGATATGTCATAAATATGCTTTTTAGCGACAAAGGAAATGAACCAAGTGTCTACATTTTGGGTGCCACACTCACACGTATTTCACTAAAGATAGTTTGTCTTAGTGAACCAGCTGGGACTGGGAATCAATAATCAATGTTTTGTGGCAAGAGCCGTGTACCACCAGTGAACTCCTTCCTGCTTCAGATACATAGAAAGGCTGCTTTTAAGTTCTGAGTAAACACAATTCTTAATGTGCTATCCAAAAGCAAAGCACAGTTCTGGAGAAACACAAAGAAGTAACAAAGTAAAATAAGTTACAAATAACTCAAACCTCATTTCATAAACCAGGATCTACTTATAGGTCATTAACTTTACTATTGTAAAAAAATATGCATTTTGAAGGAAATGTGTGAAAAGCTACCTTTTATCTGGGTAGTCTCTGAATTCAGATCTCTGAAAAAACATAGACGCAAAGGCCGAAATCATACTTTTACATTAATATATGCTAATAACATGATCTTTGCAACAGAAAATGGCAATCATCTGAGAAATGGGTTTCCTAATCCATCTGCAAAAACATAAACTTATCTTAACAGTTCTACTTACAGAATCTATAAATTGAAGTGTTTCTGCAAATTCTAAGAGGTTCTTGACGTTATCCAGGATGGTCCCTTGGTGAACAATCATGCACCTTGCTGGGGAGGCACTTTCTTCAGGTAGGGAGCCGGGGTCCACAGGCAGAGATGGAGTGGAGTGGTGTTCTTCCAAACAGGAAACAGGTGTACTGTCCCCATGAGGTCTGGTGTGGTCAGCGATGGTGGTGCTGTGCCACCCAGGATAGCTGCATGTGTGGTTCTGGGTCTAAGGCGGGGTTGGGGGGGGGCAAAGAAAGAGTGGGGAGAAGAAAGGGAGAAGGAACTTAGCAATGAAGTTGCACAAGGTATCAGATGCTGTTGGAGGAAAGATAAAAGTAGTTGCATCACCCAAAACTTGCGCCTATGAAACAGTTGCCAAGATGTTTCCTTTTATCGATGCAAGACCCTGCTTTTTAATAGCGTAAAGGTCTGTCGCCTCCATGAGCACCCTCACTGTCATCATTTTGCTAAAACTGTAAACAGAGGGACTGTGTCACAAAGTACAAGTCTCAAGATCTACTTTAACATAACTTCCAAGGGCACATATAGTTGCTGCGAACTAAGAATTGTCCCATTAACCTATAAAAAGGCCAGGAGACTCAAGAATTAGAGTTCCTTTTATCTGCATATACTCTTTTTGCGTCTATCCCTTCTGAATGTCACCAATTGCACTGAGGCCCTGAAGGGCTGCCAGATCAACGTGGTTAGGAAAGCAGAAGAGCGCACTAACAGAAGGCGCCTTTCAGCATGACCACGCAACAGGAGACATTGCAAAACACGAACTAAAGTTAAAAAGTGGTTGAACTAACATATGCACAGAACTAAAGTTAAAAAGTGGCTGAACTAACATATGCACATAATTGTCTTACTATTTAACCCCAAAGGAATCTACTCCTATCAATCCCTACTGGGTATCACATCTCTTTTATTCTCTTTGTTGTTTAACTACATAGGTTACAAAGTACATGTCAAGTTCTCAGTTCACAGCCCACCCACCAAAAAAAATCAGTAGTGGTCCGCACAGCTCTCATGCGTGCAAAAAAGAGAGCAGTCCTGTTATTTACGGAGAGCTTATCCATACCTTCTTCCCATGTATATATGGAACAGGCATCAGATCATATGTGAAATGATAAAGTAAGAAAATCTAGGTTAAGAAAAATGTCAAATGAATAGATACCAGAGACAGAGATTTGTAAAAAATGGCAGATTTTCATTCATTTATATCTGTTAGTTAGTCTTTGAATGGATAACAGTCCTGAGAAAACAAGAGAATCGATCGTGGCCCCCACAAGTGGACTCTGCCACACAAAAGGGCCACCTTCAATTTGGTCAACATACATTGGGATCCCAACTTTGTTTTAGCACAAGCAACTTCTCTTCAAACACTATCAATGGATCTATAGTTGTGGTTAATGTAGTAGTTAGAAGAGAAGGGAAAAGAGACAGAGGGCATGGGGGTGACGCTGCTGTCTGTCCCCCATCAAAGCACATGGTTCTGTTCTTACCGGTAGCGCCTGCTGTCCTTTGAGCTCATTCTCAGTTGACATGAGGAGCAATTCTAATTCCTTTATTCTCTTTTCTTTTTCAGGGTCTTCATCATTATAGTGTCTCTGGAATTAAAAGTTAAGGGAGAATAAAATTCAAGGGCCTGACTGGAAGCTGTAGATACAATGGTTGTGGCCCACAGTCGTGAGGGGCCATTGGGCTCTGTGAGCCTCAGCGTGAGACCAACGCCAGCTGAATCCAGCCACCGTACAAAGCTTTGGGAAGGCTCTTCCAGATGTAAGGGAGCAATGCAAGATCTGAGTCTCGTGTGGGCACTCGCTGATGTGCTGGTTCAGCTAACAACATCAGAGAACGAGAGAATTCCTGAGCAGTTTTCCTCTAGAAGTGAAGATTGGTAGCTTGCTGGCCAGAACTCCACCCCCTTCTCCACTATGCCCTCTTTTTTTCTCGCTCTCTTTTACTTCAGTTGGTCAAGTGAAAATAAGTGTTTAGATGAAAGAAATAAAGCACGTCTTTAAAAAGTTTGCTTTTGGGGCGCACGGGTGGCTCAGTGGGTTAAAGCCTCTGCCTTCGGCTCAGGTCATGATTCCAGAATCCTGGGATCGAGCCCCGCATCGGGCTCTCTGCTCAGCATGGAGCCTGCTTCCTCCTCTCTCTCTCTGCCTGCCTCTCTGCCTACTTGTAATCTCTGTCAAATAAATAAATAAAATCTTAAAAAAAAAAAATAAAAATAAAAAAAAATAAAAAGTTTGCTTTGGACAGCCCATGAGTTTCTTGAGGAAAAGGTCTTCAAATGATCTTACCTGAATGGCTGCAGCCGCTGGCTGAGGGACGTTGACTATATTTACATGTAACGCTACAGGATACGGGACATGACTGGAGACCTGTACCAAAAAGGCAGACAAACCAAGGCCAAGTCATTCATGATCACATAGGCATTAGAGGTCTTGGCTTTCTGAGGTTTTGCTCTAGGACTGAGGAAAAACAAAACAAAACAAAACTCTACTGATAAAATTCAGGCACGGAGAAAAAAAAAGGAAAAAAAACCAACCACCCTCTAATTTGAAAATTTAGCCAAGCCTTAAAAAATGGCTAAATAAGTAGTTGAAGGAACATAAAGAGATTTAAAGTTTCATTGATCTTGATGAGAAGTATTTCTTAATTAGAGTAAAGCACAATGAAACACAATGAAAACATAACCTAAAAATCATTCATGAATGTATGAAAGAAGTCATAATGGGAAAAAACTGATGGCTCTAGCTGTTTATAATAGAAATCTTTTTCTTGGAATAATTATGAGTTTTAGTAAAGAGCACAGAACTGCCTATGATAGTAAGTCTGTAGTCAAATGTATGGAATAGATGGAGAAGAGTGAAAACTCTTCAGGAATATATTTTGAATATAATTTGCATATGCGCTCCATATTCTTGGCTAAGTTTCACCATCTGTTACTGTTAGTTGTAAGATTAAAGTTTATTGATCTTATTATCTTCTTTCTCCTTATTTTTCTTTTCCCAACCATTATGGAAATTTCCTTCCCTGAATAGAAATATCTAGCATTTAGGAAGGAATCACACTGATCCAAAGGAGGATGAAAGGAGAAATCAGAAAATGGTGTCACAAACCTGCTCCTGACTCAAAGAAGGTAAACACGCTGGGAAGGAATAAATTAAGACATTTCTGCTAGATCACTACCAGAATCAAACTTGTTGAATTTTAGTGTCAAACAATCTCCTCTTTAATATGACATTCACTTTTCATTTTGGAAGAGGGAAATACATGTTCATTTCCCCCTTCTGCTTCAGCAAGAGCTTGTTAAGTAAATTTGCATGCAAAAGCTAATTTGATCTGAAACATTTAAGTTAAAATCCGACAACCTGGACTCCTCCAGTCTTGCCCTGTGAGCTGGGTGACTCTTTGTGGATCACTTAACACCCTGCCTGCAGGGGATGCGCCCCCAGATAATAACATCTCCCCCACATCTACCTCAAAGGCTGTAAGTGGGGGGTCGAAGGGTGTCATGTTGATGGAAGTTCTCTGAAAAGTATAAAAGCGTGAGGAATTCCTTCTACCTGGAGCTAAAATCACTGATCATCTCTCTCAGAAAACTAAATTCTCAGAAATGGCTTACATTTTGAGCTTCAGAAATGTGGTAGTAGGAATAGTCATTGTTCACCGAGGGCTGGCCGGCTGGCGGGAGATGAGCTGACGGTGGAGGATGAGCAAAACCCATCAGATGGCTGTTCTTCTGGAAACTGGGGGCCACTGTTGGCGGGCTGGCTTTAGAAGACTCCTGCAGATAACCTTCCTGCTCCACCTTCCGACGCATTGTGGAATTCCAGTGGTTCTTGATAGCGTTATCAGTTCTGCACAGAAATAGATCGCATAAGGATTTTACGAACAAGAATTTCAATTCAGGTTAGAGCTAATTGACAAAACTGTTTCCAACAGAGACCTTTTCTTCTGGTCTTTTGGAGTTGTTGCTGTTTTAACTGTTTTAGTCTTTCTGGACCTCTGAAAAGTCATTCTTCCCCTATTACCTAATTGAAAATCCACAGATTTTTCTCATTATCCCATATGGAACATATGTGGACCTCTAGAAATCTCGAAACTCTTTAGCCACTTTGTTTCCTTGATAAAAGAATATTTTAAGTACAACCACCCTTCATGTTTACTCTGACTGTTCATGGTACAAGGCTATAACACAACTTAGAGATACTGCTGTTCTAGAAAATTTCTCCTTCGAGTGTGGCTTAGCAGGGCCTACCCACCACAACGGGCACACAGTAAAAGTTTGGTGAGCGATAACGATGTCGCCATCACTGTCTGCTTTTTATCTCAGAGAGCACGAGGCAGAAATTTTGAGTAAAAAACAGGAAAAAAGAAAAAAAAAAGAAACTCCCACCTTTTGCAGTCCACCTCAAACTGTTCTCTAACCAGAGGTGAGAATGGAAAATGGGATCCAGAGGGAAAGGTACCAAGTCCCAATGTATTTTCCAACTGCAAAGCATTTTTACTAAAGTCTTTCAATTCTCAGGAAAAGTTTCTCAATTCAAAAAAGACAAAAACAAAAACAAAAACCGTTTTAAGCCTCCCTTTTACTCTCTTGAAGGGGGTGGGGAAATGTATGCTAAAGAAAGAGGAAGTTCAATTGCCCCTTAAATTTTTACAAGAATCAACAGCATATCCTCTCAGGCCAAGTGGGACAAAAGCCCTCCTTTCTTCAGCCTCTTGGATTTTCTAAGCTGACCCTGAACCCTTCATGAGGGAGGAACAGCTCTGGAAGGTCACACAAGAACACTACTTAATCCATCAGAGCCATGGCCTTCTTTGAAAGGACCCTTTCTCCAATCCTGAAGCTCAAGGATAAAATCTATTAAATTTTTTCTATCTTACATTATTTACATAAGATTTATAAT
Organism: Mellivora capensis; assembly: GCA_004024625.1. Taxonomy (NCBI): domain Eukaryota; kingdom Metazoa; phylum Chordata; class Mammalia; order Carnivora; family Mustelidae; genus Mellivora; species Mellivora capensis. The sequence goes on along the minus strand of PISX010000211.1, from coordinate 234,603 downwards.
GAGTTAAAGGTATCTTCCAAATTAAAGAAAATGTGTTTATAAAGTGGGGAAAGTGGGACAAAAATGAACTTCTATAGATATCCCTTATAATGAGGTCATTTTTGTGCCTTGTCCATTTAAAGAAAGCATAACACTGGCATTATTTAAAAACCTGGAAGCAGAATGATCATTCTAGAAATGCTCTGCTTCTTCAAAGGAAGAAAAATGAAGCCATGTGGTAGAATGAAATGAACGCCAGTAACAGGAAAATGACAGCTGAGATCCTTCTGGTCACTTCACCAGCTGCACGATCTCAGACCAGAGACAAGGTGTCGATTCTGTTTCCTTCTATGTGTTTAGAGGTTTTATAGTTTACAGAGGGCTTCGACATCCATTTTATCCATTGATACGAACATTGGCCCAGTGGAGGAGGCTATTACTCATTTTGCCAATGGGGCGATCGAAGCCGAGGAAGGTTCAGTGACTTGGCCCAGAGCACACTGTTGGGTGGATTCTGGAAGTACCTGACCAGAGAAACGCTAAGAGCTCCTCCAACTTAAAAACCTATGGATCTGGCATATCTCATGAAACATGATCATTGGAATGTAATTCACTCACCATACATTTAAAACAAAATGTTCAATACCCACTCCCTCATTCTTCCCAATCAATATATTTTTTGACATATTATTACCGTCCAGGCAGTAGCTTTGCGATTTCTGCCCATCTGTTCCCCAGTCTCTTGTGTGCCTGGTAAATAATTCTGTCTTCCTCTTCTGTCCAGGAGGTTTTCTTAACTTCTGGATTCAAGTGGTTATGCCACCTCTCCCTACATTGTTTTCCAATTCTCCCCTTTAAGTGCTTGGCAATAACAGACCAACGTTTCGGACCGTATTTCTGTACAAGCTCTATCACCTTCAGATAAACACACAAAAATAACCTATGTTTTAATGTTATGTATTGACTCAGTGTAATCATTCTTCAGTGTTACAAGATCTTTAGAAAATGTCTAAGAATCTGCTTTCATTCATTGGAAATATGGGAATAGAGTCCTCAGCTTCCTGACACTTTACCTGTTTCCTCAAGTTGGGAAACATTCAATAAAGATGTCTGGGGAATAGTCACAATTGTGATTCACACACCAATGAGGGAAGAACTTACTCTCTGATCTTCTTCTTTGGTCCAAGGACCCTTGATGAGCTCAGGGTTTAGAACTTTCTGCCATCGGTGCTGGCACTGCACATCTGTTCGATTCTAGACAAATAAAGTATGCGCTGTCATATAGGTATGATGTGATAAGCACAAGAAGGCTTTCTCATGGTATGAGTCATACATAGACAATACGCACAATCAGAAACATTTTAGGGCATGTTTGGAAAGCCTACCAATCGCTCATTACTTATAGCTAGCGAACATACAAAGAATATATCAAAATTGTATCTAAAATTAGAAGCTCTGCTTCCTTCGTGAAACAGTCCTGCCACGTGAACTGAAGCACCATCATCTTGTACAGATGTCAGTTTAACTTACCTTATCCTCAGCCCGTGGAAATACCTCTGTGAACTAAGACTTGTTAGTGATTTCACGTGAAGGTCAGGCTTTCATGGAAACCCACTCCAAATTACTAAAGTTTGCTTCCCATTCAAACTAAGAGATGTGCGTCAATTTAGGGCCTCGAGTCTTAATATTACAGCACAAAGATAAATAAAGAGAGGCTCTATATTATAAGAGAGGGTAATCTTATAAGAAAAAAAAAAGACAAATATATAATCAACTAATTGAAGGCAGAATTTGATTCACAGGTAAGAAGAAACCAAAGCAAACGGATATTGGACTGAGAAGAGAAGCTTCTCCTTAAGAGGAGAAATTATGCTTCCTAAGGAAGAGTCTGGAAAAGCTTTTGATAGGGACTTGGAAGGATGGCTAGAACATTCTAGGAGGAGACATCACCAGGGACAAAAGCCCAAAGGAGGGAAAGCAGAAATGAATTCAGTGAAACCTGCTCACATAGAGGAAGTAGGAAACAGAAGCAGAGCTGTACGTTGGGGCCATGTGGAAGGTCATGAGGCCTGTGTGGAAGGGGCCCGGGTGCCAGGTCAAGGCACCCGGGCCCCTTAATTTGTGAGATTCTATGTCACTGCTGTGGATTTTGAAAAGTTCAGGGACAGCTGCATTCTAGAAAGCTCCATGAGCTAACAATGTTTGGGATGGATGGAAGAGTGGAGGGCTACAGGTAGGGAAGCCAGTTAGGAAGCCCCTGTAATTGTCCAGAGAAGAGGGAAGGGGGCCAAACCTGCGGAACAGCAAGGAGGTTGGAAAGAAGGGGCTGACTGACAAAGGAATTCCAGATTCCATAGTCACTGCCTGGATGTAGGAGGTGGGAAGTGGGATAAGTCAAAAAGGATAAACCAAAATTTTCAGCCAGGGTACCAAAAATATGGCTCTCTAAATAAATAGGAAATTTAAAGAAGCTAACTTGAAAATATCAGGAGTTTTGTCATCCTACCATCAGAATGCTAATTTATATTATTCTAATAAATAAAAAGATAAAACAAGAGGCAAAGTTTTAAAAAAAATGTTGTAAAAATCCCTTAAGGATCTATCTAGAAACGCCAGTTATATGCATTACAATAGAAACTATAAACTATAAGTTATGGATGAGGCCGTTCTCCCCCTACTTCTTATATATGAGCAAATATGTAATATCTTAATGTCTTCCCAGGACATAAATGTTGGGAGAAGATTTCCTTTTACAGAAAAAAAAAAATTACAGACTTACCGGGAGATAATTGGCAATAACTTTCCAGTCATCTGTTCCATTCTGTTCCACCAGCTTCTTTAGTTTTTCATCCTAAGACATTTAAAGTTAATCTAGGATATCAGTCATTTACAGTATAACTTTATTCAATTAAGAGTAAAAGGGAACCAATCCAATAACCCAATCCAGAAAAAAACCCTCAAAAATATCCAAATACAAAAGACATTAATGTAAAATACTGGTTTAGAGCATAGATTTATTTAGAGTCTGACACACAAGAGTTTGAAAACTGACTCAGCTACTGAATAGTTAGACGAGCTTGGGTATATCATTTTGTTTTCCTGGGCCTTAATATCATCTTCTATGCAGTGGGAATGCTGATGTCCAGGTGGGTTTTGGGAGATTACATGAAATAGCGATGCAAGACATTTAGCGTAATGCCTGGCTCGCTGAATGTTTAGTATATGAAAACTATTAAAAGTTCGCTTGATGGGAAAAAAAAATGAACTCCAATGTCGGAGTCAACAGAAATTTAACTATGACAGTAAACAGCATCTTGAGTAAGAAATAGTTCAAGTTCTATTTTAACATTTAGCTAGTTCAACCTCTTTCATGCAAAAAATGGAAGATCACTTTTGAGATTAAATTTGAAGTCATGGATAATATAAGAAAATAATTTTATTTTTGCATCAGCATAGTCACAATTTAAACGAGGCCAAACTTATCAGAACACAGAAGATACTAAACCTCAGGAAGAAATCTTTCAGGTCTCAAGTGTCTCTCTAAACACATCCCTTCAAGTGAAAAAGAACCGCTACATTTCTGCAAAGATAACTTTCACACACAGCATGGGTCCTTGTAGGACACAGACACAGGAATTAGGAAACCAGTGTTAACAACAAAACTTCTGTATCTCCCAGGATCTTCTAAGATCACAACCTCCATAGATAAACTAAGCATTTCCTATGGACCTCACTGCCAATCCCACTTGCCTATCAACAGGGGTTCTGGTTTAAGTGAAATTGGATGGAATGAAACTGAAGAAGAGTCAATATCATTTATTCTAACATAAAATCCTCTAAAATCAATTGCAATTGTTTTGGAAAACTTTAAAGAAATCAATTTTCCCCATACATGAATAATTTTTGCCCCTTAAGTACTTGTTCCTTAAGTACAAAGATCAAGCTTTTGCTAAGCTAGCAGAAAAAGGAAGGTGAGAAGAAGACATATATCCATCCATCACTGAACGCTGAATAGACATTCATGTATATGGCTCTGTGAAATATTACATATCACAACTGTTTAATCAATCCATTATGACAAGATGAGTTCTGTGAGTATTTTGTTTTAAACTTTTGTTTTGTTTTAGGAAATAGCAATTCATTCACTTGTACAGAGAACACTTGTTAATATCTTCCTTTGTGTCAAGTGATTCTGGGCTCAGGGAACACAAAAAGGAACAGACACTTAGCCCTGCTCTCAGCAGATCTTTTGTCAGTCTACTGGGGGAGGCGCGCATGTTCCAGCACTAACAAGTAAGAATGTGTATCCAGTGCCTGGAGGATACAGCCCACCTGCCTGGGGAGTCCAGGGCTGGCCTCAAAGAAAAGGCGATGTCTTCACAGGTGATAAAGAAGTAGTAAGAAGCAGTGCAGCAGAAGGACAAGAACAGAATAGGCACAGAGAAAACCACAGATTAAATCTACAGTGATAAGGAGGGGACATTCAAAGAACTATGAAGAGTCTGGAAGTGGATGGTAGAGTATACCTGTGGGGAAGTGGTGAGAGGATAGCATGCTGCACAGGCAGGCTAGGCTAAGACTTCAAAGAGCCTGCTAATGAGTTTGAGCACCTGTCGTTTAGCCGAAACATTTTTTTTTTTTCATAAATCGATACACTTCCATGTTTTGATAACACAATTAGTTACCTCTTCCCTGGTCCACCTAGTTTTCCCCAAGTGGCGCTTTCCAGACTTAGGCAGCAGCCCATCATAGTCATGGTCACACATCTCAATGTCTTCATCGTCCTCGTCACTACTGTATATGCTGCAGGGATAAAAAATGGGCAGACGTGGACTGAAACCGGAAGACTTAAACTACTGGGTTACAAAATTTACATGAAGACTCAGTTTTTTCAAAGATTACGGAGATAAAATTTGGAAAACCTGCACGACAAGATTGTTTTCTGCATTCTGTTGCTCTAGCATTGTACACTGGTTCTGCTGGTAGAGGTATCCACAGATACAGCCAAGGACCTGGCACGTGCTTATTGCTCTGCATGTTTGAACCTGCTGAGACTCCTAGGCCAGTGACAAGTTACACATTTCACAATCTTCCAACCAATGAAGGTTTAAGTTGAACACTTAATGTTAAGGACAATAAAAGAAACAAGAGCCCGTGTCCTTTACATAAGCACACGCTCGAAATCTTTGGCACACATCACAGCACTGGAATAAAATTTCTCCAAGACAAGCAACTCAATTATGTTACTCCAACGGGGCTGGTGTTTTATTGACAGAAAAAGAATTCAAGAAGCAATACATCCGACAATACAATCATAGTTATCCCTTACAGATTGAGAAGATTAAGAGAATGTAAAAGGAGAGGATTTTAAAAACCCAAGGAAGGATAAGGCCATCGGGTGATCAGACTGCTTTGTATACAACATTAATATCCAATAGCTCAAAACTGCAAGCCAGTTGGTCCAACTTGTGGCTGCGATGACAATACTCAGTTTCCTAAGTAACTAAATGAATAATTAGGCCACTTGGTAGTCACACTCTTACTTACTTTCTTTTTTTTCTCTGACTGAATGGTATTTGACAACTCTTAAGATGCACCTAATTCAAAACTGAGGGATTCCCCCAGGTGGGTTTAAAAAAAACGCATTAGTGTTTTGAAGAGAGCCTTTTCTTTTACCTAGTAGACCAAATTCTGAATTCTGATGACTTTTGAAGTAACTCTACACTAAGTGTTTATTAACATATACTAAATAGATGACAGTAATGTTACAGTCGGGTATAAGATATGCTATCTTAAATTCTATCATAAGATATTAATATAAATGTACCTTAACTATCTGAAATTATGCTATCTTAGAAACTTCACCAAAATTTTTCATTGTAATATTGAGAAATCCAGCAAACTGAGTACAGTAAAAATCGTGACAGAAAGCAACATCATAGTGCCAATCATGATTTTCAAAAAGACAACTTATATTTATATCAGGTTTTGTCTTCCCAAACTAACTTACAAGTATATATTACTCACCCCTTACCAGTCAAGCAGAAGCATTTCCCAAAAATCCTGAATTTGAGGTTCTTATAATTTAAAACTATTATTTTGGGCACAAAATGAAGGTCCAGGTTGCATGGTGACAAGTAGCATGCGATCCAAACTTCAAATGCCACCACAAAAGAGATCCCTAAGCTGTACTTATAAGCTACAATGATTTTTCATTTAGTGTCTATTCTTTAAACAAGAGTCTCATCCTGTCAACGAGAGGTTCTAAACAACTTCTGATTAATAGAATCGATTCCTGTAAATATATATACATATACACATATGTATATTTCTGTAGGTCAGCGTCTTTGGAAAGGTTCACAGGGAGCTTCTTGGAAAGCCTCCTTACGAAATATTAGGAATACCAAAAAGAGCAGAATAATCTGAAAAAGGAGTCACAGATTCAATTTACTTTAACGTTTTAGGTTTGGCTGGATCTGGAGATTTTCAGAAGTGAGAAACTACATTTTCCAAACTAGTAATTGGGCATCTTCCTCCTGGAAACAGCTCACCTCACAGGAACAAGCAACAAATGCGGCGGCCCATAGGGGGCAGTCAACGTCAGGTGAGAAAGGATAGGCATCAAACAGATCTACAAGTTCTGCAGGCAAAGGTGCAAGTCCTAATTTTGCCTCCACTACCCTGAATGACTTGGACAAATCACTTCCTCTCCCTCAGGACCTCAGTTCCTCGCCTAACCTAAGGGCTTGGATTTTATTAGTAAGGTAATTTCCAGTGCTAATAAATGATGGTTTCACCTCTTCAGTGTTTTTTCAAATTTCAGCACGGAAGCAGAGATGTGCAAAACCAGAGTCTTGGGGGAAAACGTGGCGTGGGACTTCTGCAGGTCCTGAAGAGACCATAAGGGGAGCAGGGCGAGCCCAGGGCTGCTCCCAGTCTCCTCCGGGGGCCATCAACAGGTTTGGCACCTGGACCAACTTTTGAGCTTTGCAGGCGATGCCCTGGCTCCAAGTTGTCCCGGTAGCCTAAATAGCACGACTAATTTCTACCAAGGACCTGAAATAACTTTTCCTTCATCTGCTCTGACAAGCTCTCAGACTCAACAGTTAGAGGACTTTCAAAGGTTGATTTCAAGCTTGATGCACTCGACTCCCCACCTGCTAGACCTGGTGTGGTTACAAGAGTACAACTATGAATATTACATTCTGTCAAGGAAACAAACCGTGCAAAGAAACGAAAAAGAAAAGGGGTGTTGGGGGTTGGGAAGAGGGAGGGGAGCGGGAGGAAGTGCCTTGTAGCCGCTACTGTGATTCTAGAAAAGGGGTTCAGACTCATTTCGCTGACCTGGTTAATAATCCCTGTGACGCTCGCCCAGCAAGAAACGGCTTTGAGCCCGCAGCGGGGTTTCTCTTCCCCCTAAGGCAGGTTCAAGGCTCCCGCCCCTCCAGGCCGCCACCCTTCTCCGCTACCTGGGAGCTGCAAGGAACCTGCGCGGCCCCGCCCCACCCGGCCCGCAGAGATCTCGGGGCGCGGAGCCTGCACCGCGCCTCCTCCCAGAACCCCTTCCCAGCTTCCTTCTCCTCCTCCTCCCAGTTTCTTCTCTCGGGGAAAAAAAAAGGGGGGGGGTGCCCTCGGCTGCTCTGCTGTTAAGTCCCAAAGGCGAAGGTGAAACCACTTCAGGGGCAGCACCCCTATGCCGCGTGGCCGGGCCCAGGGCAGGCGTTGGTTGCCCAGGGCCCCCCCAGGTCGCCTCCCTTTTACTCGGGCGCCCAGCCCTGCCTAGGCACTGCTTCCCGCCTGGCCAGGCCGGGCCCGTGCTCGGCCCAAGCCCACACCCACGCTCCTTGCAACTTCCCAGCGCGGCGCGGGGACAAGCGACAGCCGGTTCAAAAACAAATAAGTACATGAAAAGCAAACAACCAGAAGGAAAAGAGGTTGGCTTGGCTTTGCCTCCAGGGGTTTATACCAAGAACCTCTGAGCGAGGGTCGGCCCGTCAACCCTTCCTCTGCCGGGACCACCTAAGGCGGCGGGAGCAGGGCGTGGGGAGGAGCGGCAACTCAGCCGCGTCCACGTGTGCGCCCCGCGCCGGGACCTCTTGCCCCAGCGCCGCGGGGATTGCGTCCTGGTTGCGCGGCAGCGGCCTTGGGTGCTGCCCGCCACTGTCCTTTTCCGTTGAGTGGCAACCGCGACGGCCGCTGGGCTTGTCCCGGCACCTGGCGGCTCGCAGGGAACTCCGGCGCGTCCAGTCCGGGAAGTGCAGAGACCAGGGGAAAGCGGGAGCGCCCACGACTGACAGTTCGGACGAATCTTTCCCTCGTCCTCTTCCCTCTTCCCCTCCGTGCGGCCACAACGTGAGGGGACTTCGCCCTTCATCCCGGCGAGCCTCCCCAAGTGCAGGGACATGTGCGGCGCGGCGCGGACGCGTGTTGAGTGCGTGTTAAATGCTTGCATAAGAAATAAAAGCCTCCCAGAGTACTATGATGAGAGCTTTCAAAACCTGGGCTTAAACCAATTTGCAAATGTAGAGACCTTTTTTCTCTCTAAAATCTTCCTGGCAGCCGCCTGTCAGCTGCCGCTCTTCTTCGCCTCCACAAGGAATGAATGAAATTTAAGGGAACTACCTGCAGCTACTAAACAATCCGGCATGTTCCCTGTATCTGCCATATGCTCTGCGCTTCCAAGTCCAAACACATCCAGAGCATCCACCAATTACGCTGCGACTCCTTCGCCGACGCCCGCGGCATCAAGCCAGGGACCTAGTGGGCTCCCCGGGGCTGGTGGGCGCCTCTCAGCCCCCGGCTGGAAGGTGCTGCTTTTTTTGCCCCCTAGAGAGAAAAGTCTCCCCGTGCAACTTGCAAAATGAGCCCCAGGGCATGCTTCCTGACGTCCTGCTACATTTCCCGCATAGGCTCTTCCATTCATCAGTTCCACTCGCGGCTTCTGCTGCAGAGGCAGAGGCTCTAGGTCCTTGCAGGATCTGACAGCCCCGCAAAAGATCCGGGAATGCATGCCCACCTGCTCTCCGAGCGCCTGGTGCCCCGCGCGCCCCCGCCCGCCGCCGCCCGTCCGGGCTCCCCGTTACCTGTGTCGGGGTCTCCGGGCCATGGCGCGGCGGGCGCGGGGCTCAGCTGGGAGCCGCGGAAACCGCACGGGGCTACCGCCTCCCGCTGCCCGCCGCCTGCCTGCGTCCCTCCCCCGCTGCGCAGCGGCGTTCCGCACCGCCTGGGCGAAGTTTCTCGGGAGAAAGAAGAGGAGGAGGAGGAGAAGGAGGTCACGGAGGAGGAGGAGAAGGAGGAGGAGGAAACAGGTTGATATTAAAATGTAAACTCTGTAAACAGAGATGCCATCAAACAAAGAGCTTTGGACACTCCCCCTCCCGCCAAATCTGGCGCCCCTGCAGTGCGCACGCGCCCTGCCCGCCGCCTCCGCGGTCGCCTTGGCTGCCGCCCGCCGGCCCGGCCGCCGCTCCCCTTCGCCTCTCGCGCCGCCGCGCTGCGCCTGGCGCGCCGCGAGCCCCGGACGGCGCGCGGGCGGGGAGCCCGGGGCCGGGGAGGGGCGGCCGGGGACCGCGGAGGCGCCTTTTCTTGCGCAAACCCCGCTCCCGGGCAGCGGCCGCGCGGGCTCGCGCCACGTCCCGCTGCTGCCGCGTCCTCTCCTCGGCGGCCGCGCCACCGTCGCCCGGCTCGGCGTGCCCCAGGCACCAGCGCCCCGAGCTCGCCGGGCTCTGACTCACTGTCCTGGGGGCGGCAAGGGCCGGAGGGCCGGAGGGCCGGGAGGAAGTACTGCATGGGGGATTGGATTTTAGGCAGGGTGTAAGATTCAGCTCTCCGGAGATGGAGTGGGGGGTAGGGAGGAGTAGTAAGGGACGGGAGCCTGTGTTTTCACTGGGCTGTTTTTTGTTTTCGTTTTTAATCTCTCCAATTGAACTTGTTAGTGACAAAGGACACTTAAATGCAAGTGGGGCTGCAGTTCTCACCGCTCCTTATGGGGCATCCGGGAGGAGCTTTCGCTTCTCTGCGAGATCCTGGAGCCCACACAGCCCGCGCGCCGCCGCCGTTTGGTCACTAGCACTTGACTCTCACCCGGGCACACGCCCGGCCCCACCCACCCTGCCCGGCCCGGCCCGGGCGGCGCCCACCGCACACCTCTGCCCCCGCACCACCCCTACAGCGCGCGCCCTGGATCGCACACCTGCAAAATCCACGGGGTTCCAAACTGAACTAAGGAAACCCCACGTGTGCTGGCAGGGTTTTGAAAGTTAAGCGGTTTGTGATACGGACGTCGGTATCCAGGCTTAGCGTAGTTTGGGGACTCTGTTTTACGAGATAAAAATCATCGAAGACTTTGTGTGTTCATTTAACTAGGGACTGTTGAAGAAATAAAGGGAGAAGATAAGTGCTGAATTTATAAGGATTGATGATTGGGGGATTTTAGGGGAGTTTTAGTTTTACTTCCGTTTATAGACTTGTACCATTGGGGATTTTTTTTTTCATTCTCTGTACACACTTAATTTATTTTTCCTTTAATCTTATAAGTTGAGACTTCTGCTGACTGGGTTTGTGGGTGTCCGATGTGCCCCGGCAGTTTAAACTTAGCTCAGAAAGCATTTTTCTTACTAAAAAAGCATTTTCTTACAGAAATGAGTCATAATTTTATTAAATGGTGAAGCATGCTAGGTTTCAAGACTTTATCTGGTGTTTTAAACTTTGTTTCTTAAAAATTGTAATATAGTTTAAGTCCTTATAAAAAAAAATGTTAGTTGCTAGTAAGGTTTTAACATTACTTTCTTCCTGAGGAAAAAACAACCCTGAAAAAAAATTATTGTGAGGTATTTCAGTTCCCAATTCTGAGAGATAAGTCACTTGCAAGTCAATATATTTTTAAAGCCAATATTTATTTGTAGATTATATAGTAAAGTTTCTCCACATCAAAAATAAAATAAATAATTAATAAAGAACAAACATGTAGAAATTACTCCAAAAGGAATTACATCCTGTCTTTGGGATTACTTTATGAATCTAACTGGTGTGATTCCCAAACTGAGCCTCTTTGGCACAGAGTATAAGAACCCTTCCGAAAATGAGTTCATTTTCTCAAGATGATTAGAAGGTACAACTGCTCTATGATTCTTAAACTCCTTTTAGGTAGAAAGATATCAAAATCCGTTTTATTCCCTTTATTCACTTTGTGCATCATTTTATGTATTTTGGGAATTTATTTTATTTTCATTCCCCAGGCAGACATTTTGGAATATAGTTTTATATTTTTCCTTATATGTGTAACATAAGCATAATCCAATAAGGAGTATATGTGCAATGATTCTTACTAGGCTAATGTGGGATATATTGCCACCTGATAACCATATGGTAGGATAGAATCAAATGGAGTTAACATAAATTCTTGTATAGATGAAAATGTTTTCAAAGCTGTGACAGAATGTTTATTACAACTATACATTTTCCCCTCCATTTATAACTATTACAACTGTATTTTTAGATGAAAACTTTATATAGTTCATCACCCCTTTTTTTTTTTTTTTAAAGGATCTGCCTCATCAGTTATTTTAGCTGGGGCCGGGTTGGGAAAGGGCTAAATTCACATACAGGCTTTTATTTGCATTGCATCAGACAGAGGTCAGCAACTTTTCTGTAAAGGGCCAGATAGTAAATGTTTTAGACTTTGTGGGCTATATTGTGTGTTCTTTTCTTTCCTCCTCCTTCTTTTTTTTTAAAAATAATTTTTTGAAAATGTAAGAAAACGTGTTTAGCTCGAGGACCGTATCCAGCCTACAGGCCAAAGTCTACCAACGCTAGAACAGTGGTCTTCAGTCTTCAGTGTGTGTCACAAACACTGAGTGTTCCTGTGAAAAGTATACAGTCCCAGGCAGTGCCCCTAGAGACCATGATTCAGTAGGTCTGAGGTAGGGCCTAGGAATATGCATTTTTAAACAAGTACCCAAGTGGTTTTCATGGACGTGGTTTCTAGACAACACATTGACAATCTCAATATAAGAGAAACAACAAGAGGGTTCAATATACTTTCACCTTTGCGAATTGTTGCTCACCACCTTCCCCCCACCTCATTCTCTTGCACCTCTCCTTAGCTAAAGATTCAGTCTCTCCAATCCAAAATAATTAAAATCTGTGAGAAAGTTGACGCCAGTGACCACAGGACCATGGCAGCCTACTCTTTCTTCCTGTACTGCTAAACTTCAGCCTCAGATTAGAATTTGAAAGGAACCACTCATCACTCGCTGATCATTAGGATTCTCCTCCCTGAGAAAGCAAGCATTTAAAGCATTTTGTTTTATTGCTAACCCTCAGAGAATGGCTGAGAGGAAGAGACATGCATAAAAGGTACAAATGTCAACTTTTTTTGCTTCTGACTGTTGAGAAATCCCGAGCATGGGGTGGACCTTTAGTACCTGTGGTCAGTGTCCCAAAGACAAGAGAGGCTTGTCAGTGGTGGGACAGACCGGCCCTCTGGGACGCCCTGTCTCTACAATCCACCTCTCCTCACCTTCTCAACACATTTTAGTTCAGAGCATTCTTTAAAGGGAAATAATCACAGTAAACACCAAATGGTTACTCCCCATGATTCTTGATCATTTCAGTTAATGAACGACTGCTGTAGCATATATCATTGAATCCTAAATTCAGTGAATACTAAAAAGCAAACTTTTTAGTAATAACAGTGGGGAAACTGCTACTTTAGTGCAATATGTTTCATAGAGCCTCTATATTAGATAGTGACCAAATACATTTTTTATCTTTAAATGATTTCTCATTTGGGATTTCCACCCTCCAGATCACATGTTCCTCGGACAAACAACCTGCCTGTTTTCATCACCATTTGAACTGAGTCTTGGTTAAAAGCAATGAGTTTTTCCATGATAAGGGAAGGGTATTTCAGAGGAAGAGAAAACTGTGAGCCGAAGCACAGCGTCAGGACCCACAAGGCAGATTCCAAGCCCAGGGACCAAGGAGCTGTCTAGATTGACTGCGGCAAGGAGAGCTTTGAAGGCCGGATTAGAGGATTAGAGTGTGGTGTGTTGAATGCAGGAGCTACATTTTCAGGACTGTGCGTTTGGAAGATTGATTTAACAGTATGGTCAGATGGACCGTAGTCAGAAGAAGAAGATGAAGGGGAAGAGTTCAGTTCATTGGTCTGGACTAGGACAGTGACCCTAACTGCAATGAAAAGGAGGGGGTAGATCAGAAGAACACTGGCTGGGCAGAACCTTCAAGACTTAGCAACTGATTGGCTGGCTTTTGGAGGCACCATTCATAGAAATAGGGAAGTCAAGAGGGGAAGAGAAGTGTGCACTATGGAGATTCAAAGAGGAAAGTGAGTTTAGATTTCAGTATGTTAAGTTTGTGGTTTCTTATGGAAGTGATCCGGGTACAGTGCTTCAGCAGGTGGCGGAGAATGTGGGACCCTTGCCTGCTGGAGAGGCCAGGCAAAATTTTGTGAGCCAGTTGGTAGACACAGACATGATCAGAAATTAAATGTTATAAAACTACAATTAAATATATTGTATGCCAAAAGGTAATACATATTTAAAAGTCATAATCTCCTCCTTCTTTTTACTACATTTTACTAGTATGTCTGCTCTTGGGGTAATTTCCCCAATACATCTGCATGACGGAAATACTATGTAATGTGTGCTAATGTGCATATCTTCCCAATTTTGTGTTCAGTCAAGTCATGCGGGTAGCTGGGCTTGGCTATGGTTGAAGTATTTATACCACACAAAGTGACAAAAGCTACAAATAAGGGCTCCCCAGCCCCCAGAAAACCTGTTGTTAAACATTTACCAAGGCAACGCTGGAGAAATAGTCTATTTAAGAGCTATCTGCATGAAGGCGATTGTTGCCCTATATTGTGGATTTGCTAATACGCATTTGCGTATAGAGATGGTCGAGGGAAAGCCTTTGGAGAATATTTAAGAAGTTGAAAAAGTGAGGTTGAGACTGAGTGTAGGGGCTAGGTGAAGAGACCTGTTGGAGAGGAAAGAAAGATTTCTAGACACGCATACATAAATGTTTTTGTCTTTTCTTCCTTTGATAGAATTCTATATTTTGTCAACTGATTTTGAAAAGTTTTACTTTGAGAAAAAATATTTATTGGGCAGTTCAAACATATTTGATGGTGACTCCTAATAACAAACCCATTTTGTTTGTATCCCATCTCAACACACACACACACACACACACACACACACCCTCACTTAGAGCTAAAAAAAGTTTTGTAAAACAATATTACCTCATACTACCAACCATGCAGTCTATTCTATTCTATTTTTTTCTTTAAATTTATTTACTTGGCAGAGAGAGAGAGCGCACAAGTAGGCAGAGAGGCAGGCAGAGGGAGAGGGAGAAGCAGGCTCCCTGCTGAGCAGGGAACCTGATGCGGGGCTTGATCCCAGGGTCCTGGGACCACAAATCCAGGACTCTGGGACCACAATTCCAGGACATTGGGACCACAACCAGAGCTGAAGGCAGACACTTAACTGACTGAGCCACCCAGGAGCCCCTATTATATTCTATTCTGTTCTATTCTGTCCCATCCCATCCATCCAATTCTATTCCAACCTATTTTAAATACATCCTGGTAATGAAACCTGCCTTGTTTTTGTGCCCTGGTTATGGGTACTGAACCATAGTTTGAAAAATGCTGCTGAGGGGTACCTGGGTGGCTCAGTGGGTTAAAGCCTCTGCCTTCGGCTCAGGTCAGAGTCTCAGGGTCCTGGGATTGAGCCCCACATTGGAGCTCAGCAGGGAGCCTGCTTCCCCCACCCCCCTGCCTGCCTCTCTGCCTACTTGTAATCTCTGCCTGTCAAATAAATAAATAAAATCTTAAAAAAAAAAAAAGAAAAGAAAAAGAAAAATGCTGCTGAGAGGTTGAAGGCCTTACCTCTTTCTGCTTTAGAAAATCTGCTTTAGGGAATTGCTCACCTTTTCCCAAGTGATAGTTCTATCTTTCCAAAGCTTTGAAGAAAAGTCCTGAAAACCAGGGGTGCCTGGGTGACTCAGTTGGTTAAGTATCTGCCTTCGGCTCAAGTCCTGATCCCAGGGGCCTGGATACGAGCTCCTTGGGGAACCTGCTTCTCCCTCTCCCTCTGCCTGCCCCTCCCCCTGCTTCTGTGCTCCTGCACCTGTGCACTCTCTGTCTGTCAAATACCCTTTTAAACAAAGTCCTGAAAACCTGTTTACAGAAGTCATTTTTCTCCCATGTCTTCTCACAACTGTTCTAGCCAATTCCTCCTCCTCTCTCCACACGCCCTCCACATATGTTATAAAAGTAAAATAACAGATTTCAAAGTCAGTGGACAAAATATCAAGTATTATTAATAGAGATTTTAACAACAACAACAGTCACACCTACAGGCTTACTGGAGTAACTAAGTTACAAGACACCCAAGCCCCGTTCTTTGAATGTACAGGCAGGAGACAACTCCTCTGAGCCCCATATTCCAAACTTTCAAAATGTGGAGATTATAGTAGAGAGCTTTAAAGGTGCTTCCAGCCCTTAATTCTCTGTTTCTCCCTAAAATACCTGGGCAGCCCATTTTACCTCTATCTACTTGGCAGTGTTTCTGCAGTTCCTTTTTATTGGTAAAAGCAAGGAGACTATCTACTCCGTGTCCCCGGTGTGAGCACGGGCTTGCCTTTGCTGGAAAATTCTTGCACATTCGGGTCTCTTTTCCATGTCCATTATCACCATCTCCTTCCAGACGATCATTGCTTCGGCCTAAACTAGCACAACACCCGTGCACTAATGTCCTCCCCTCTGAGCTCCTTCTCCCCAACCTATCATCACCTTTCTGCCAACACCTTTTGGCAGTTTAGTTATCTGGTTAAAAATCCTTAACTGGCCCCTAATGTTGGGAAGATCAGATCCGAACTCTTTAACTTGGCATTTTCGGGTTTGAGCTGGCTTTGGGCTCTGTGCCTACACAGCCTTAACCCTCAGGGGTTGATGGTATGTAGTAACTGGGATGGCTCAGGTACCAACCGATCAAAATGGGCTGTGGCCACAGGCACCCTGGAGAGCTCTACTGGGGGACACGGGTTCAATGTCTTTCTGCTGTACAGCTCATCCTCCCTTCCAACCTTATCTTCTACCAGGCGGGGTTCATTCTGCTTCCTCCCCAAGAAGCCATTGGCAATCTCAGGGTCTTTACTTACACCAGGCCTCCCGCCTGCAATGCCTTCTTTGCTCCTCCTTGCTACTTAAGTGCCCCCCATCTTTCAGGCTCCACTAAAGCCCAAACTGCCTTCTGAAGTTCCCCCTGCCTTCCCCACTCCACAATCACTGCTCCCACCTGTGAGTCCTGTTAATGCCCACCTGGCCTGCCTTTTATTGAGCACCCGACTCTATTACCTTTCTTTGATATTTATTTACTTCCTTTATGTATGTCTTTAATTATTATAATGTGCCTTATCTAATCTTTTGTCTTGATTATCCGCTAGAGGGGAGAGACAGTATCTTCCATCTTTCTTTTCTTCTTTCTTTTTTTTTTTTTTTTTTTTAAGATTTTATTTACTTATTTGACCGAGAGATAGAGCTCAAGTTGGCAGGACAGCAGGCAGAGTGAGAGGGAGAGGGAGAAGCAAACTCCCAGCTGAGCAGGGAGCCCGACGCAGGGCTTGATCCGAGGACTCTGGAATCTTGACCTGAGCTGAAGGCAGAAGCTTAACCCACTGAGTCACCCAGCCGCACCTCTTCTATCTTTCAATATGCTTAGTTCTAGGACTGGGTCTTGCATGCAAATATGCACATAAATGTTTTGTGCAATAACAATTGATGAGGAATTAGTCGGAGCTGTTGTGTGTGTGTGTGCGTTTAAAATACACTTAAAAATGCCTTACCTTTGGGTTTTAGAGTTTGCAACAGGCTTTGCCATATATTACCTCACTCAATCCTTATAGCAGTTCTTGTCTTTCTGCCTATGTTTTTTGTTTTTTTGTTTTCCCTCTAGATATTACTTTTTCCATTTTTGGGTGGGGGTAACTGAAGTTGAGAGAGGTGAAATGATTTACCCAAGACCAAATAGATAATAAATTGAAGAGCGTCCTTCCTCCCTCTTCCCCCGCACCCCTCCTTATCTGAACCCGTAGTCTAAGGAAGTGAGGAAGGAAGTGAGGAAGGAAGAAAGGAATAGCTTTAGGATAGTTATTGCTGTTATTACATCACATCAAGTGGACTACCTAATTTCAAATGTCAACCTGTTAGGAAAAAGTATATCATTACTCTTCTCTTCCCATTTAAATGTATTGCTAGAAATATAAAAAGTTTGTAGAAGTGTAAAACCAATACTACAATGTTGTGTCATCTATGAAGATTACATATTTTGATTTACTTTTCATTGTTAGTTCTAGGAAATAAATAAAAATAGTTAACTGGCCTATGAAAAAAGCCATTCTCAGAATTATCTTAACTTGGTTTAAATATTTGTGTTAAGCAAAACATTTTACTTTTCATAAAGAAAATATCCTTTAGAAAAAAATTGTCCAAATGTTTCTAATCCTTTGGATTAAACTTCTGAAAAACTTCCAAAGTGATAGCTCTTTGGGAATGTGGGGAAGCTCATCTGATCCTGTTTTAGGGTCAGCCTGAGTGAAGAACTTTTGTAATGAAGGTAATATTTTGTTGAAAAATATCAGGTACATCAAATTTCTCCTATAAAAGTTTTAATTTCTTTTTTAGTCAAGATTACATATAGTTTCTTTCCTGAAAGCCCTGTTGGTGCTTTTTCTTTCTTTTAAATACCTGAGAATTAAAGATATCTTCATAGAACAACTACATAACGCAAACTGTCTTGAGAAAGAAGTTACTTTTAATCTTTAGACCTCTGCACTTTTATTTAACAATTTGATTTATATGGATATATGAAGGAAGTGTTACTAATGTTTCAATTTTTTTTTAAAAAACCTCATTACAATGTATTTAGGGGTACTTTTAAGTATGTGAATTTCAGAGTGTTCATGATGGTAATGTTGATTCAAATCCCAAAGAGTAAATAGATTCCTTTGAAAACATAGCATGGGAACAGATTTTCTTCATGCAAAACCCGATTCAGTTCCTGTGTGCTGGTCTATAGTCTTGTGCCATGTGATGCATTTATTGTGTCCTTTTGAAGACTGTCAACAGGTTTTGCATAGAATGACTCATTCAGAAGAATATGCCAGACAAAGTTTTGAAATTAGATCAGGCCTGGTTGTTGGTGTCCTCTCGCAGCAAATGGCACAGCCGCCCTTTCAGTGAGTCAAAGCAGGGACTTGGGAGTCACCCTAAATTTTCTCTGCCCCAAGATCCAGTCAAGCACAAATTCCTGCCAAGTTTACGTCTTTAACAGTTAGCCAATGATTTCTCTCCCTTTTAATCCCTCCTACCACCACTTCAGCTGAGACATTTATCTAGCCCCTGAAGCTTAGTTAACTTCCTTAAAAGTCAGTTGTCAGGCAGACAAATTTGTAAACAGAGACCTGGACAACCTGATCCTGGGCTTGAAATCCTGCTTGTGGACCAGACTATCAGGGTCATCTAGAAACTGTTTTCAGAGGACACATGCCTCCCTTACTACCCCTGCCAGTGTCTCCTTCACCCTAAAGCACAACCTGCCTACAGGTGAGGAATCATCGCCTCCTGCGACGTTGAGGCCCCAGTCAGAGACCACTGCTTGTGCCACCCCACGTGCCATGGGGATCTGTGTTCCAGTACCTTGCTCATTCTGATCCTCTGCTAGCCCTCTCCCCGCTGCCTTCTTATAGTGACTAATTCCTGCTTGTCATTCCAGCCTCCGTTTAGACGCCTTCTGCTGGAGAACGTCTTCCGTGGAACGCTGTGAATGTCTGTGCCCCTAGCAGAGTGCTTATGTGAGGTTTGAACTTGGTGTCCTGTCTCTCCCTCGTCCGCTGGCCAGTGGGTCTCACAGTTTAGAAGCCTAAGAACTGCCCTTCAGTGTGCAGACTCCTCAATCACCATTGTTCAGAGTGGACTCAAGAGGCCTTGCTAGCATCCAGGAATCTGCGTTTTTAATAGGCAGAACCAGGTGGTACTGAGGCTGATGCCGTGGTTTAAGACGAAGGCACCTCAGAGATCAGTTTTGGGTTCTAGTACCTTCTGTGTAACGGGTCCTTTTCATTTCACAGACATTTCGTAAGTATTTGGGACGCTGAATTCGAGTCAACATAGCTTTTAATTCAATGGTTATGTCAATTTCAGGATTTGGGGGGGCCTTTGCTTGCCTCTCTATCAAAAAATTTCCTGCCTTCTCTCTGGCTCTCTCCGAAGTAGGAGCACCTTGAAAGATCTTAGTAATTAAGAAACTGAGACTCAGGCCAGTGAACAATTAAAATTTATCAATAAAATGAAATGCGATATTATCTGTGATCTTCCCCAGCTACATAGATAATTGGGTTTTCTGTGGAACATTGCCACCAAATAAAATTTAATGCCAGCCATGGATCTGCTTTAAAAAATTTTTGTGGCTATGCTTTAAGAAAGTAAACAGAAACTGATATCCTTCATTGTAATAATGTATCTTATTTAACCTAATATATCCAAAATACTATCATTTCAATGCATAAATAAGTCTTAAAAATTATTAAGAAGATATTTTGCATTCTGTTTTGGTACCAAGTCTTTGAAATCTGGTTTGCATATTATATTTACAGCACATCTCAACTCAAATGCTAATTTTCATCAGAAATATTCTGTTTACAGATTTCATAAAATGTACAACTCAAAAAGTAAATTTACATATCCAGTTATTTCAAACATACTTCGAAGTTATTTAGTAGCTGAAGCAAAAGTCAGATTTTAAATTTAATATTAAATTAATGAAGAATGACTAAAATTTAAACTGCAGTTTCTTGATCACACAAGCCACAGTTCAATTGCTCAATGGCTGTATGTAACTAATGGCTACAGAGCATGGGATTGTTCAAGGTCAAATACTTATCAATAAGCTATCTTCAAACTATTCACACTTGCTCTCATTGTTTCCTTAAGGGTCAGATTTGCAGAATTTTGAATAATGAAAATAAGAACATTTTTTCTAATAGGTTCCATTTAATTATTCAACATGAGATTGTACTTAAATACTTAAAATTTTACCTTAAAAGACTGATAGGCTGACCGGGTCAGTGACAGTAGGCACGGGAGCAGGAGGGCAGAAATACATATCTGCTTTAGAGTTCGAGACCCTGAGTTTTCCCAACACTCCCAAACAAACTGTACAAGTTCAGGCAAAATGCTTAATGTTTAAGCCTGTATCTTCACCTATAGAATGGAGATGATACCTATTTTATGCACGACCCTCCAGAATCAAAGTGAGAATCAAGTGGTTAATATATTTTAAAGTATTTCATAAACTTTGGATAACTTATTTTTAGAACACAAATATGGTTCACAACCATTTAATTGAAATACTACACTACTAGCTACCATTTATTAAACAATTGCTATATGGCAGGCATTTTGTGGGCTAACTTAATTCCCAAAGCATCCTTGCCAGGTAGGTGATATGATCTCTGTTTGACTGAGAAAGAAACAGAGCAGTTTAGAGTTTAAGAACATGTGCAAATTTACATGACCTTTAAAGTTCAGAGCCAGAATTTTAACCCAGGCATTTTTGATCCCAACACTGTGGGCTTTCCTAGAAACTTTAACTCCACTGCCCTCCCTCCCCTCACCCCCAGTAAGAAAGGTAAGTTCCCTACATTTCTTTTCAGCTGATGGAATAAGATAATCCAATGATGATTTTTGGAAATAATGAGTGAGCTGAGAATATAACTCATTTTGAGAGTGGTTGTGGAATTTTAGGCCTATCCAAGGGTTAGCCCATTGCAGCAAACAGAATGAAGAATGACTCCACAGAGATTTTTGAATAAGGATTTACTCCAGATAATTTCCCAGAGAAGGAATACATGACCTTCTGAGGTTGGTAATTACTGGCATTTCTGGCTTTGAGCCAAGCCTGGAGCCACAGGAATTAGTTGGCAGCGATTAGACATATGCTCATTAAAGAAAACAACTGGGCTTCAGCAGTACTGCAGTCAGGTTTCATGTAAATCTAAATGCTTGTCCTTTATGGAATATATAACATGATGTTCAGAGAAGAAAGGGAATCAACAGTAAACACTCAAACCATCAGAGGTGACCAGTGCTGAAGTCGGCTACTTCCAAAAATCAGAAAGGCCAGGCTCTGATAAGTCACATAGTTTAGACACCCTTTTGAGCCCCTATTTGCTCCCAAAAGGAGGTAAGGCATTTCTTTTAGTGTGGTTTACAAAATTTATGTTGCTTTTGTGTATGGAAATAAATCGTATTTGTCAATTTTTTCTTCTGGGATTGAAAAAATTTTTCAAGTTTCACAGTGAGCAGAGTATCATGTTAGAGCATCCTATCACTTCATCGGAGGCCAGCAAATGTTGGGCTTACTCTGTGATGGCCATGGTAGATGGGGTCACCCTGTCCATCACCTCTTCGGAAAAGAGTCTTCCCATTGCCCTGACTACTAGCTCCTTCTCCAGGGTGCCAGGGAGGCCAGTCTCCACTGTTCCCCCACACCTCAGCATGTTTCCCAGGCAGCCAAGAGGGCAGCACAGTGGGAAGGCCTTGAGGACCTCCTTTACTGTCAGCAGGGACAACATCAGCAGCAAGGAGCAGCCACCAGCAAGTCCTTCAGCGTTAGCGACAAAGATGAATGGGACAAGTTTCTGCCCTGACAGAGCTTAGCAAGGAGAGGCCAGCATGCAGTGATTATCATACCATGTGCATTATGTTCCTGAGAGAGAGCTTAGGTTATGCATAATTATAAAACAACCAGAGAAGATGTTGGGGAGGTCTTCCCCTGTAGAGCCCAGTCTAATGTGTTTTCAGTCGACTGGCCCATCCAGATGCTTTCCCCATCCACCTGCACATTGTAATCCTAGAGTGCTATCAGACTCCTTTTCCAACTATTGCCTTGAATTAAATAAGCATATTGATCCATTTATAACTAGTACCCTGTAGTGTGTGGTTTTTTTTTTGACTTGCGGGTTTGGGAAAGAATAGGCCCAGGTGAGACACTGGAGTGGAAACCCTCATTGAGTAGGAAATAAATCCTAGTGAGCGCAACCCACTGGGAGGATGTGGGAAGAAACTTAGAGGTAACCTGGCCTTTTTGGGTTTGCTTAGGACCTAGTCTGCCTCCAATAAATGTAGTACCCAGAATATGCACATGATAGCACATTGTAAAATGTTTTAAAAAACATTTTCTTTAGGGACATCTGGATGGCACAGTCGGTTGGGTGACCGGCTCTTGGTTTTGGCTCCCGTGATGATCTTGGGATCATGAGATCAAGCCTGGCATTGGGCTCTGCGCTCACTGTGGAGTCTGCTTCAGATCCTCCCTCTCCCTCCAGTCCATTCTCTCTCTCTCTCTCTTAAATACATTAAATCTTAAAAAAAATAAAACAATAAACTAAAATAAATTTAAAAACCATTTTCCTCAAACACATATGCTTTTTTGGGATATCATTGACATCTTTAAAATTACATATTGGATTCTTGTTTTCCTCATTGTGAAGTCATGCCGATGCCCCTTGTGAGAGCAACTACTGCATTAATCTATTGATGGTATTAGGACCTCTGTGTGTTGTTCCATATCCTGGGATGAACTCTATGTCCAGGCATGTGATTCCAAAGGCTTATTTACTTTGGCTGACCAAGAGATTAGCTTCTGCAATTAGTTGCCAGAAGGGATAAACTTTGGGTCAATACGAAACATGCCATTTTCACATTGCTTTTCCATCTCAGTAGAGCTCTAAAAGGACCTTGATTTTGGAAGTAGCACTGAACAGTTTAACAGAGAGCTTTCCAATGAGATCATAGCTTGGCAGTCACCAGGAGGAAGAGAAGGATTTCTAGGGGATTCTGGTCTCGTCTTTGGGGTAGGTGCAATATCCCTCCTGCTGAGCTCTTCTGGTTAGCAAGTTACAACTTTGGGAATGGTGCTCCTAGGGATCCAGAAACCCAGCAAGATCTCGCCTATGCCCTGTTTTCTCTTCACATTCCCCAACCCTGGCGCTTGGACTGGGGTTGACTTGGAAAGGAAGCTGCCTTTGGAGACATGTTTCCCCTTGAGAAAACCAGGGTGATCTGAAGGTAGGTGAATCCGGAGGCAAAGACAGAAAGCTGACAACCCTGAACCAACTGAGAAGTGGAGAGTGCTTCTCTTCGGGGTCACATACGACACTCCAGCATGATTGGAAAGACAACGTTACCTTAGGAGTATGTTGGCAGATAGCTTATCCATATAAAGTATTCTCAGCCTGTATGAAAATTCATTGAAGGAAGGAGGGGTTGGGGAGTGTAACCAGCCATATGCATAGTGTTTGTGTACAATCTAATTTCCTGACCAGTGTTTATATTAAAATACTACCAGTATGCTGTCTTACATATTTTTATCAGCCATGACTTTCCTTCATGAAAGGTTTTTGGTTGATTTTTTTCACCTTACTCCAGAGCTCCTAATGGAGAACACTTGCAATCTAGTAAATACAAAATATTCAAAATTTATTTTAGGGGTTTCAGACCTGGGTCTGGGGGTAGACTTGAGGGGACACATTAAACTCCATGTAAATTATTTCATTTTTAAGGGGAGAATTTCCACAGTTATTTGATTCACAAAGTCATTGGTGGACCCTACAAGTGAGCTAGATGATTATGTGTTGTTTTATAGAATGAGTTTAATTCTGTCTCAGGGCATGGATTGGAAAGCAGGCAGAAATCCTCATCCAAATCTAGTTTTTAAATAACTGTTCAGTCCATAGTGTGAATTTGGTGGAACTATAGTCAAGTATGTCATCTGCTACATACACAGATGAGAGACAAGTGGAAATATTATTTTTATAATTATTAAAAATAAAATCATGTACTTTCTTCCAAAACTTAAAAAAATTTCTATTTCAAAGCATTGGGCCTTTTTTTTGATTTCCAAAAAAGATGAGCCCTTGTGTAACATTTGAGTATAAGAACCGAGTTAACCTTTTCCTCTCCCCAGAAATAAACATTAAACTGAAGCGAGTCAGAATTCTAGTCATAAGCTCTTATTTTTTGCACTTGAAGAACTGAAAGCTTTCTCTGTTTGTTATTTTCTGAGGGAGGGGGTTTCCTGTGTGTCTTTCTGAAGCTCTGGGGATCCCCTCATCTCTTTAGTCCTAGTTACCTTTTCCTTCACAGCAACCACCCTTTGGGCCACTAAGGGCTACCGTGATCATCATTTGCCACCCCCCGGCAGAGCTATCTGCAGTTTTTCATGACTAAATGAGGGTACTAAACGCTAAGGAAAGAGTTTGTTTGGCAGGGTCATGAGAACCCAGGAGGGAACAAATGGGGACTGGTCCAGCATGGGAAGCAGCACGGGCATCGGGGTCTTGGTGGGACCTTGGCGAGATCTTGGCGGGCCCTCTTCCAGGAAAAGAGCTCAGGGCTAGGCACCACCGGCTCCCGCTGCAATTCCAGGAATGACCACTGGGGCATAGGACCCACCTGTCAATTTGCATTCTCCCTGAGTTGGTAATGAAGGAAATCTAAAACCTGTATCAGTTTTTCAAACTATTACAGCTATGAAAGATGCATTTTTCTTTTATGCCTGATATCCTAGACTTTAAACATCACAAGTGGTGTTTTAAATGTATTGTGGGTGCAGAGCACATTATTGTAGTTCAATAAAGAATTCTATGTCTCCATTACACAGACTAATCACACCTCCAGACATATTTACTGTAATTTTCCCAGCTGATACAGTTTAATTAATGATATAAGGACATAATTACATGTTTCAGTGATCTTTCACATATTTACAGGAACTGCTGTAACTAGCTTAATTAGAGTAATTATGTAAATAGCTGATAATGCACAACAAATTACAGAAAAAAAGTCTCCTGGAGTCTAGCATGTTCATTTTCTAAGCAAGCTTAGAAAAGGAAAACATTTACATCTGGGGATTAGAGTTAAGACGACATGGCCTCTATATTTTGTTGTTCCCAAACCAGGCAGAACATAACTGGTAGAGGTTTAACAGTTAACTTTTCTTCCTTTTGTAGTTCAGTTGCAGACCTCATGTCCGTTGTTGTTCTATGAAATTGCTCATTCTGTTCTGCCACTGGCTCGAGTTTCACGATGAGTTTTCTGTCACGTTGGTCGCGTCCTGCGCTCACTGAGGATGGGAAGGGTACTTAGGGAAGAGGTTGACAGATCTCACACATCTTTTTCATTTCCTTTCTTGTCCTTTAACTGATATCTTCTGTTTTCATCCATCACACTCATGCACAAAGACATTTCTCTGGATCAGGATCTCAGAGCTCTGTCTGTAGGGAAACACATCCTTGGAGGGTCTGTCATTGATGTTCTACTGCGCAGTTCTAATTCTAGTTTGCCCAGGGCTCAATTCCTTTTGATGTTGCCTTTCCTATTGAAGTGATCAGTCTTTTAGTCGGTGAGAGGAAGCAAGAGCCTGCTTTTAAAGTGAAATAATGCCCCTCCTTAATCAGCTGCTGCGTTTCCATTGATTGACATCGGGCATGCCCTCTCCCTGCCTTTGCTTTGGCCTGCTGCGGGACCCATGTCCTGGTCCTTCTTGGGTAAGAAGACGTAAGGAAATTCAACTGAGCCAAAAGAAGTATCAACCTTAAGTTGTGTATTGGGTCAAATTTTATTACAATTTGCTCCAAGGAGTGACTCTTACATGCTCTGCACTTTCACCCTCTGCCTGTTCTCAGCCATTTACCTGCCCTGCCTCGTTCCCACTGTCTCGGCTCAGGAAGCCTCTCCCATGGCCCTGCCAGTCTCCTGAGTGTCCTGTGAACACATTCCAGAACCTATGTGTGTTCTTTTATCCTTTTCAGTCTCCTTTTCTACTGGATTTTACCCATTTTGGAGGTCCTTCTTGAGTTCACCTTCTGCAGGAAGCCCTTCACTATTAGCCTCAATTTCTTTCTCTTCCAGGACATGATGTATGCATGTACATCAATTCTGTACTGTCGTGCACCATGCATCCATCCCTTCTCTCCAGTTAGATGGAGGCTCTTGAAGGAAGGAGGCTTGTGTCTGATACTTCTTTATGCCCCACTGGGGTCTAACACAGTGTTGGTTACACAGCAGGCATTTAATGAATTCCCATTAATGAGTCAAGTGTAGTAATCAAGTGTGTTTAATCTGCATGTGGCTGTGCAGGCTGGGTATGCACAATGCTAGGGGGCACCATTGAACATCAGCTTTGCAATACCTTTTTATTGTCATGTCGGGCCCTTTCTTCTCACTGCTGCTTGCTGTAGTCACTGATGTCTCTAGCTTTACCCTTACCAGTTAGGCTCACTCTGACAAATGTGCAATTAGTCAATTCTTTTCCATAGCAAGATCTAGTATCCTCCCTCGAGTAATTCACAGGCTAATAGGAGATGCAGGCATAGAGATAAGTCATTGCTAAATCTTACAATGATCAAAGTATGCAGAATAGATAAAGAAGATGTGGCATAGAGATGGATAGATATAAATATATACATGATGAAATACTGTTCAGCCATCAAAAAGAATGAAATCTTGCCATTTGCAGCAACATGGGTAGAGCTGGAGTGTATTATGCTAAGCAAAGTAAGTCAGGCAGAAAAAGACAAATACCATGATTTCACTCCTATATAAGAAACAAAACAGATGAACACAGGGGAATCTAAAAAAAAAAAAAAAGAGAGAGCGAGAGAGGGAGGAAGGCAAACCATAGAGACTCTTAACTATAGAGAACAAAGTGAGGGCTTCTAGAGGGAGGTGGGCAGGGAATGGGCTAAATGGGACATAGTTTTGAGAAGGCACTTGTGATGAGCCCTGGGTGTGATATGTAAGTGATGAATCACTAAATTCTACTCCTGAAACTAAGATTACACCATATGTTAACTAACTAGAATTTAGATACAAAGTTGAACATTAGAAAAAACAAAACAAAATAAAATACCGTATTCTAGTAAAGAAAAGGTATGCAGGAATTACAGAAGTGGTGTGGGGGAGGAAGTAACCTTTAAATTGTAGAATTAATAAGACTAGCTGAATGTTGGGCTGAAAAGGGGGTGGGGAAGGGGGTCTAGGTCGCTCCTAGGTTTCTGGCCTGAAGACTTCATAAATGATGGTGCATCTTGTGAGAGAGGTAATTCTGGATAAGGAGGACACGGTTTGAGGAGAAAAGAACATTTGGGGGCCTTTGGAATGCCTGTGAGAGATGGGAGAGATGGGAGATGCCCAGTGAAGTATGATTGACTTAGTACCTGAAGATGGAAATATGAGAAATGTCCACATCACCTGCCCGTGGGTGGGGTTGTGTATGGTGTTCAGGTTTCAGAGAGAGAGAGAGAGAGTACAGGACAGGAAAGAGAAGAGGCCAAGAGGAGAGTCACTAGGGTAGTGGGAGGAATTGTACCAAGAGCAGAGTATGGGCAGAAGAGGCCCAGGAACTCAAGGTGTCACAGGCCGAGATACGAGAACTGGGGATAGCCCATTCCCAGATCTTGCTTTAAGCAATCAACAGGGATGATTTCTTTTCCAACAGGAATGATTTCCACTAAGCACATCCAAATGTCAGTCTAAGCATGGCATTTTCCTGCATATGAAGTGAATGGATAACCATTCCTTTTCTAAACTTTTTCTTACATTATTTATGTGTAGAGTAAGTCTTTTGGTGAGTTGTTACCTGTTTAATAGGAAAATTGGGTTAGGATTAAATAATGAAACAGGTGTCCCTTAACTGAATGTGGAAAGTAGGCTGAGGTGTAAGAACTGACAGTGAGGTGAGATCATCAGGACCCACTGGTGGGCAAAGACGAGGCAGAATTGCTCATCTTGTTCACAGCCCTGCCCCAACGACCAGTTTCCTGTTACAGTGAGCTGTGCATGGCTCCCTTGACCCCAAAGCCCCTTGCAGCAAACCCAAATTCCCTTCCATTTTCATAGGTTTTTTTTTTTCTCCACTATCCTCTGTTTTGCTTATTCAAAGTCTATTTTAATTATTACATTGTTGCTTTAAATTTTCTCCTAAATGGCTTTAAATACCTTCTATATGATTATAATTCTGAAATTTTATCTCCAGGCTGGATCTGTCTCTTGAACTCCAGACTCATGTAGCTAAATGCCTGGTTCTCATCTCTCGATCCTTCCAAGTCTTTCCTTTCTCAGTAAATGACAGCTTCATTCTTCCAGTTATAAAAGTTGGAGGTTTTCCCTCTTCATAATCCTTCAAGAAATCTTACTGGCTCTATCTTAAAAACATATCCAGAATGTGACCACATCTCACTATTTTCATTGCTATAGCTCTATTAATGGCCACTGTCATATCATCTGTCACCTACAATATTATACTATATTAATGGGTTGCCTTCAGTCTAGTTTGGGTACAACAGCCCAATCCTTTTTTTTTTCTTTTCCTGAGGTATTGAGTATTCCTTTAATATATTTCTGTGGCTTAGAGACAGAATTTTTCATACACTGCTTAATTATTAAGTGATAAACCAATTTTTTAATTTCAATTTTTTATTTAAATTCTAGTAAGTTAAAATATATGGTAAAATTGGTTTCAGGTGTGGAGTTTAGTGATTCATCACTTACACAGAACACCCACTGCTCATCACAAGTACCCTCCTTAATACCCATCACCCATCTAGCCCATTTCCTGCCCACTGCCCTCCATCAACCTTCAGTTTGTTCTCTATCATTAAGTGTCTCTTAAGCTTTGCTTCCCTCTCTCTCTTTTCCCTTCCTTTATGTTCATATGTTTGATGAGTGAAATCACATAGTATTTGTCTTTGCCTGACAGACTTATTTTGCTTAGCATAATAGATTCTAGCTCATGTCCTTGTAAATGACAAGATTTCATTCTTTTTGATGGCTGAGTAACATTCCAGTGTGTGTGTGTGTGTGTGTGTGTGTGTGTACCACATCTTCTTTATCCATTCATCAATCGATGGACATTTGGGATCTTTCCATAATTTGCCTATTTTTAAAAATATTTTTATTTATCTGAGAGAGAGAGAAAGAGAGAGTGCACACAAGCAGAATGAGAAGCAGTCAGAGGGAGAAACAGGTTCCTCACTGAGCAAAGAGCCCAACATGGGACTTGATCCCAGGACCCCTGGGATCATGACCTGAGCCAAAGGCAGATGCTTAACCATCTGAGCCACCCAGGTGCCCCAATAATTTGCCCATTGTTGATAATGCTGCTATAAACATCAGGGTGCAGATGCCCCAAAAATCCTTTTAAAAGATAAATCAGACCATGTTACTCTTCTGCTCAAAACCTGATGTTTTTCCAATATAGAGTAAAAGCCCAAGATGCTACAATGACATAAGTAGTTGCACCACCTTCTTGCCCCCTGTACCGACTTTGTCACCATATCTTCCTATTGTTCTTGCTCAGGACACTCCAATCACTGTGACCACTTGGCTGATCCCAGAATATGCTAGGCGTGCTCCCACTTTAGGGCCTGCTTTTTCATTTGTCTGGATATTCTTCCTTCCATCTATATGACTTGCTCCTTCCCTTCCTTTAGGTCTTCATCAAAATTTCCCTTCTCAGTGAGACTTTCCCATGTACCCCATCTAATATTTCAGTTCCCCATTCCCAAGTTCCTAATGTCCCTTGCTTGCGGAATTTTTCTCCTTAGCAGTTAAATACATCTGATATACAATACGTTCAGATTTATCTTTGTAATTGCCTCTGCTTGAACTAGAATATAAGCTCAAGAGGGAAAGACTTGTTTGTTTGTTTGTTTGCTTGTTTTACTTCTTCACAGCTGTATTCCCTTTGCCTGGAAAAGTGCCTGGCATATATTGGGCACACAGTAAATATTTAACGAACGAGTGAGAGAATAAAGAAGACACAGTGACTTTACCACAACCTGTCATAAACTGTCTCTCATCTCTCCATATCATTTGAACAGCTTCAAAAATTCCATTTCTTTCCCAACATTTCCCCTGTAAAGAATTCATGAATTTTATCTGGTACACATGGGCTGGTATGGAATAGCTCAGACTCCTCTCTTCTCTTTGTTCTGATCATCATCAATATACCATCATCATGTTCTGACCACACTTTTATGTTCCAGGGACTAGACCAACAGCTTGACATATAGCGTTCCATCTAATCTTCACAGCAACACTAGAATGGAGATATTATCCTCCTTTAGAGATGGAGAAATGAAGAGTTAAAGAGGTTAAGAAATTTGCTCAAGGCCATACAGAGAGCAAGTAGTAGAGCCAAAGGTCTCAGATGGCTCTCATCCCTAATTTCCCTAAATCTATATTTTGTAAATTTAGTATAGATGTGTAAAAATGGGATGATTTGCAAATGGTTTAGACCACATGTTACCAGGAAACATAATGAGCCCAAATATAGAATAAAGTTACAGAAACTAAACAAAACATTCTTAAAAACATATGCTCAATTAAGTAATTTGAATTATAGTAGGCACTGCTGGACTCAGAAGGTTGTTTATTTCAATGAAAAATGATAGACAAGATCTCATGCTGACTAATTTATTGAAAAAGAGATAATGAACTTTGCATTTTTCTTAAAAGTCAAAGGTCAATTTCTCCTAGGCTAAAGAACAGAAATAGAAGAAAACAAGACTATAACTAATGTCATTTTGTCTTAAATATCCTGGTGACATTTTAGTCAGTTTTCTAATGGAAGTCATTTAGCTCCCTAGGATCAAGCAAATGAATTCAAGAAGCCAGTTCTCTCTCTCTTTTTTTTTTTTTTTAATGTATTTACTGACTGGGAGGGTGACACATTTTGCCGTTCATTCAAGTAAAATAAAACATTTAATTTAGAAAGCTGGTGACAGGAAAGGATTTGACCAAGATAATAGATGTTTTAGAATGATAGCGTGGAGGCATAATTTCTTCCTCCCAGAATAAGACATTTCAGTTCTTCCCCTCTTAACATTTCTATTCCTTATTTGCTTGTAAGGCAGGGGTTGAAGGGCATGGGATTGAGAACAGCAGCTCTGATGCCGGGGACCTTCTAACGGCATAAACTGGAGTCAGAGATACTGAACACATGTTTAAAGAGGTTGTTATTTCATCATGAGTTTTGTAACTTCATAGAAGATACTTGAAATTAGTATCTTGTACTTAGAAGTGGATGTTTTATTTCCTCAACAGGATTTTGTAAGAGAGAGAGAACACTTTTTTAAAAAGTAGGAGCATGCCACTAACTTGGTGTTATACCAGAAAAATCCGAGGTTCCTTGAAATCATTCAAAGTAACACTCCCACATAAACTTGTCACCTTACAGACAGTACACTTCCTTTCTTTCATTTAAAAAATTGGCAACTTGTCTTTCTAGGTCAATTACTACGCGCTTCATTCTTCTTTTTAAGCAGCTAATGGAAAAGAAGTAGGAGTAGACTAATAGTAGATAATAGAAAAGATAACTTCAAATGTGTGCAAGCACACTTTGGTCAGAGTACTTGAGCTGGAAGCTAAAGGAAGTGCTCTAGAATTCTACAAGGGAGCATGTGTCCCCCTTAGAATAATAAAGAAGACTCCATTACACAAATCAGACTATGGCTATTTATTAGCACACGGTATTAGTCTTGTTATGATGTGTACAAATAATTTTTATTTTTCATATGGCTCACTCAGTCAATGACTACTCAACTGTTTCCCCATTTTTTTTTTTTTTTTTTTTTTTTTTTTGCTTACCAGAATTCATTTTAGATGCCAGCATAAGAGCTCTAATGACCAGGTAATGGAAAATATTGCTTTGGAAAAATGGAGCTGACCTCTGGTCTACCTATTGTTCAAACCTTTAAGATGTTAACGAATTCAGTATTTTCCCCCCTTTCTTTTCATTTTTTAAATGAAAGTTTCAGAAAAATGAGTTACTTTGTTTTTGTCTTTTCTTCCACAACACACACTTAGAAAGGTAGAACCTCTTACCTTGATAATGCAGAAAAATAGTTTTATAAACAATTCCAGAAATTGTCCTTTCTTAACTGAAAGAACAATATGATTGGAGACTATAATTACAGATAATTTTGGGGTCTATATGTGCCCTTTACAATTTTCCTCAATTATACTATTACTCTGATTATTGTTCATCACCTATCTGCATTTGCAAGGCATGGGCAATTATCGTGTCCTGCTTTCTGAATTTGTTCTTAAGTAAGGATTTTGCTTGTGCTCTTAACTTTCTTGCTACCCTACTTTTTTGCCCCACTTTCAACCGCTGTCAACACAGCCGATCCTGACTCAGAAAGAAATCATTCTTTACTTCAATGTCATGGCAATCAGTTCACTCTTTCCTACAACATGTCATGACTCTTTTGGATACTTATTCATCCATTGGCACCTGTGCTAAATACTGGCGATGAAGAAGTAAGTGAATGGATCCAGGTTCTTGGACTTGAAGGGACAGGTGGTCAGGAGGTTGTTGCTTGTAATGGACGTTAGCCCATTGTGATCAGCCCTATGAGAGCAATGTGTATAAGGGATCACAGACGAAAGACTTCACAGTGGAGGAGATATTAAGTTGGGACTGGTAGAAGTCTGCCAGAGAGAAACACAGGAGAACATCTCCTAAAGAGGAGCAAGAATAAGGGAACAACATGGAAATATAAAGTGTAAAGGGCATGGCTCTGTGGGGACCAGGCAGATAAAGAACATGAATGAGTGGGCTAGGGGTGACTCACTGGAAAAGGGTGAGGATTATGGAGAGATAGAGACTTTATGCCGCATCTAAAGCAGAAAGCCATTACTTAGGTCAGCAAGTCACTGCCATGCAGAAATGTGGACAATGTTAGCAAATCCTGCATTTTTCACAAGAAGACAGAAATCCTGTGAAATGTCCAAACAATTTTTTAAACACTCTAAGGCCCAAACAAAACCTGTCTGTAGGATAGGCCTCCCGCTAACAATCTGTGTAGCAAATAATACACTCCAAAGTTAGTTGGTTTGGGGTAGCAAGAGCAGGGGGATGTTTGGGGGGGTTGTTGAGATGGCAGAGAATTGTAAAAGATAAAGAGGGGCAGACAGGTTGGAAATATTTTATAAAAGTTCTCTAATTCCTTATCTTGGAAGTTTGGACTCCATTCTAAATGTAACAGAGAAAAATAAAACAGTTTTATGTAGGAAAAATGCCATGATTCTTGGATTTATTTTAATTTCTTGAAAATATTCATAATAACTTACTTTAAAAATTTAAGGATTTTATCTATTATTTATTTGAGACAGAGTGAGCGAAAGAGAGAGAGCATAAGCCGGAGGGGCAGAGGGAGAGAGAGAATCTCCAGCAGATTCCGCTCTGAGCAGAGCCAGAAGTGGGGCTCGATCTCACGACCCTGACGTCAGGACCTGAACTGAAACCAAGAGTCAGACCCTTAACCGACTGGGCCACTCAGGAGCCCTTATTTTTTATAAACAATTTAAAACAAATTCTGGAGTTAGCTCTTCTCACAGAAATAGCGTGCACAGGAGTAGATCCAATACTTGTTTGCAGTTACAACTGGAGTTAATCAAGCACTCAGGAATTAAATGAACCATAGGACAACTCTATTACCACCACCGCCACATGTGTTTGGCGATGTAATTGTGTAAATTGGGCACTGGGCTGGAACTTTCTGCACTGTTAAAAAGACTGTCACTGACTTCCCAGTCTGAGCATTACATAGGATTCAGTCTCGCTAAAAATAACTTGACACGCACAGGTAGAATAAACAAATCAGAACACATCCTTAGACCTTTACCTAGTTGTATGCAGAGCTGGGCCAAGTCGGGGTGACCTCATGCCAGAAGGATGTGGTTAAGCTGTAACCTGCTGTTTACCTGCCCTCACAGCCATGGCTACGGGCATTGCTTTAGCCACAGCTGCCTATCCCAGAGCACCCCCACTGACCCCTTCTCTGCTCACTGAGATGGGGTAATGAAGGGACTGGAAGGAACAGTATCTCTGTTTTCTATCAGCGCTTCGGGGCAAGGTCAATGCGTTGTACACAACAGCTGCCCACACTGCCAGATTCTGGACCTAAATTAAAGTGCAACACTTTCTTTTAAGGCATACCGGAACAGGACTCTGAAGATGCATGGTCATGAATATGGAGAAGTCTGGCTGTTAATGGAGTTTAATGTTCCTGGCAGCCAGTCCTGGCTTGGGTTCTGAGTACTGTGGCAAAGATGTGTTTTCTTGGCCCCCCATTACAGCTTTAAGTAGGGTCTCTGGTTTACATGGGTCCAGGGTGAGTTTGGGGTCAAAAGTTGAAACTGATGACTAACGTTGGGCTCTGAGCTTTTAGCCATGAGAGGTCCTAGAACCAGGACACAGCTATTCTTAACAGTGAAAATGTAACCTCAGGGGGCGCCTGGGTGGCTCAGTGGGTTAAAGCCTCTGCCTTGGCTCAGGTCATGATCTCAGGGTCCTGGGCCCGCATTGGGCTCTCTGCTCAGCGGGGAGCCTGCTCCCCCCCCACACCCGCCTGCCTCTCTGCCTACTTGTGATCTCTGTCTCTGTCAAATAAATAAATAAAATCTTAAAAAAAAAAAAAAGTAACCTCAAACCCTTATCTGCCCAGAGGTGCTTAAGTGAGAAAAGTCATTTAAGAGCAGAACTCTGGACTGGGAGAGATTAGTTTCATTTGAGGATGTTCATCATATCGCTTTTTCTTCTGTCTTTTTGGTTGGTCTGTGGGTAATAAACTATTCTTTTTGGGGTTCCTGGGTGGCTCAGGTGGTAAAGCATCTGCCTTCGGCTCAGGTCATGATCTCAGGGTCCTGAGGTCGAGTCCCACAATGGCTCCCTGCTCAGTGGGGATCCTGCTTCTCCCTCTCCTGTCACTCCCCCTACTTGTGTGCGCGCTCTCTCTCTGTCAAGTAATAAAATCTTAAAGAAAATCTGTTCTTTTCTACTCCATAGAAATCAATATCCCTTGAGTATGTACTGAATTCTGCAGGAGAAAAGTTCTAGAAAGAGTACATTATTATTTCATTAGTGAAAAATTACACTTGCATAAAAAAGAAAAAGCAATACCCTTACACTATTTCAATTATAACAAATACTTTGCATCAGAAGACTAACCACATAGAAGTCCGCCTTTAGCTAGGCTTTAATTTTCATTTATTTCTAATGAGTGGGTATGTTTACTTTGTGTCTTTGAAGTATAATATAGATAGCCAAGGTGAAAATAAGAACAATTTTAAGAATAGACCATGTAATGGAAAGCTCCTGGCCTTTTTGGCACCTCCTCTGGTAGTCAAAGGAAAGACATAATCAAGTTTCCTCACAGATATTGTCCATATAAAAACCAAATCTTCCATTCTCACTTTCACCAAAAAAGAAGGGAAGCAGATGTCTACGAATGGGGGAACTTTGGAACTCAACTTGTCTGGTTTGCCTACTTCCCTGTTCAAACTTTCACTACTTTCATTTTCGTGTCAGAGACTGTACACTCTGGAATCACTTTTGCTCATTTCCATCCCTGGCGTTTTGTGTGCGCGATTCTTGTAGCCCTTTCAATTATTCGAGAAAAGACACTGAATTCCTATTTTCCTCATCACTTTTTTATCTCCCCAGCTACTCTCTACCTCAAGCTAATTTGAGAGGAAAGTCTGGTTTCTCCCATTTAGGATGCAAGGTCAGGTCTTTGATCTTTCTTTCTGAGAGAGGTGGGCCACCTACTGTTGCCTTTTGGTATGACTTTTGAAACTAGGAAATGCTGGTGGCAGAAATTAGGTAAATTTAGAAATTACAATTACAAGCAGTCGTATACATTTACAAATCAGATCTATTAGCAAAAGAATGTAAAAGCATCGAATTTTTTTGCTGTTGTTTCCATTACTCACTGGCCATTGTTTTCGCCAGCGTGGCTGGGTAGAGGCCTTAGAGAAGGGCTTAAGGAAGACTTTTTTAAAAACCACGAAGGCCCAGGCCTCACCTAAGAAATTTTGATTTTTTTTTTAAGTAGGCTCTATGCCCAGTGTGGGGCTTGAACTCATAAGCCCTAGATCAAGAGTCGCATGCCTTCTGACTGAGCCAGCCAGGCACCCTAAGAAATTCTGATTTAATTGGTCGAGGATCCACCCAAGCATCAGTATTTTTTTTTTTTTTCAAAACTGCTCAGATGACTTGAATAAGCCAGAATTGAAAATAACTGCTATAGGATGTTGCTGCTACTTACTTCTTGATGCTGAGTTGTTTTTTGTTTGTTTTCAAGAGACAAAGGGGCTGCTTTGTCAGGCTTCTTTGAATCAGAAGCTCCTTCATGGAACATGTTTCTAAAAGTTTTCCAGAAAGAAATTGCCGTGAATTGACAGGCCAAATGATCAATTCTCGTGAATGGCCCATCAGAGCTTTCAGATGAACAGTTCCTTTTTTACATCTTGTATTTTTCAATGAAATGTGTACAGTGAATGAGATAGACTTCTGTTCCCAATTCTGTTCCCCCTTTCACTGAATGTGTCAGTTTGAGCTGATTATTTCACTTCTCAACTCAAAAATGAGGAGAGTCATAGCAAGTAGCTCCCTGGGGTTTGGGAGAATTAAATGCAATACTACATGGCCCAACACAGACAGCATGGAGCCCTAGTGCTTGCACACAGAAAGTTCTTAGTGAAAGATGGAACTGTTGGCAAAGGGAATTGTACTGCAGTGAGCATTGCATCTTGGTCTCTGAGTGTCTTTTTAATTTTTACTTAATCCTGGCTTTAGCCCCGATGGGTTCTTTACAAAAAGTTATATTGAACTACATATAGGCAACTTGACTTTTGGTGCATAGCTAAGCAGTTCAACTAAATTTAACTATGATTTTACTGCCAAAATATGCACCTACTACTATGACTAGGTGAGGGCACAATTCATAGGGCTACAGAGGAATGAACTGAAATCTACTTTCTTCCTCCTAGAATCCTT
Source organism: Mellivora capensis (assembly GCA_004024625.1). Classification (NCBI taxonomy): domain Eukaryota; kingdom Metazoa; phylum Chordata; class Mammalia; order Carnivora; family Mustelidae; genus Mellivora; species Mellivora capensis. The sequence continues at coordinate 197,686 of PISX010000211.1, read as the reverse complement.
AGTAGGGTACTAATGACTATGTGTCGGTCGGTGTTCTCCATAAGTCAAAAGATGCTAGCTGGTTTTTATCCCTCAACAACTGCTTTACAATAATCTTAAAATGAAATTAAAAACAAACAAACAAACAAAAGTGTACCTACTATTCTCTCCTTTTACCTAGCATGGCTGTTGAAATTTCTTCTTGCCTTCTTCCAAGTCTATTTGCATGAACTTACTCATATCCCGTCTTCCCTGACTGAAGGGTCATTGTACCTGCTTTGCATTTGATCTTTTCCCCTTACCCCACAGAGCTGAGTAACCAAAAGTGGGGGCTCCAGGGTCAGAGTCCTTATTTTCCAAGTCCCCGGCATTCGACTGTATGATCTTGAATACTTTGCTTAACTTCTCTGTGCCTCCTAGAGTTGTTGTGAGGAGTTGGTACGTAGGTACCACATACATTTTAGCTATTATTTAACAGTTGTTTGGTAAGCCCTTTTAGCTTGCTATACAATTTAAATGTTTCCATTATTTAAAAATCACATTATTTTGATTATCATCATAAAAAATTATGCTCACATGATTTTTCATTGATGAAACATTAGTATTTTGAGGACTGGAAACTACATAGATCCTTAAAAGTTCCAGTTTCTCTTCTTCTTATTTCTAGCTTAAGTGAATTTAAGTTGAATATATCCACGTGTATTGAGCAGGTACGAATAGATAGAAAAGAATGCAACAATATGGTAATTTGATGAGGTTACTATCAGGCAACCACACAAGACATTGTTATGTATCTCAAGATTACACAAAATGATTTCTAAACCTTTGCCAGTTTATTATGTGGATCTTCAGATAGGAATAAGTCATGTAGATTGACACTCATGGGAGTCTGAGCTAGTGAGTGCTTCTTCCTCATCCCAGCCACCTCCAGGTATGGTGTTGATGTGAAGAGAGATAAGCCTTAATCCTTGTCCTTGTGCTCCACACTTTCTACCATCAAGTGAAAAGTGACCAGCTGATGACTTATTAGGATTGGAGGATGATCTGAGATGCTCATTCATTCAACGAATTGTCGTAACACACCTGTTACTTGCCAGGCTCTGCAATGTGAACCAAAGTGGATGGGGCCTGACCTCCTGAGGTTTACCATCAAGGAGGACAGACAGCTATCCATCAAATGATTCATCGAACAAGCATAAAATTATACCTCCAACAATTTTAGGAGGGAAAGGTACATGGAACAATGAGAGGCTAGACTTAAGGTACTTTCCCTGGCCAGGGAGGTCAGAGAAAGCTTGTCTAAAGAAGTCACAGTTGTGCTGAGAACAGGTGGATGAGAGGACACTGACTAGATGAAAAGGAAGGAGAGTGTATCCTTGGCCAAAGGAACAGAAAATGCAGAGTCCTGTGGCAGGAAGAAGTAGACTGAGTAAAGAGAATTGAAAGAAGATCAGGTGGCTGGTCCTGTGACAGAATGGAATGGATTACTCTCACATGGATTAAGCCAGACCAGCTTCTGAGAGCTGGTTCCATGTCTCTCCCTAACTCCACATATAGTGATAGAAAGTTTGTAGCTTGAAATTGACCAACATGTGTGTTTTTACACCACAAAAATTGGCCAACTCTTTTGATCATTCCCAGAGAGCTGGTTTACCAGCATATCATTGGACTAAATTATATGGAGATACCCAGATTTAGAATCCAACCATTCCACATGGTACTTAATCTGAGAATATAAGCAGTGAAGACACATGTCTTGGGAGAGAAGAGATTGTGACTTCCAATGATTTTCACCCCTTATACAGCAAGAGCAAACTAGTTAGGTATGAAAAATATCCTCTGGCATCATAGCTTTACTCTTTTCTTTTCTTTCTGTTTTCAAATGAAATGACTCAACCATCCATACCAAATGCTATGGGAAGCCTAGTACTCTACCTGAGATTAGTAAGCATTCCTAAGCTCAATGCCTTCTTCCCCATAATCATCTCTCACCTTGAGTTCTTGCTGAATTCTCTCCTCACTCCCTGCATCCTGCTGACTCTGTCCATTAGCTCCTGTCTACACTGCTTTACCCTCACAAGGCTGTTGCTCACCACAAGGCCATCACTCATCTTCTCTCATTCCCCAGAGCAGCACCAACACCAGGCACACAAAAGAGACCACCTTGAACTTTAGGATAGATCTTCCTGCCCTAAAACTCCTGCCTTGGGTGGTCTACTCTCAGCACCCAAACCCCCCTGGTATATCTCCCCTTTCTCCAGTTCTTATAATATTACTTGGGAAATTTTAGTTCACAGATTAGGTTCAATGTGCTTCTTTGCATATCCAGAAAGCTCATCATATTGTTCGCTAAACCAAAGGGGGGTCAACCAGAGTGACCCTCAGCAGGAAGAAGAGCTAACAATATGTTTGAAACGACAATTGCTCTTTACCTTGGGGAAGATAATATTTTTAAGCACAGTTGACTTCTCCACCAACCAAGGGTCTTGGGTTTCTAGTCTTCATTTTATAGAAACACTGACTTTTAGCTATTAATAATAAACAATCATGAGTTTATTATAGCTGGAGAACTAAGAACACCTCCCTTCTCTAAATTTTAGTAGTTCCAGGACATTTTAGACCGCCATATACAATTTTCTAGAGTTATTGAGATTTTATTTTATTTTTTATTTTTTAGTGCAGACTTCCAGCATAATTAGAATGAAATGTTCTGCACACCCTCCGCCTCCCTTGGCCTGGAACCCTGGATGCTGGCAAGTTGCTGCGGGTTTTCATTGCTGTCTCAGCCAGCTTCTTGCTATTAGCAGAATGCCCTTCTGGGCACAGAGGGAAGATGTAACCCCAGGGTCTGTCTCCTCCACCTCTTCATCTTCTTACTCACCTGACACAGAATTCTTGCGCAGCCTTTAAAGAAAAGATTCTACGTGGCATTTCAGCCACAGAAAAGAGAAGCTGCCATAAAATAGAAAGAAGAAGGCATTGCTATTCAGAAAATACCTGGCCAGCTAAAATTTGTTGTAATTTGCCCTGAGTTCCTTTAGGTTTTCCTTTCCAGTCTCTTCCCTATGCTCATAGAATCTGTTAATTCATTCACACTATAGGATAAACAACTGATAAGACTTCATATATTATGGCTTTTTTTTAAAAGATTTTATTTATTTATTTGTCAGAGAGAGAGAGAGAGAGCAAGCGCAGGCAGACAGAGTGGCAGGCAGAGGCAGAGGGAGAAGCAGGCTCCCTGCTCAGCAAGGAGCCTGATATGGGACTCGATCCCAAGACGCTGGGATCATGACCTGAGCCAAAAGCAGCTGCTTAACCAACTGAGCCACCCAGGCATCCCTATATTATGGCTTTTTAAGCTATTAACATTTCATCAGGAGAAGAGTGGTTAGGAAAGGAAACACAGTTGTTGGACAGATAAAATTATTTTGCAATAGGGTTCCTTTGTGACACTTTCAAAATTATTCCCCTCAGGTTAAGGGCTACTCCTTGAGATTAAATTTGAGCAGATTTGGAAGATTTATTATTTTTTAGATGGAATGGTCCCCATTTATATTAATTAGGATTATAATTAATTCAGCACTGATATATAAAGTCAGTCCCCTTACCCTTTTTAGATCTAGGTTGAACATGTCACTCTTTCTTAAGGCAAAAACTCATAGGTTGACAGAGTTGAAGGTTTCTCTTCACTCTCTTATAAATGTGGATTGTCTGTCCACAGCGGCCCAAGTGTTCATCTTAAGAAACTGTAGGACAGGTCTACAAAAGGAAGAACGAGTATAGCCTATGTCGGTCTTGCCCCGAGGATAAGGGGTGCCTAGTACTTTTAACTCTTGTCTTTTGACATCTCTAATCCAAACAAGACATATTATAAATACCATCTTTTAATTGTCTGATATTCCTCATGCTTACATTTTGAGGTTTTGGTAGAATATTGAGGCAAAGTCGGATGAACATCGGAGGTCATGACTGGGTTGGTTGATCTACTAATTCCAGAAATGAGGACTAGAGATCTGTGCAGATGGAAATGAAGGCCAATTAGACATGATTAACATGTAGATTAAAAAATAAGATAGCACAGCATTTTACTCTGAGACTTTGCCAGTAGAGTTTAATAAATTAAAATGAAATGCAGTCAAGTTGAGACATTAGAAAATGAGGTTAGGCAATATTATGCAAACATTAAGACCCGGTTAATGGATCCTAACGTTGTGGAAGGATGGAGTCCCTAAAACCGACCAAGGCATTCTTTTGTGGTTTGGTGGCCTTCTCCCCTTACCGAAGGAAAGGACCTGCATAACAAGCGGGAGAAAAGACAATATTTTTTTTCAGGCAAATATTAAAGCTAGAGATTCATACAAAGCTCTGAAGTTGCCCACAGCTCCTGAAGTTACTGATACTTACAAGTATTTGTTCCCCTTTATTTATTTTTAAAAGAATTCTTTTTTTTAAGATTTTATTTATTTATTTGAGAGAGAGAGAGCACAAGAAGGGGAGGGTCAGATGGAGAAGCAGACTCCCTGCTGACGAGGGAGCACCCGATATAGGACTCGATCCCAGGACCCTGGAATCGTGACCTGAGCAGAAGGCAGACGATTAACCAACTGAGCCACCCAGGCTCAGTTTATACCTCTTTATTTTTGCATAAGGTCTCTTGCCCTGAGATCTGCTTGTAATGGCACTACTTAGCTGCTACGAGTTGAAAATGAAAGAGTTAAGTAAAAAAATTATATTTTGTGGATGTAGCGAGTAGGTGGTTAGAAAAACAGACCTAAGGATCCTAATTTCTGGATTGTTTTTTTAAGCACTGACTTTGCTTCTCCTAAGAATTTATTTCCATAAAGCTTTAGGCTGTTATAGTGCAAATTGCACCTTGCTTAAGGGCAGCAAGATTTGCTTAATGACTATCTGCAAATCACTGTAGAATCTTAAGGGAGGAATGTTATTAGAGTGTAGAGCAGTAAATGCTCCCTGTGCAGGGGAAAGCTTTCCCAGCTCATGACTGCAGGCTTTGATCTCATCAGTCCTCATAATGAATTTCTGCCTTGAGTTTTATAGGGACTTTCTTCTAAGGAGAACAAAACTCAGTGCAGACATTATCTAATTCTTCCTCATAACCTTCATATAAGTTTGGGTGGGGCAGGTGTTATTACCAACCCATTCTACAGATGGGGAAAGAAAATAGTTACATGACTCGCCCAAGGTCGAAGAGAAGCTGAACAAGAGCCAGAAGGATTCCATTTGGGGGTCTTTCACCTGCTGACTCTGGGATCACCAAGCAGCCATGGGAACACTAGCAGGTCATGCCAGGTGGTGAACGGGTGCAGGATTCTAAGCCAGAGGGCTTGCATTTGCCCCTTTCTGCACTTACTGTGGTCCTTCTGAATTAATTCTTATTCCTTAATCCAGGGCTATGAGAAGTATGTGTCCCACAGTCTGCTAGATTGGATGAAATATGTTTTCAAGTTAGGGCATATGATGAAATAGTCCAATCACATTAACATCCCAGAGGGTAAACCATGAAATTGAATTTCCTAAACACAAATATGAAAGTTGGTAAATAAATCTACTCTATTATCTTGATTCATTTCAAAAGGTGCTGTCACAATTATCCATCATTACATTTACTGTAGATTTTAAATGATTTTAATGAAGTGAAGGTGTGCATAAATTCATATGTCTTTGACTCTTTCACTTATTATCTCATGACCTTCATTTAGTCTTACCTGTACTTGTAACAAAATAAGACCTACTAGCTTCCACGTAGGGCACGGTGTAGAAGTGGTTTTCCAGTGTACAGTTGCTATCCCTTCCCCTTCAAACAAAGGAGAATGAAAATAAAAAAGAAATAGTCACTGACCACACACACTTATAGTTTCGGAGATTACCACATTTCTCAGGTGAACTAATATCTCATTCATAGTTGGGAAGTTTACGTTCTGTTCATTTACATAGTCATCTTTTTGTGAGGGGCGAAATTATCCAAAGTGCTTTTTCCCTCTTCTTTCTCATCCACTCTGTCTGTTCTCTATCCAATCTCACATCTGGGGATATGAAATGTACAGATTCTAAAATGAGATTCATTGACAATTTGCTGTTGTTTTTACAGCATGAGACACTTTCCCCCTGGGGATAGAAAGAGGCTAATGACAGTATTTAAAACTGAATTGTTCAGCAGCTGGCAGGTACATGGCGTCTAAAAGAATGCTTTCACTTTTCTACTGGGCTTGACCTAGCTGGAAAATTATTTGCTGTATATGCATTACCATTTTTGTTTTGTTTTGTTAGTTATAGTTGAGACTTTGCCCAGAGCAGATTCATTATGGTGGTTTTTGCGCCATTCTCTTTCAGGATACAGAAAACGCTGGAGGAAAAGCAGAGTTTTGTCTCCTTTGTTTTTCAGGGGGGAAAAAAAGTCTTCACGTTTAGTTGCCCGTGGGTGTGCGTGTACTGGCTATTACCTAAGGAAATGGTTACACTAATTCCTCATTAAAGATAGTAGCTAAAGACACTGAAGGTCAATTATTTTATTTTTTGTGCTACGGACTTTTGACTAGCAAACCTTTATAATATGTACGTAGGAACCCGATGATAGAAACTTTCCTGCTTAACTCATTTTGAACGATCATTCAAAGGTCATTCAAAGATCAAAGGAAGCACTTTCCCCCTAACCGTTATTAATACTGGAGGGAGGTTTATCTCTGTGGTGCATTCAAGGCTCCTATCAGCTACATGGCATGTGAAATATAAATACATACACAACAAAGAACTTCCAGAATGACCGGAGGCTGCAGGAATCCTAAGGAAGTATCCCCAGTGAGGCGTACGTAGACCTGGCGTATGAGACCTCGAGGAGTGGGGGAGGGAAAGGGCAGCTGCCTTCTCTCCGTGTGCACCAGAGCAAAAGCAGTAAAATCAAGTTCTAGCCTGACCCACTGGGAAAGTACGGTTTAGCAGCCTGACAGTTGTCATGGGTGTTCAGTTGTAAAAGAAAGAAGGGTCTTTTTGTTGTTGTTGCTATGTTTCGTTTTGATTTTAAGAAGTGCCTCAGCAAGTTTAGGAAGAGGAAGTTCAGTCGATGCCAAGTTATCATTGATTCTAGTGGGTATTCCCTTCTGCTCTCCTCCGCCGCTGGGAAATCCCCTCTCCAGACTGGCCACCACCAGCAGTGGTGCTAGGGAGCAGCTTACAGAGACTTTCCTAGATCTGCCTCATTTTACGAAATCCATGCCGAAATAGAAGACCGTGCGGCAATCCAGGGGGACTTTTACTCTTCAGAGAATCTTTTTTTTCCCAACCCAGAAGATAATTCTCCCTAGGCACAGAAGAACGTCTTTCCACCCAAGAACCTCAAAGCTAGCATATATCAAGACATATAGTTTTATCATTTTAAGTTAAGAATTGATAGTTTCATAAACTTAAACTGGTTTTGTGATTTTAAACTCTCTCATTTGTTAGAATAAAATAAAAATACCAAAATTGTAAAGTATGGTTCAAATCCATTTTCAGTTTCCTCATTTACTGAACATTAATGAATATTTGTTGAATATTGATATTTTCTGTCACCTGCAATCAAATTTTTTTTTCTTTAACCCTAAGATTTTATTTTATTTTATTTTTAAAGATTTTATTTATTTATTTGAGAGAGAGGCAGTGAGAGAGCATCAGCGAGGAGAAGGTCAGAGGGAGAAGCAGACTCCCCGTGGAGCTGGGAGCCTGATGCGGGACTCGATCCGGGGTCTCCGGGATCATGACCTGAGCCAAAGGCAGTCCTCCAACCAACTGAGCCGCCCAGACGTCCCTAACCCTAAGATTTAAAAAAAAATCAGTGAGAAAATAGTGTTTGTTTTTTTTTTAATTTCATTTTCAAAAGTAGGGATAATTAAAGGTAACTTTAATTCCGAATAATGTAATTTAATGTTATTTAATGCCCCTAGGTTGGTAGTATGACATTGGGCATATATTATAACTATTTATGTTAGTCCTTGTACAAGGCATTCAAATATGTGTGTTAGGTAGGCCTATACACCAAAGTTATTTAAAAAGAGTCTTGGTTCTGCTCTGGGATTGAGTATGGCCCTGATGTTTTGTTCATCGTGACATGTTCTGCATTGATTTATATTTTTAAAATTATTCCATTGAAATATGATTTCTCTAGATTAGTGGGTATTTGGGACCTCCTTAAATTTCATGCCTTGGGCAAGTGTCTCCTTTGCCTTACTTGGGTCCTGACCCTGCTTTTCTGTTTTTGCTCTGTTTTCCCTGCTCAAACAGTGCTCAGCATGGTTTGATAAGTGGTTAATGCCATTTCTGATGAAGACTAGCTTATTGGCACAGGTTGGCCTCTTCCAATACAGTAAGTCTAGCCATGTGGGCCAAGGGACCCTAATAATGTGCTTCCTGATCTCTCCTAGGAAGTGGAGAGAGAGGGGCACTACTCCCTGAGAATAGGCTCATTCAGTGCATATGAGTATTTGCAAGCTTATCTTGAATGCAGCCCATGCCCCATGAATGTGCCTAGTGTCTCCAGGACAGTCCAACATAGAGGCTGAGGAGCCAGATTGTCTGGGTTCACAGGCCAGCCGACCCACTCACCAGCTGCACACCTCTGTTACACAATTCTGTGTTCAATTCTTTATCTATAGCATAAAGATATTAATAGTACCTGCCTCATGAGATTTCTGTGAGGATTAAATTAATTAATAATATATGCATTTTAGAGTAAGTTCTCCAGAAAACTTCCTGAGGCAAAAGCTTATGTGTTATCTCTCTTCTGGAGGGCATCCCAGGAAACAGGAGTGAGAGGGAAAAGGATTAGTAAGGCAGGAAACAAGGAAGAATAAATGCAAGAGGAGGGTCCTACTGGGCTGGCCACTCTTAGCTGATTGCATGGTATCACAAGGCCTTCCTTGCCAAGTGATTGAACAAAAACATCTAGAAACAGGCCCTCAGGGAGGAGGATCAGCAACCAGCCAGTTTATCTGCTGACCACTTCCTATCTCTGATCTTTCATTGGCCAAAGTAGAACCATGGGGCTGTAACTCTACCACGTGTCTCAATTGTATTAGCTGATCCTCCAGATAAGTGTTAGGAAAGCACGAATTCCATGGTTCCTGTCCAGTCAGTGTGCAGGCCCAGTGGTCTCTTTGTGTCAGTCAGAGCCTAACATGGAGTTTCTCCATCTTTAGTGGTCGCTGTGGCTAATACTTCCCAACCACAAGGACTAAATGAGCCATATTATTGGCCTCTGGATTCTTCCCAGGATCCCTAGCCCTGGAAACTAGCTCCTTCTCCCTCACCAAAGTAGTCTTTTGACATTTGAAGCAAGCACTGGTCCCTCTGCCTGGTAAGCTGTTCTTTGTGATCTTCACGTATCAGGATTCCTTTGTTCATTTGGAGCTTGGCTAGAATGTGATTTCCTCAGAAAGGTCTTCCAATGACTAGCATGGCTTTCCTCATGCTCAGATAAAGAGATGCATCGATATCCTTCTTCTCTTAACCTGCATCCTTATTTTTATAAAGTATGTGCTTTTGCCTCACAGAGGAAAGGCATTTTTTATTCTAAAAAGAAAGGGCGTGAATCGGCCCTCAGCTTGCCCTCACACCCTGAAGACTGTCAGTTCACACAGCCAAACCACAAATGGAACTAATGTCTCATTCTTGGTTTCCCATCACATCTGACCTATGATGAATCAGTCCTCTCTCCCTGTCAATATCAAATTGTCCAGGAAGTGAAAAGATGTCATTTGTCCTCCTGCTTCTATTTCTTCTTTTTAGAACAATTGCTTTTGACTTTGAACTTTTGACTTATAGTCAATTTAAGGCTGACAAGTGAAATTTGGGGAGAAAATCAGTGAAATACAAGTGTAAAAGATACTTTTTACATTTTTCCCCCTTTTCTTTCATCTCTCTGTTCCCCACACCCCACGGGAATGTCTGGCCAATCCCGAGCTACCACATCCTCTGTCCTTTATTCCAAGTACTTGTGTCACACACGGTGTCTTACCATCTTTGGTCAACCCATGCTAAGTTATTGACAAGGCTCAAGCATTCATCTTATTGAGGCACCTGGCTGGCTCAGTCGGTAGAACATGTGACTCTTAGTCTCGGGGTTGTGAGTTCAAGCCCCACACTGGGTGTAGAGATTACTTGAAAAAAATTCATCTCATAGCAAAAGTAGCGCAGGAGAAAATAAAATATTCTAATATTTCCCCTATAATCATAGTTTAATTTAATTCGGGGTCCTTCAAAGAAAAAAAATTAATTGATCAATTGTCCCTGTTTCCAAATTAACAGAAGTCTTTATGGCCGCTCCTTTTTTCATCTGTCTTACTGCCAAATAACTTCTGTATAAAGGATAATGATCAGAAACAACATCTTCATTTAACAAATCCAGAAACAAACACTCTCATTAGCAATTGAGTCCCTCTGCTTGCATTTGCCTATTGAGCACTCATTTCTATGACATCCTGACCATGGTCACCAAGGGTCCTGCTGGAACCTATTAGTAATAGGAAAGTACAACAAGAGAAATCTTTCCATTTTAGAGAAGCTTTAATCCTTAGGAAGGGCCTGTGTGTGTGTGTGTGTGTGTGTGTGTGTGTGTTTGTGTGTATTGAGCTGCAATCTATCCCTTGTGACATTGACCCAGTGATTTTTGTTCAGCCTGGAAAGTAGTGCTTCATGAAGTGTCCCCCTGGGACCACCTGCATCATCATCACCTGTGGTTCGGGTAGAAATGCAGTTTCCTCAACTCTCCTCCACAGAAGGCCATTAGAACAGTCGTTGGTGGCTCTGGAGCCCAGATTCCTGCTTTCATAAGCTCCCCCTGCATGCTTATGTTTGAAGACCACTGTTTTGAAGCCAAAGAGAATAACTAGGTCAATAACTCTCACACTCCTAGCCCTTCAGAGATCTGGAGACAAGGTATTATTTTCTGTCTTTCCATGTCATCTTGTCTCTGGACCAGGTGTCCAGTTTTTTCAATTGTCTCATATGAAATGGTTCCAAGTCTTAATTCTCTTTGAACTGTGTTTCATTTCATTAGAGTTTGTCCTAAAATGTGATGCCCAGAACTGAAAATCAGAACTGAACATAATGCTCCAGCTGTGCTCTGACAGGGGCAAGAGGTGGGGCAAGAGGAAGCCACCAACTCCTTAGCCCAGGTACTATATTCGCTATAAGAAACCATTAAGTAAACATGTTCATTTCATTTGGGAACTTCAGCTAGCCATTGGAAATTTGGTCTAGAAAGAAATAGCTTAAATATAACTGCACATTTTCAAAGAGAAGAATATTCATGTATTAGCTTGAATGTATGGTAAAACATCATGACTTTGGACAGGCTATTGGGAATTTTTGGTAGCTGGCATGGGTTTAAGATGTCCTTTGGTCTATCTATGCTAAATGGATTCAGTAAACAAAAAGTGGTCTAAGAGACTGCAAGGATCATGTTCTCTCTCTAAGAGAGAACACATTTTTCAGATACCTGTTTCTCCGACTATCCAAAAGTAGAGCATTCCTATGAAAACTTTCTTAAGCCAAAATGGTGTAAGATGAAAAAGCAGTTACCATTAACTTACATGGAACATTTTTGAACACACCCAAACTCAGAAAATAACCTCTCATAGGCTTTTCTGATATACCTCAGGACACATCTCATTAATGGAAGCATAAAATAAATCAAGATAAAGCACAGATGCTCACAGACTCAGTTCAAACTCTGGCGGCGTGATGCGGAGATGCTGAGTGTAGCTCTGGGGGAAGGAGCTTGATGGGCCCGGCCCCTCTTGCTGATGGGGGCATGCACTGCCTCTGTAAGGGCTCACTGCAAAGCAAATGCTGAATGTTATTTTCACTTTTTGCCTTTTTTCATAAAAGCAAAAATCCTCCTTGCGTATCTTTTGGTTACTGGAAGCAGGTACTAATGTAGATCTTCCGTAAAAACCAAGTAGCATAATATGAACTTGCAAAAAGCAGGGGATACCTCTATGTAGCCTGATATCACGTTTATGTACTTTCAAGCTATATATATTATATAATTTCTGTCTTTTATGAAATTAAGTCTATAAAAGAATCTACTTACCAGTACTCCTTTTGGCCTAATAGCACATCATTGTGTAAATATGAAATAATAAAATTGCATTTATTTAAAGAACATAATTCAAAGTTTTCAAAGTTGAGACTTTGTCCTTCCCAGCTTGTCTGAGTTGAATGATACTTGACTACATGCAACACTTGGTAGACCAGCTAAGGGCTGATAACTTTCTGGACGTAATTTAAGATGTTGATATCTTTGTCCTTCATATTATAACCTGGTGGTTATGACTATCTATGTGAACAGATATTTATAAAAATAAGACAAATGCAAGACAATTTATAAATCTTTCCCATAAAGTCATTTAATATTTAGTAACAGTGGGCCCTAGTTTTTCTGCTCCCTCTCTTACAAATTCTTAGCCTCCTTCTTGTGGGTCCTCTTCTCCCTTCCCCCTTCACTTAAGGCTGGAGCTGGGTCCTTTGCCTTCACTGCCTAGCTCTCTCTCTCTCTTCTGGAGAATTCCTTCACTTTCGTGGTTTTATCTTTACTTCTCCTCTGCCAGTGACTTCCTGCTCTATAGTTCTAGCTCTGTCCTCTGGGCCGACTGCTGCCATTTAATTTCAAAAACAAAGCAAGTACTTACAAGCCTCTCCTGTGTGGTCCTTTCATGACAGAAACCTTATTTTAGCCTCATAACAACCTTCTAAAATGGGTTCTGTTACTCCTGTTCAAATATGGGGCAACTGAAGCATAGAAAGTTATGCTTATTATTACCTTAATCTCAACATTAATTTGTGAGGATAGTTTGGTTACTGTCTGTCACCTTGGTGTCTCTAGGATATTTAGAGAACATCTGCTTTGGCACAATGATTGTCTCTACTTGCCCTGATGCAGGGCAAGTACTAAGTAAATACTTGAGAATGACTGAATGATTGGTCAGATACACATTTTAGGTAGATGCTAGGTAACAATTTGTCTGATTTGAGAAGTTCAAAAGCATCAGGGAGACAAGGAAGCAATTATAGTAGTCCAGGTAAGAGATGGAGTAGTTTGGTGGTGGTGGTGGCCCTGGGGGACAGGGAGAAGATGGAGGGCCATGCTCCTAGTTTACAGGAAACATGGTCCTTTGTTCAAAGTGGAAAGTACCTTGCAAAGATGTTTAGACTCTCACAGTCACAGGATTTGAAAACCGACTGGACTCCCAATTTTATGCCTGGGTGACCAGATACATGATGTCACCAACTGAGTCTGGGAATACAGGAAAAAAATCTTCAGGTCTCTGAGCATACTACTACCAAATTATTCCTCCTCAATTACCTTTTCAAGAATCTATAATGACCTCCTGCCTCTCAGAGCAGATAGTGATTTTTATTTTGGTACTCAAGTCACTTATTTTGGTATTCAAAAATTTCATACCTTTCCTCTCTGGATCCCAGTGGGATTATAAAGCCCTGAAGGGCCAGGAGAATATCATAGCTTTTGTTGTTGTTATTGCTGTTACAGTCCCGTAGCTGGCACAGTGTTGGGTGAGTAGTATGTGTATAATACTAAATTATTTAAAGGATTTGAGAACAATCATATAGTGATGCCTTTGGAATTCATGATTATGAGGATGGAGTGATTTAGAAATAAAATAATGTAACTTTATCTACCTGAATCTGTGTTGCAATTTATAATAATTGCAAACACTTATACAGTTTATTTTATATAATAGATATTAATTCTGAGCGCTTTACTTCTATTGACTCATTTAATCCTCACAATAACCTTATAAGAAAAATCCTATGAGACAGATCCTATTATTATAGATGAGGACACTGAAGAGCTTAAGGAAATTTTTACAAATTGCCCAGCTAGTTTGGATTTGAACCCATGCATGTCTGGCTTAAATGTATACTTTACTATCACATGCCCACAGCATCTTAGAGATAACTCAGGATCCATTTATTATCATAGTTATAAGTAGTTATCCTGTTTATCAAGAATGAATATATGATTATTCAATGCTAAAAAAGATAATCAAAATCTGTTACAATGTTGAGCAAATATATGTCTTTCCATTTCTTCCATCATCTGATATGCTCATGCTTAACATCATTAAAATAACAAGCAGTTCTTTTACTCATTTGAGTCTTACAATAAGTCATGTAGTGAATGGGTAATCATTATTATTCTCCATTTTTAGGAGGAAGGTGATACAGCCAGGGCTGGACAGGTAGAAGTCAGGTCTCCTGCTTCTAGTCCATAGCACCGGTGATTGGATGTCTGACCCAAACTCTTTCAACAAGAGCACACCATACCTTTATACAGCCTTGCTGTATTACCAATAGTTACTATTGCTATCAATTGTTGTGATTTGGGGACCTGAATTTGGATAATTAATTTACTAAGAATCAGTCTGGGCTCATCAATTCAACAAAATAGCAGAGAATAACAATAAGCATCCAACACTTAGACTTGTTCTCAGGATTAACTATTAATTTGCTTAGAATAGCTCTTGACAATATGCAGTAAGCCCTTATTGTTGTCTTTGTTAGTGGTAGCATAAATGCTAATGGGCTAGAACAATGATCTTCTTGTTGCTAGTAGCTTCTCATGATAGTGGCGCCTAGAACTATTTAATGGAAGAAGGAGAGCTATGCCAATCCCTTATTTTCTCTTGCCTCCTTGCTGAGCCCATTTATACCTATATTTATTTATTTATTTATTTGAGAGAGAGAGAGAGAGAACAAGAACGAACAGGGTAAAAGAGGCAGAAATAGAGGGAGAAGCAGGCTCCCTGCTGAGCCAGAAGCCTGTACATCGGTTCCATCCCAGGACCCTGAGATCATGACCTGAGCCCAAAGCAGACGTTTAACCGACTGAGTCACCCAGGCGCCCCTGAGCCCAGTTACATTATCCTAGGCCACTGTTAGGGCTGATAATGTACCTGATTTAACTCTCTGTTATATAAAGGTAGAATTTTTCCCCCAAGTGTATGTTCTGAGTGACATCTGGAAGCTCAGTACTCAAATCTAAAAGAAGTAAGGAACTAGTTAGAGTATAAAGAGCATCTATTGTTCCTGACTACTGGTTAATATATATTAATCAGAGAAGACAAAAATGTTAGTCATCTTTATCAAGTGTAGCCCGCAGGATTGATGCCCCTGTTTTTTTTTGTTGGTTTGTTTTTGTTTTTGTTTTTTTTAAATTTACTTGACAGAGAGAGATCACAAGTAGGCCGAGAGGCAGGCAGAGAGAGAGAGGGAGAAGCAGGCTCCCTGCTGAGCAGAGAGCCCGATGTGGGGCTTGATCCCAGGACCCTGAGATCATGACCTGAGCCGAAGGCAGAGGCTTAATCCACTGAGCCACCCAGGTGCCCCGATGCCCCTGTTTTTAATCATATTATTGTGGTGATGGTTTCAACTAGTTTTCCATTTGTTATGACTCTTGACATTGATAGTGTTTAACAAATCAAGAAATAAAATACTCAAAACAAAGGAATCCACAAGAAAAAGATTTTGACTCATGAAAGGGATACCCCTAACTTTCCTTGCTGGGTAAAATGAATCATAACTGGGTAATGACCTCAGGACAAACATTCAAACAAAATATAATATTTTCATTTTTCTTTCTCTTTGAATCTTACTCCTACAGATTTGTGGTTATAATGAAACATCCCTCGTATTTATTTCAGTGCTATGTTCTGAGACTGGAGCCATTTCTGTGCCAAAGCTACAAACCTCAAAGATGCCTGGCTAGGTACTCTGGGAAATTGGTGTCAATAAATGAGCCAATGGACTGTTGTGTCTATTAGGACCAGTGGAGAAATAATCAAGATTCCTCCCAATCCTTGGGAACTTCCTTCCTTCGCACCTCCCTGCCCTTGTCTCCTTCTTCCACTTTTACTTTCCTTTGTCTCTTTGTTTTTTTCTTTCATATTGTCATCTTCCTTTACTTTCTCTTTTATTTTCTTGTTTTCATCTCTTCCTTCCTCCCTTCCCTTCACTCTTCCACCTGGACTTTTCCCCTCCATTTTTTACTCCCATCCAGGCAATTCCCTGGCAGCTTGTAAATTCAAAATGCAAACTGCCATTTGGAATTGTTGAATCACCATATTGTCCACCTGAAACTAATACAACACTGTATGTTCACTGGAATTAAAATAAAAACTTAATGGGGTGCCTGGGTGGCTCAGTGGGTTAAAGCCTCTGCCTTCAGCTCAGGTCATGATCCTGGAGTCCTGGGATCGAGTCCCGCATCGGGCTCTCTGCTCAGGAGGGAGCCTGCTCCTCCCACCCCCTCCCTGCCTCTCTGCCTACTTGGGATCTCTGTCTGTCAAATAAATAAATAAAATCTTTAAAAAAAAAATAATAAAATAAAAACTTAAAAGCAAAAGCAAAGCCAAAACAGAATGCAAACTGCTGTTTATAAGACTAAGTGACTAAGGCTAAAACATTTATTCAGGTAATCTTTCTGTTCTTGCTTGCTTGCTGTATTTCTAGAAGTTCAGTTCCGCACAGTTTCGCTCTTGATTTACTCTAGCATTTGCTATCCTGCTCCTAGCCCCACCAGTTTATACTTTGCATCTGAATGTGATCTCTCTCTCTTCTTACTTCTGGTTCTCTGTTTCTTGCAGACTGCTGGGTTCTGGCCTGTATCACCTTCAGCGTCATGCTTCTATCTAGCTGTCCTGTGGCGAGCCCTGCTATGGGCCTGCCCAACCTACTTCAAGTTGGGCACAGTCATCTCTCCTGCTCACTCTTTCCCTGCTATTTGCTTGGTCAGCCTCCTTTCCTAGAGTGAATGGTTCAGCTATTCATTTATTATGCTTTTCACTCATTCAACAAACATTTATTAGTATACATAGTAACAAAGTTGAGCACAAAAGACCTTTCCTCTTTTCACATATGGCATTTTTTTCTTGAGGCAAGTTTTTGACTGTGAATTCTACTTAATCTAAGAAAGCAAATATTGTTAAACACTTCAGCTAGCTTCCTTCAAACAATAATAGATCATTAATTTTTACACAAAATTAAATCCAACAGACATTTTAAATAAGTCTAATTCACACGGAACCAAACACTAACTCCTCTTGTTTCATTTGCTCTAAATACAATGTCTTTATAAAATTAAACAAAGAAAACTGGGTGATTGACAGAATTCTTCATTTTTGATTCAGACATTTTGCTGTTGCTTAGAGTGTGGGCCTTAGATAGATACAATAAGAATATAGTAATTAGTACATTTCCTCCAATTATTATTTGGTTGTTGTATGTATTTACCAAAATGGGAAAAAAACTACATGAAAGATACTGAGACGTCCATGAGGAATCTGACTTATCTTTAAGTGCATGAAAAGTTAAGTTACAAAACCTTTCTGTGTTGATGTGAATAGAGATTAAGACCTTTAGTTAGAATAGTTTTTCAAACAAACACACAAACAAAAGCAGAACCAGACCCATAAACACAGAGAGTGCATCAGCTGTTGCCAGAGACCCGAGGGGTGGGGGGAGAGGCAAAATGGGTGAAGGGAAGTGGGAGATAACAGGCTTCCAGGCATGGAAGGAATGAATCAGGGGGATAAAAGGCATAGAATAGGGAATATAGTCGATGATATCGTATAGTAACAAACGGAAGCTACACTTGTGGTGCACATAGCAGGATGTCTAGAGGGTGGAATCACTGGTTATAACCTGAAACTAACATAGCATTGTATGTCGACTATAGGTCAGTGCAAATAAATAAATTAAAAAAGAAAAGCTTTTCATCTGATACACAGTCAAAAACGATGTTCAACATTTTTTTTAGATTTTTTATTAATTATTATTATTTTGAGAGAAAGTGAGTGAGAAAGAGTGTGAGTGTGGAGGGAGAACGGCAGAGAGAGAGGGAGAGAGAGAATCTCAATCTCCATGCTGAGCTCAATTCCAGGACCTTGAGATCATGACCTGAGCTGAAATCAAGAGTTGGATGCCTAACCAATGGAGCCACCCAGATGGCCTGAGGCTCAACATTCTTATGTGTCTTTGTGACTTTAACCCTGAAGAATTGAGTCAAATCCTTTTAATTTTAATATTTGTATGTTAATAATAGCAATACTGTCACTAAATAATGTTTACAATGATAAGCACTGTTAAGTTTTAATTTGGTTTTTGTTCCTAATAATATTTATCAATGAATATTTTTATTTGCAAAGTAATATACATACAAGAGTTATGGATATATTATTTTTAATAACATTCTCCTTAGCTAGACAAGTGCTCTAAATCAAGCAGATAGCATGAGATCACTTTGGCTCTAGCAAAATGAGTGTATTGGAAGATGCATCCCAAAAGAGAACATAGGAGGAGACTTCTTTGTGTCTGGTGTCTGTGCCTCCATGCAAAGTCACCACATTACTTTAGGGCTTCCACAGAAAAGTTACACTGCATGAGAAAGGCTAAAAATAAGCAGTTTTCTAGCTTCCCAGTAAACCACCCTTGTTTAAGCCCAACATGTGAGGTGCAGTATTTTCTCCTAAGGAACTATTAAGGGTAAAGAATTAACATGAACTAAGTCTCTATAGTGTGCTTTATTTCATTTAGTCCCTTAACATTTTGAGGTAGGTGTAAGGACCCCCATTTCACTGACAAGGAAACAACTCCAAGAGGGTCACTCACCATGGCAAAGATGCTGTTCCAGCCCACATCTGTGTGACTTCAAAATCCATGCTTTTTTCTGCTATACTTTATTTTTTCGTTTTTTTCCCCCCTCCTGTTTGTGTTAGGTATATGGAATAAAGCTACTCTGTCACCCACAGTTGCTGCACAGTGTTGCTTAATGTCAGCCCCTGAAAACAGTCACACAAACTCCCCTCTTGAGGAGTTCCCAAAATGTCAGCTCTGAGAACAATAAGAATAGGAGTGGAAGCTCCAAGCCTGACATAGGCTCAGAAATGGTGGAAGGGGTTCTTGGAGGCCAGTTCACAACACTGTGGTAAAGGAGCAGCAGCGGAAAACCAGTCCAAAAATCCCTCCAAGGAGCTTGGGGGAAAAGGAGATGAAGGAAGGAAGACTGGCAGGTAATGCAGAAGGAGGAAGAGGAAAGGGGTAAATGGTTAGAGGAGGGAGCGTGAACCTGGATTATCAGGAGAACACAAGTAGGGCTTTGTGGCGAGAGAAGTGGGTGGGGGGTAAGGCAGAGATGAAACGGGAAGAAATTTTGCCTAAAGAACAAAGGGAAGAGTAAGTGCAGTTTTATCTTCATTTAAAAAAGTGGAAGTTTCTTCTGTGACAGGTTGTTCTAATCCATTGTGTTGGGCTAAGATATTGGATTATCTCAACTGTTCGCCATTAGAAATTTCTAGATTCCCGGGCCCACTTTATAGTCCATGCTTAATAACATGCCCGAGCTTGTGGATTTTGCCGTAGACAATAGCGAGGTGAAAATAGCATGTAGTGATAGCCACCAACTTTCTCACCAATTGGCCAGAATCCCTCCTCTTTCAAAGAGTATAAAGAGATGAAAAATAATTTTAGAAAGAAGAAATACTCATCCCTTGATACATAGATTTACTGGAGGTGAATTATAGTTTAAAATATAACATATACAATCTGAAGGTCCTCAGTCTCATAAAATATAACATATACATTCTTCACTAGGTTGTAACAGTGCTGTTGAAGTTAAACTTTTGAAAAACTTTGGTAAACCTCCTTGGATACCCAAAGGTCATCCTAGGTTCACAGCATATTTTATGGAGGTTTGCAAACATTTCTGCAATGCTGAATTGGATTTCAGTTGAGTTGCAGGCAAACTTGGGTAGAGTTTCAAGGGAACACTAGGTGGTTCTTTCAGGTAGAAGCCAGGTGAAACTCAGAGGGTCCAGAGTGGGTTTTGATTTGAGTTTTCTTTTGGGTTCTGCTTGAACTTGACACTCAAAGTGAAACTCAGGAGATCTGAACCTCTTGCAAACTCAGGCTCAAAGGGAGGTTTTTGGAAGCAAACTTGCATGTTGAAACTGCTGAGCTAACAGTGCTAATTGGCGCATTAGTTTGCTTTGCCCAAACCTCTGAATAGTTTCATCTGGAAAAAGAAGGTTTTAGCATATAGTTTAGCAAAGCTTTGCAAGAGGATGTTGGTCTTGCTGAGAGATTGATTACCTGCGATGAGGTGAGTGTACAAATTTCCGTAAGGCCAGATTGCCTAGCACAGTTCCCAAAATAGGCTATGGAGTGGGTCAGTCATGTCCTTACCACATTCCTGCATTGGGATTATAGGCATCTTGCGCAATTCAGTGTACCTGGGCAATTCAAATTCAAACTGAATGTGTTGTCTGCATTACCTAGATAGTTGGCGTTGTATAGATTGAACCACGGCGGCGAGATGAGAATATTCTCTTGTGAGAATGAGTAAGTGGAAAGAGAATCCTGGGTTTTCCCTCACCTCCATTAAACATATTCATAAAGACCAATATATGACAGTCCTTGAAAGGAAAAGGCACAACAAGCATGTAGATGAGCCAATTGCCAAGACATTTTACAAGATATGCTTCTGACCTGGTTAGGGCTTGGTGCTAGGGCAGAAGGGATTTAATTTACTTTTGGCAAGCAAATCTGAATACTAAATTAAACTTAACAGAAATGAGGGGTTTTTTTGAGAAAGGAAACAAGTTGGCAGAATTTTGGCGTATCAACAAAAGGAAATCACACAAAGAAAAGGATTAGTCAAAATGAAGATCAAATGAAGATCAAAAATAAATTGGCTTCAATCCAGGAAACATTTGTTGCATTTTACAAGCAGGTCTTTCCTTCCCTAGTGTGAAGAACAGAGGAACCACCTGATCTTGCCCTAAAGGTCATCAAGCACATGGCATGCTAGTGATGAAATGCTCCAGAGCCTCACAGAGAGCCCAGCACAGGTGCAGTATTGAAAAGAGATTCAAACCTCCGAGACTTAAAACTATGAACAACATGAAGGCAATGAATATTGGGAAGCAGATTCTAAGGAAGTGTTGTCCCATGTATTCATACTTCAGAAATACTCACATAGTGCTGCTTCTTTAGACTTCAAAGCAGCCTATTTGATGCATCATTATAATCAAAGCCACACAATCTGTATGACCTGCTACAAAATGAAAATTCAGAAACCCTTGTTATTGAAAAGGCAGAAAAAGTGTGTTGTTAAAGGTACAATAAATAAGCCTTTTTCCTTTTTCTCATGAGTCCCTTTCCACTTGGTGGTGGCTTTTTTTCCCTATTTAATCTCATTTTAAGTAAAGAAAAATTAGAATTTGAAATTAGCATCAATCTTACTGCTTATCTTTATTTTGTCCACAGTCTTAAATGCAAATATAAGAGCAATGACTTCATATGCAGGGTTACTGAAATCACACTATTCATATTCTATAGTTCATACGTATGCTTTTCACTCTTCCCAGAATAGTGGAAATATTTCACAGAATTAACTCAACTGTTTTCATTTCACTTCTTGATACGCATACATTCTACGAATACTCTCTACCTTCAGCTTACTGATGAGTAAGGAAGGGCTAAAAAGAAAAGGTACTCTTGGGGTCATCCTATTTTTTCCTGAACATAGAGGATTTACGGAAGGCTTGCTGGAGAAGATGACATCCAAAGATAGTAGGAGCAAACTATGGACATGAGAGTTTCCGGATAATATTCTGATAAAGAGGAAGGATTACTGTATGAGATTAAATAAGATTTAGCACAGTTGATTTGGCTTATTTTTTCTTGTTTTTGCATTTTTTGGATTCTTTATAATTAATTGACACATTTTGTAAATGAGATGTTCACATTCATCATGAGAATTCAATTGCCTCTAGCAAGTGTTAGTGTCATTCAGAAACTTCCATCTTTAGGTAACAGATTATAAACCCAGTCCTGACTAAGCCCCCCAGACATATTCAGGATGTGTTGGCAGTTTGAATACATTCTCAAAAACTGTCTTAAAAAAAAAAACAAAAAAAAACTAAAACTATGTCTAAAGAGAAATTCTGGAAAGAATACTAATTCCTAGATTCTACAGAGGAGCTTAAAATGAAATGATTCTGGAAATTAAAACATTATTTAAATCCGACATGTGACCTTCAGTGAAATCAAACTTTGAGGTCCTTTTGATATTATAATCATTCTGTCTATTTGAGGAACTAATTGAAGTTCAATTTTAGGAAACACCAGCTTTTTGAGGGGAAAAAAAAGATTTATATTGAGAGAGAAAAGAGAGAGTGTGAGTTGGGAGATGGACGAAAGGACAGGGAAAGAGAGAATCCCAAGCAGACTTCCCACTGAGCATGGAGCCTGACCGGGAGTCTGATCCAAGGACCTATGAGATCATGAACTGAGCTGAAATCAAGTAAGATGCTTAACCAACTGAGCCACCCAGGTGACCAGAAACATCAGCTTTTGTGTTTATTATACATATTTATCTTTTTGGTGAAGAAATACAAATATTATTTTGATACACCCTTAGAAGAGTGTTATATATTAATTTCTTAGTTTGAAATGCATTTACTTTTCAAGTGGTTTCATTATTTTGCAAATAAACATACTCAGAACTTAAATTGTACACAGAGGCACTCATTTTACTGGTATTTGTGAGTAGGAAAATTGTTAGAGTTAATAGGTCATCTTTAAAAATCAGGATGAAAAAGAGAAGAGAATGGAGGCTAGTCAGCCAGTTGTGTGTTTATAATGTGTGTGGGGCCAGTCAACACTACACACTCCATGGCACAAATATTCCCCTAAATTGTAATGTCAGAGCTATGCTTCATTAGTCGTATGGAGAATCACAGAAGAAAATATGGGCTAGTTGTGTAAATGAAAACTACTCCAGGAAAAAACAGCTCAAAGTATGTGCCCTGGAGACCATGATTCGGAAACATTCTTTACAGGGGAGAAACATTTGTATACAGCAAATGCCGTAGACTGTTGAATGGTCTTTCAGTAGAGGTGGCTTTCCACCCTTATTTAATTTCCCATGTATCCAAGCATCTGGTTCCAGCTACACAGAGCAATGACTACAAAGCCTTTATTTAATAGGTCTATAATTATTTGTTAAGCAGAAATAAATTGCCAATCTAAATTTTTATTTACTATGACCTAGAACCTTATTTATTTGCCCCACTTTCCCCAAAGTCTGAAAGGAAAAGGATTTAATGTTGACAAACTTATTTATTCATTTTGTGATCCTCTTTCTCTTTTTGTGAATTTCTTTTTGGAAAGAACAAGTCTTAAAAAGCAAGTGGTCTGCTTCTGTGGTCTGTTTTCCTGCACTTACCAGGCAGTGTCATTAATTTCTTTACGGCCTGACCTAAGTGCCCCTGATAATGGCAGGGTGTAAGTGACAGAGCAAGGAAAATGTCAGCCAGATTAATTTGAATTGGTAAGTCCAAGGCGGCCTTTATTTCTGGAGTTTTCATTAATGTGTTTTTATAAATTTTAGTAAGTGCCCCAAATTGAGCATTTTTATATACAATACATTTTTAGTATTGTCATGAAAATAGTTTGATCTTATGGAGTTCTGAAAGGATATTGAAGTCCCCAGACCATACTTTGAGAGCCACTGCTGTGACAGTGCTTACATCCATAGCTGATTAATAGCACTGTAGGTAGCAGACTATACACTTCATCTTTACCTTGCTTGTGTTTCACTTAGCAATGTATCCTAAAGATCTTTCCACATCAATACAAGCAAATCTTCTTCACCTGCTTTTTATAATAGCCTAGTATCCCGTTGTCTGGGTTTACCACAATTTATTTTAGCTGTTCTCTTCTGATAGACACTTGGGTTGCCCCATTAAAATTTTTTTAAATTTTTGGGTGAACATGAAGTGCCCCATTAAAATTTTTTCTATAATAAACAGTAACATTGAATAACCTAGGAAATATAGCATTTTATATAAAACAGGTATATCTGTAGGAAAACTTGCAGGAGTGGAAAGCAAATTACAGTTTTGCCTGGTCTGGCCAAATTGCCCTTTATGGACTTTGCTCTCTTTTGCATGCCTACCCAAGTTGCATGAACAGGCTTTCTCCTCCACTTGCTCTTGGGAGCTTTGATAATCTGGTAGGTGAACAATATTATTTTAGGGTAGTTTTAAGGTACATTGCTCTTGTTATGAGTAAGGCTGAACATCTCCCCATACGTTAGGACTCTTTGTATTTCCTTTTCTGTGAACTAGGTTTTCTTTCAGATGCTGATCTTTTTCTTCTCTATTTCTAAAGGCTTTTAAATGAAGAATTAGAGAAAGTACCCAGGAACCTTTAAAGTATTTCTCCTGCTATGAATTTCAAATGCTTTGTCTCAATTTGTCATTTTATTTTAGATATGCTTATGGTGTCTTTTGCTATATAGAATTTCTCATTTTTATGTGGTTTATTTTATCAACCTTTTCCTTATTCTTGGCTTCTGCATTTGGGGAGTTGGTTTAGAAAAACTTATTCTGGGGTGCCTGGCTGGCTCAGTCAGTGGAGTATGCAACTCTTGATCTTGGGGTTGTGAGTTTGAGCCCCATGTTGGGCAGAGAGATTATTTAAAAATAACATCTTTAAAAAAAGACTTTTTTCTACTCCAGAGTTAAAAATAAAAATGCACACATATTTCCTTCTTGCACCTTTACCCTCTTATATCATGGTTAACATATAATCATTGGCACATTTGTAGTGTACCTTAGTGTGCAATGTAAAAGATGAATCCCACTTAATATTTTTATACACTACCCACTTTTCACATACCATATGTTAAAAAATTCCATCTTTTCAACAGAAAAGTAACCTTTATCATCTAATAAATTCTTGAGTATATTTGGTTTAATAGTATATGAAAAAATTAAAATTTCATGAAATAATAGAATACATTCCAGCAATGCAAAAATTGCTTATCATTAGAGAGTGTATTTATGTAGCTTATTAGATTAAAAGATCTCACACCCACCATGTTGATAAATGTGAATGGTAAGATCGAATTGACTGAGAGACCAGAGACACCTCCTGATAAATCAAGAAAAATTACTTATCTAGGAGCTACAGAAGGAAGTCATTGCAATCAGGATACACAGCCAAGAGGCCAGCAGCATTCTCCAACAACAGACAGAGGACACTGGCAGATGTACAGTTGCAGATAGTAAGTCCAAAAGTGTGGGAGACGCATGAGAACTCCTGGGAGTTTAACTGACACTGTCCAAGCCCAGCTTTGTATTCCTACGGCTGTGGCAATTCTCCCAAGGCCAGAGCTCAATATGTATGAGCACCCATGTCATCAGGGTGAGGTGTATCATCAGTCTCGGTGGAACCCAATGCACACGAGATGACCTGGCACCATACAGGACAGTGTGGCTTTTTCAGTATATTTATCCCTCTCAGCCTCTTCAAGACATACATCCTGTTGTAATTGCTTCCCTGAACTTAGAGTTGTGGAGAAAGGAAAATGGTCAGTTTTAAATTTCTTTGGGAGTAATGTCCATAACCTTTAATGAGAAAACACATATTATCTCAATAGATGTAGAAAAAAGTTTATTAGCAAAAAAACTCATAAATATAGAAATTTTAATGAACTAGGCCTTTACCAAGAACCTATGGCCAACATTCTTATGGTGATATATTAGAATTCCTACAAAGACAAAAATTTCTGCTAAACTACTATCATTTAATATGTAATTAAAGGCCCTAAAAATTCACTAAGAAACATAAATTGAAAATATAAATATTAAAAAGGAAGAGGTAAAATTACAACTTATGGAGATGTGATTACCTATACAGGAATTTGAAAAAAAATCAATAGATGAACTATAATATCTAATATAAGTGTCCATTAAGGTGGCCAGATATAAGATTAACATAAAAAAATAAATAATGTGCAATATATCACAATAACTGTAAGAAAAAAGAATAGGGAAAAAAATCCCACTCACCATAGCAATAACAAGGAAAAATTTTAATAACAATAATCGTGAGAGCCATATGAAGAAAACAGTCAAACTTAAGGTTCTCAAAGAAGAATTGAAAACATGGAGAGATAAGCCATGTTCTTAGATCGGAAGATTTAATATTGTAAAAAAAAATTCTACCTAAATTCATGTATAAGTTTAATGCAGTCCCTATTAAAATATTATCAAAATTTTAAAAATGTTTAATGAAGTTTAATTCTAAACATTTTCTGGAAATAATTCTAAAATTCAAAGAGGAAAAATATGCAAAAATATTTAATAAAAAATTGGAGGAAATCATAATCACTGGAATTTGCATTACTATATATGAAAGCAGAAAACTTTACTAATGAACATAGTATGGTATTGATGATAAAGTGGACATAAAGATCAATAGAACAGAATAGATAGTTCAGAATTCAATCCTATTTATATACACATATGATTAATATGATTATTACAGCAACTTAAATCTATGGGCAAAGGTTAATAAACATTATTGGGAAATTTAATAAACTATTTGGAAAAAGTAGGCTGGGCACAGAGACATACCTAAATTTCAGATGAAATAAGGGCTATTTAAAAACAAAAACAAACTAGAAAGTAGAAGATAATTTGACTTGTCTCGTTAATGAATTGAAATAAGATATATTAAGAACTTGAGGGAACATAAAAGGCCCTCAGTAAATAGGGACTCTTTACTTTCTTGCAAATCCCAGTGCAGAGTTGTATTGTCTGTAAAAGTGTGTTCAGAAAAGGCAATTTCCTTTGCTCATCATTTAAGTCATCTTTTACTATGCTCTATCTTTGGGTCTAGCCAGGGCATATCCTTATGGTAGGTTCTCTGTTACATTGTTGATCTTGCCATCATTTAGAATCACCGCTAGCACACCAATGGTCTGATCCATTTCTAAACAACCTGAGTGCTTTCTAAGAAACAGAGAGGAGTAAATATCTGTTGTAGTTAAAACAGTAGTAGGCAGTCCCAGACTGCTCTTCTACTGAGACATTAAAATATTCGAAATGATCCTAAAAGAGTCTACCTTCTTCAGAATAAAGAGAAAATGGACTAATCATTGGGCGAAAAAAGCCATAATAAAAATAAAGCATTCATTTGACTCAACTGCCACTGGTTCCAAAAGATACAATTTATAGAAGAACTACAGTAAAATGGCTCTTTCTTCGTAGGCCCACTTAATTTCAGTGGGTTTTTGGGTCATACTTCATGAGTACATTGTTGATGCTGAAATTTCAATGTAAAAGAGCTTTCAACAGGTGAGTCTCGAAATTTTTTACAACTTAGCCCATATGTACCCACTTCTACAAACTATGAAGTTCATGTTCTGTATCAGCGTGTGCTTGGGCATTTATTCCATATTTGCTTATTGTTGTTTGTCAATTTAACAGGCGTGGGCTTTCTTGTTTTTTGCTTTTGGTAACTGACCCTCTAAAACGAGGATTGTTACATAGCGATGTTAAAGTTATCAAAACGCAATATAGTCTTTACGAATACCCACTCTCTTTAAATCAGCATACATCTCCATCACATCAGCATTTTTGGTAATGAGTTTCTTAATGACTCTCTGGATCTTGGAAACATCTAATAATATGAATCAGATACAATACTATTGATTATGAAGTGAAAATGAAATCTTACAAAAATCAATGAAAGCAGTGATAGGAAAAGATTCCAATGTATAAAAGAAGTTATTGACAAATGAAAACCTGGTGGAATTAGATCAATTAATAACCAAAGAAGAAATAATTGACAGGACTAGTAACATAATAGGCATTTCAGAGACTCATTTGTATATCAGTATATTAAGAGGGCATCTTGGAAAATTAGAGTAATAGAGTAATTTGTAATGACTCTAGCTACGATCATTTTACAAAAATCAAACAGGTAGGGAATGGCATATCCTGCAAGTCTATTTCTTTGTCAGAAAAGTTACCTTAAAAAGAACCAATGCGGGGGTGCCTGGGTGGCTCAGTGGGTTAAAGCCTCTGCCTTCGGCTCAGGTCATGATCCCAGGGTCCTGGGATCAAGCTCTGCATCAAGCTCTCTGCTCTATGGGGAGCCTGCTTCCTCCTCTCTCTCTCTGCCTGTCTCTCTGCCTACTTGTGATCTCTGTCTGTCAAATTAAAAACAAAACAAAACAAAACAAAACAAAATGTGGGACACCTGGGTGGCTCAGTGGGTTAAGCCTCTGCCTTCAGCTCACGTCATGATCTCAGAGTCCTGGGATCAAACCCCACATCGGGCTCTCTGCCTGCCTCTCTGAACACTTGTGATCTCATTCTCTCTCTGTTAAATAAAATAAAATCTTGAAAAAAAAAAAAAAAAAAGAAAGAACCAATGCTTAGGGTGCCTGGGTGGCTAAGTCAGTTAGGTGGTCTACTCTTGATTTTTGGCTCAGGTCATGATCTCAAGGTCGTGGGATCCAGCCCGGCATTAGGCTCTGTGCTCAGTGGGGAATCTGCTTGAGATTCTCTCCCTCTCCCTCTGTCCCTTCCCCTGCCTGGGTCCTCTCTTTCTCTAAATATAAGTAAATAAATCTTTAAAAAAAAAGAACCAATGCTTGAGTCATTCTTTGTTCTAATAATTACTGCATAGCTATAACTTTAACTTCTATTCTGTAAAATACAAGATGAAATACTGAGTTTTATAAGTTTTGGTTACATTTTTTTAAAATAAGAGAATCAAGCCTTTTGTTTGCTCTGTACCTGGCATTTGTTCTCTCTTTTAAGCTGATTTACTTTAAGCGAGATTTTCCCAGGACAAATTATTCTCCGAAAATGAAAACCTGCTGTCCTGTAAACCATTAGGTCTACACTGTGGAAGAAACTGTAAAGAACAAATTGAGTAAGACGCGATCCCTATGCTAAAGAAGCATACAAATCAGCCAACGTATATCACAGTGCCTCGTTTTCTTATATATTTCATGACATGCACACTATTTTGAGAAGGAAATCAAGGATTTTTTTTTCCATTAATGCCTTTTCCTTATTCCCAACATGGCTAGTAGTTCCAAGACTGTGGAGATAGTGAGTTTAATGATTACAAATGAGTTTAATGATTACAAATTTGAGGTAGAATTTTCAGCACTTTATTAGACAAAAGCTGCTTCTGTTTTCTTATTTGTATTATATAAAGATACTTGTCTATTATTACTGCTATTCGATGGAAAGACAATGTTTATTGCCATCTGAGATTTTTTCCCCAAATAATGATGATATAAATTCAGAATGAAGTTGGCTTTTCTGAAGTTTTATTATGATGTTTGAATATGTAGAGTACATTTGAAGATTTTTCCTTCACATTGCTCTGTTGAGTTCCTTTTTTCTTTTAGAACTTGTGGAAAAGAAAGAGAGACTTTTGTTATAGCATTAAAATAATTTAGCTTTTTATCTGTAAGAATGAAAATAAAAGGGGGCACCTCGGTGGCTTAGTCGTTTGAGTGTCCAGCTCTTGATTTTGGCTCAAATCATGATCTGGGGGTCGTGAGATCAAGCCCTGAATTGGGCTCCAAGCTCAACGGGAAGTCTTCTTGAGATTCTCTGTCCCTTCCCCTCTGCCCCTCCTCCCACTGCTTGTGTGTGGTTTCTCTCTCTCCAAATAAATAAAAATCTTTAAAAAAAAAAAAAGGAAAAATTCTAAATGTCTATGACACGGATGAGTTGTTACTTATATATACAGCTTAGCCAAGGTAGTTTCAGAAATGATCTTCCTACATGATTATCAGTGCCTTGTATGTAAAATACATTACTAGCCAGGATTTTACTGTTACTAGTAGCAATTCTACTCACTACAAAAGCTGTCAAGACATACTTACTTTATTTATCATCATAATTTCTCTCTTCCCTTCCACCTCCGTCTTAATACCTATGAGAACAGAGATAGTTGTGCAGGTGAAGAGTAGTCATAATCTATGTGTATTATAACTGTAATTTCTAAATAAGAAATTATGCTTGTTGTCTTGCTCAAAGAATGATCTTTAATTTGATCTTTAGAATTGCAGTTAGGACTTAGGACCTCAGTGTGAGGACTAGACTTGCTGGTCTGCTTTCTGTTTAAAATGAAGTTTGCTAAAGTTAGCAAAATCAGAAAGATTGTGATCTAGGAAAAATACACCAAGTTTGCAGTTTCTTTCTTTCATTCTTTTTTTTTTTTTTTTAAGATTTATTTATTTATTTTAGAGAGAGAGAGCAGGCATGCATGTGCAGGTGGGGGAGAGGGGAAGAGGGAGAGAGAGGGTCTCAAGCAGACTCTGCACCTGAGCACGGAGCCCAAGGTGAGGCTCGATCTCACCACCCTGAGATCATGATCTGAGCCGAAACCAAGAGTCAGATGCTTAACCCAGTGGCTCACTCAAGCACCCCACCAAGTTTGCAGTTTCTGAATGAGATTAAGAAAAATAAATGTAAAAAACAGACATTATATTAAGTATTTTTTCATGATGAGACTGTGTGTATACACCTTTTAGTGGTAAAAGAAGACTCTAAGGAAGATCAAAGAAAGCTTCATTGCACCTTCCGTTAACTTGGTGACCATTTGTGTCCTAAACTCAGAAGGATTATTCTCCTTCCTAGCCTTCAAGACTTGATATTAAATCCAAATGTGACTCCTTAGTCATTCTGAGCAGAGTATAATTTTTTCTTAACCCCACATTTTGCAGACTATCTGAGAGAGTGCTGTCCCCCAAGTATCTCCCTCTACAAATCCTAACTGATGGGCAGACAAGACCTTCTTCTCTCTCGCACCTGCTGTCCTGGCTGTTCACTCACTGCCCATGGGGCTCCCTTCAGTCTAAGTCTTGGAAGGGCCACATGATGTCCTCCAGTCCTCTTTCTAGATTCTGGCCATGACACCTGTCCAGCATCACAGAGGCAGCATTATTTTGAGACTCTCTAGGGCTTCTTCTTTATCCTTCCCCAGAACTGCTGCCCCCATGTCTATCTTTGCTATGAACAAAACTGGCCTTGGCCACAAGAGAAGCGTTCTTTCAGTGAAGGAGAGATGACTCCTCTGCATTTCTGCCTTTAGTAGAATACTAAAAAACAGGAAAAAAAGGTCTGTCTCAAGGGTATACACTTTAAACTTAACCTGCTGTCTTCTAGCAGATGGAACAGAGGACTGAAGTCGATTTTTCCATTTGTACCATTTCGCCCCATGAAAATCTGAGCTAGCCAGTATGCAGATCTCCTGGCAGACGTGCTTCTCCTTCTTCCGGATCCACCACTCACCCCTGAGTTGGAGCAACGTTTCACACCTTTCAGTTCAACAGGAGGAACCCCAATTCCCTATCCTGATTCCCCACCCCCATTTTCAACAATCACAG
The DNA here is from genome assembly GCA_004024625.1 of Mellivora capensis. NCBI lineage: Eukaryota > Metazoa > Chordata > Mammalia > Carnivora > Mustelidae > Mellivora > Mellivora capensis. The sequence goes on along the minus strand of PISX010000211.1, from coordinate 166,422 downwards.
CAGTTCAGTCTTCTATAAAAGGGAAATTAGTTTCCTCACCATGATGATCCCTGGCTTAGAGCCTTAGCCTCCTGGCGACACAAGCAAACCCCTTGTGTGATTTTTTGGGGGGTGAACTTGTGCATATTCTGCTGCTTATGTTAATGTGCATTTTGTACTTACTCTTTAATAATTTTACTTTTTTAAATAAAAAATCTATAATAACTTTTAAAAAATTAGTACAGATTTTTATAATCACCAGTATATGTTAAATATTTTCTCATGTCAAGAACTATGGTGTATGTTTGATTGGAACTCCTTTTTTGGTAGCTATTCGAAGAAAAGAAAAAGGGGGAAAAAGAAAGGAAAAATGAGAAGCAGCAATAATTAGGTTGGCCAGCATCTTTGTCTTTGTTCTTCATTCTGCTTTATGCTCCTTAATAGGTCATGTCTCCCAGTTGCCACACCCCCACAGCAGCTTGTCCCAGATGGCAGTGGGGGCTGGGGAGCAGGAATTACTCAACTTTGAAAGGTTTTCTCAACATATGGATGAATGGATGAGTGATCATGTGTTTACCTTACTATTTTTAGTGTTTTGTTTCTTAAGTTAGATACAGGGACCATAAAAAAGCTAGGCAGGCTTTGGCCTACAGATGTCTGTTACTAACTATTATTATATATAGGGTGAAAAACAGAAACAATATGGCAACTATGAATTCTGATTGGGTGACACCACAGATCAAATCACTCTCTACTCTGAAGCCCCCACTTTTTTCCATTTCAGAACAGAACACAACAAAACAAAATGAAATACCAAGTCCTTCGTGTGGTCTACAAAGCCCTGAATGATTTCATTTCTACCTACTCTTCTCACTGTACAACTCTTTTCCTTTCTTCTGGCAATCTAGCCAGCAACATTAGACTTCTTGCTCCTTCCAGAACATGCTGGTGTACTCTTATCTCAGGGCCTTTGTACTTACTCTTCCTCCAGTTTGGATCTCCCTTTGCCCAATACCCACGAGGCTTTATTCCTCACTGGCTCAGATCACTGCTCAAACATGACTTTACAGAAAGACTTTCCCCAACCCCCCTTCCTAACCCAGTTCCCCTTATGTATTCCCGTAAGTTTTATTTTTTTTTTATAGCACTTACCATCTTTTGTTATATGTTTGTGTATTGTCTATGTTCTCAATCAGAACATGAATTTCATGAGTTTGGATTTTGTCGATGGCCTATATTCCCAGCACTTAGAAAAAGCACTGGGAAAATGCAGGCACCAAACAAAGTAGATGTTGTCTGTGCCCCACCCTGTATTGTGGAAGCCAAATTCCAGCAGCCAGTATCTGTGTCTTCAGGTTAGAGGATGCTTTCCAGAAACTGTAGAAGGTCATTTTGCCCATGTGGGCATCAGGCTTGAGGATTCACAACCCCAACCTCTGCCAAAGAGCAGCCCTCAATTGTTAATTCTCAGCAGTTGCTGTACAAATACTATAGTTTCCTTGTCCTTCCATGGAGGTTCAGAGTAAGGAAATGGAGGGAGGACCTCTGGGACTGAGGTAGCCCTCTTAAAAACACTGATGATTGGCTTCCTTCCCTTCCTAGTATCGTTTCCCCAACTCTCTTCCTTCTTGCACGTCTCAAGTAAATATTTACCCTCAAATTCTTGTCCCAGGATCTGTTTGGAGCAACCCAAACCAAGATGATAAATATTTGCTATTGTTGAATGAATTATTCACAGTGGATCTGGAGAGGGGACAGTTGCAACACAGTTTCACAGAAGGTAGAAAGTTAGCACAGCAACCAAGAGATGGGGCTACCACATCCTAGGGAGGAGACAAAATGATTATATTATGGGGGGAAAAAAGAAAAGTAAAGAAAATGAATTCTTGGCAGCATCTGAGAATCAGTATCTGCAACTGGGGCCTCAGAAATCTACAAGGCTAAACACAGAAACAAATACATGTAACGGTGACTTCATGGGTGTGAAGCCTATGGGATTGCACAGGACTCCATCTTCAGAATGGCTTTGTACTTGATTTGAAGCTCTGCTGTTGTCATCTTCAAATTGTCCGTAGGGTCTTTAAAAAAAATTTTTTTTAATAGAGAGTTCTGCGCTTTGACTTTGCATGGGTCCTCACAAATTATGTAGCCAGCCTAAGGTACACACCATAGTTTCTCATGATATTTGAGGAAGAGGAATAGAATATCAAGGGTTTGGCATGAGAAAAATGGATTTTATAGAGCTAGGTGGTAGAATTTCCTTCTGGTAGAAATTGTAAGGATCTTCACATAGTCTGCTTTAATTAAGAGTGCTCATTTCTTATTTCAGATAATTATAGCAGCCTTGAAAGCAGAAATAATTGATCTAGCAATATTTCATGATAGTGTTACTTGGTATAAATTATTAAAACATTTTTGGATAGATGTAATGTGGATTACTACTTACAGGTTGATTTATACAGAGAAAAAATACTATTGATATGAGTTAGAAAAAGCACTATGGAATACTTACAAAACAATCATATTTGTCATCTCCATCGACTGATAGTATTTTGTTTTTGTGATGCGTGTCCTGTCTGCTGCTGGTGACTTTTTAAATGACCGTTCATCTGCCTGCCAAGAATTTTCGATATTTCTAGTCTGACAACTGGCTTATAAGGTACTATTTTTAAAATATGCCATTTTGTTTAAATACTTAAAAAAAATCTTTTGATATAAAAAAATTTACTTGAGAAAAAAAATAATTAGCCCTTGTGAGAAATTTTAGTTTGTGGATTTTTAAGCAGGGTGGCAAGTAAGTAAAGTATTGCAGCATTTTCCACTAACTAAAAACAGCTGTCATGTGATGACGGGTGTCGAGTGTGCCGCTGACACCCACTTCAAAGAACAGGTGCTTGTCGATGTTTAAAAAAGAAAAAGCAGCTCTTGTACCAGTCTACAGCAGCCTTCAGGAAGTGATGAGTGGGAGCACCGGGAAGAGTGGCTCAGCGACAGCTCTGGGTCACTTACGGCACAGAGGTGCCTCAGGGCGCTTGGGTGCTCACTGCAATCTCTCCTGGGTGAGTCTTCAATGTCAGAGTCTAAATTGCTGGAAGATAACATTTATTAAAATGTAATGACTTTACATGTAAAAGAATAAAGTTGGACCCTTACCTTGCATCATATACAAAAGTTAGCTCAAAATGGATGAAAGATTTAAATATAAGAGATAAAAACAATAAAACTTGTAGAAGAAACCAGGAAAAAGCTTCATGACATTGGACGTGGCACTGATTTCTTCTATAACATACCAAAAGGATAGGCCACAAAAGACAAAATAGATAAACCGGACTTCATCAACGTTAAAAAGTTTTATGCATCCAAGCACACAACAGAATGAAAGGGCAACCCACAGAGGACAGACATTTGCCAATCATATATCTGATAAGGAATTAAAATCCAGAATATATAAAGAACTCCTCTAACTTAACAACAAAAAACTAACAATTCAATTCAAAACTGAACAAAGGACCTGAATAGATTTTTCTCCAAAGAATATATACAAATGTCCAATTAACACTTGAAAAGATAATCAGCAAAACTAATCAATAGGGAAATGCAAATAAAAAACACAATGAAGTAGCCCTGCTTATCTATTACTGTGGCTTTTATTAAAAATAAAAAGCCAAGAACAAAACCTGTTGTCAAGGAAATGGCAAACTGGAATCATGCATTGCTAATGGGAATGTAAAATGGGATAGCCACTGTGGAAAACATTATAACAAAAATGTTAAGTAGAAAAATTAAGTAAAATTATTGTCATCCAGCAATCCCACTTCTACGTATATGCTCAAAGGAATTGAAAACAAAGACTCCAACAGATACTTATACACCAATGATCATAATTGCATTATTCCTTATAGCCAAAAGGTAGAAACAACCCAAATGCCCATAAACAGATAAATGAGTAAATGAAATGTGGTATAGACATGCAATGGAATGTTATCCAGCCTTAAAAAGGAGTGATATTGACACAGGGTCCAATATGGATGAATACTGAAAATATTACGGTGGGTGAAGTAAGCCAGACACAAAAGAACCAATATTGTATGATTGATTCCACTTAAAAGAGGGACCAGAAGAGGCAAATTCGTAGAGACAGAAGTAGAATAGTGGTTACTAGCAGCTGGAGAACAGGGGATTGGGGAGTTATTATTTAATGGGTACAGAATTTCTGTTTGGGATAATTAAAAAGTTCTGGAGATGGGTAACCCTGATGATTGCACAACATTGTAGACATACTTGATGGCACACAGGTGTGCACTTAAGCATGGTTAATGTGGCAAATTTTATGTTATGTACATTTTTATCACAGTTTTTAAAAAGAAATCTTTACATCAGTCAGAAAAATGTAATGATTTTTTAAAAAATTTTGTTAAAAATTAAAAAGAATAGTTTTTAGGGGTGCCTGGGTGGCTAAGTCTGTTAAGCGTCTGACTCTTGGTTTCCGCTCAAATCATGGTCTCTGGGTTCTGGAATAGAGCCCCACGTGGGGCTCCGAGTTCAGCAGGGAGTTTGGTTGGGGTCCTCGTTGCCTTTCCCTCTGCCCTTCCCCCACCTCTCTCTCTCTCTAAAAAAGGGAAAGTTTTTATTCTATTTTTTTATATTGAAGTAGAGTTGATGCACAATATTACATTAGTTTCAGGTGTTACTGGTTTTTTTTTTAAGTGATAACGTGTGTATGAATTTTAGGCAATAGAGAAAATTACCAAATGAAAAGCAGCAGGTTTTCTGATTGTCTCACATGATGATAAGTATGATTTAAGACATCTCTGTGCATTTCATTAAGATGGTTGAATGAATGAATGTGTGGACTGGCAGTTGTGTGGACTGGGATATGGAATATAATAAGCAATTTAATAAGAATGAGATCATACTATACATACCATTTTAAAAATAGACATGTTGGGGGGCCTGGGTGGCTCAGTGGGTTAAAGCTTTTGTCTTCGGCTCAGGTCATGATCCCAGAGTCCTGGGATCGAGCCCTACATCGGGCTCTCTGCTCAGCAGGGGACCTGCTTCCTCCTCTTTCCCAGCCTCTCTCTCTGCCTACTTGTGATCTCTGTCAAAAAAAATAAATAAAATCTTTAAAAAAAATAAAAAAATAAAAATAGACATGTTATATTTATTTAACATGACCTGAATATAACCCAGGGGGAAAAACTACAATGAAACTGAATTACTGAAATTCAGATTTATTTATTTATTTTACCATAAGAAGGCAGTTAAGACTGGTTCCAACATAGGTTGGACCAAACTTTTTTTTTTTTTAAGATTTTATTTATTTATTTGACAGAGAGAGAGATCACAAGTGGGCAGAGAGGCAGACAGAGAGAGGGGGGAAGCAGGCTCCCTGCCGAGTAGAGAGCCTGATGCGGGGCTCTATGCAGGGCTCTATGCGGGGCTCGATCCCAGAAACCTGAGATCATGACCTGGACTGAAGGCAGAAGCTTAACCCCTGAGCCAGCCACCCAGGCGCCCCTGGATCAAAGGTTTTTTTAATTAGTTAATTTATTTATTTTTAAAGATTTTTGTTTAATTATTTGACAGAGATCACAAGTAGGCAGAGAGGCAGGCAGAGAGAGAGGAGGAAGCAGGCTCCTCGCCGAGCAGAGAGCCCGATGCGGGGCTCGATCCCAGGAGCCTGGGATCATGACCCAAGCCAAAGGCAGGGGCTTAACCTACTGAGCCACCCAGGCGCCCCAAAGGTTTTTTTTCTTTTTTTAAGCCACATGCCTTAATTTCAGACAACAGGTGAACTGACTCCATGCAATGAAAGAAAGGTGATTAGCACACTTATACTTCCATCTCCACTACACCAGTCTCCCAAGTTCTGTTACTTCTACTATTTTTATTTTATTGGAGTTTAGATTATTTACACCCTATTCTGAAAAATACAGTCCCCTAAATTGTTTAGTTTTAATTTTATATCTAAATGGGGTGTGTGCCTGGATGGCTCAGTCTTAAGGTTAAGCTTCTGCCTTCAGCTCAGGTCATGATTCCAAGCTCCTGGGATAGAGTCCTGCACTGGGCTCCTTCCTTAGTGGGGAGTCTGCTTCTCTCTCTCCCTCTGCCTTCCATTCTGCCTGCTTGTGCTCTGTCTCTCTGTCTCTCTGTCAAATGAACGAATGAATGAATAAAACCTTTGAAAAAAATGAATGGGCTTAGTGATCACCAGTCTTTCCCCTCCTGTTTCTCTTGTTGAGACTTGGGTTTTGATTCACTGCGAAGTTGGTTAGCTTTCATTGTTAAAGAGGGTTTTTCAGGATAAGTTCTAGTCCCTGAAGGCTTTCTCACTGAAGAATGCCTGTATCTCTGTATTTGAACATCAGACTCGCAGGGTACGATATTCTTGAGTCATATTCTTCCTCTGCAGAGCACTGTAAGCACTGTTCTACTGCCTTGCCTTGTGGTGTCGAATATTGCTGAGAAGATAACCAGAGGCCTGACTGATACACCCCCACCTCTCCCCAGTAGATGACTTCTTTCTTCTGCTTGGATTCCAGAAGAAGTCTACCTTTGGCTTTGAAGCTCAATAACTCAGCCTGTATGTGTTCCATTGTGGGCAATCTGCATCAACCTTTTCTAGTACGTGGTATATCCATTTGACCTGCAGAATGAACTATTCCTTCATTTCAGAAGAATATTACTGAATTATGTTTTAAAATAACTTTTTCATGAGGTTTGTTGAGGTGATATTTCAGGGACCAAATTATATGTTGGATAAATTCTTTCTGTCTTCAATTTACCTTATTATCTTTGTCCTCTATTTCCCTATCATTTTAATTTCCTTCTTTATATTTTGGATTCACGAGGAATATTTCAAGCTTTTTTCATTCAAATGTCAGATAACTTGACATTAATATATATATATATGTATTTATATATATATGTCTATCCATGCATATATACTTAAATAATCCCATTTGTTGCCACCTATAGATTATAAAAATCTTTAACAGTATAATTGTATTCTCAATTTATTTCATTGCTTGAGAGCAGGAGTCAGCATGCTTTTTCTATAAAGGATCGGAGAGTAAATATTTTAGGCTTTGTGAGCCACGTATCATTTCTGTCACATATTCTTCATTTTTTGTTTTTATAATCCTTTATAAATGTAAAAACCAATCTTAAATTGCAGGTAAAGGCCAAACAAAAATAGTTGTAATTTGTAGACTCCTGGTCTTAGAATCACTTTATTATCTCATTCTATTTTTTTTTATTAGCTTGGCCTTCTGTTCTTTTTATTAAATCTGTACACTTATTACATTATTTCATATAATAAAGTGCTTGAGAAATCTGCCTCTGTTTCTTTGTTATTTTATTTTTCAAAACATTTTCTTCACCTAATTTTGCTGCTAAAATATTCTCCTCCCTCCCACTATCCCTCCCTGTTCTCCATTTTCTCCTTTTCCTCCCTTCCCTCCTTCCTTCCTTCCTTCCTCCCTCCCTCCCTTCCCTCCTTCCTTCCTTCCTCCCTCCCTCCCTTCTTTCCTTCCTTCCTTCCTTCTTTCCTCCCTTCCCTCCTTCCTTCCTCCCTCCCCTCCTTCCTTCCTTCCTTCCTTCCTTCCTTCCGTGTTTGTCTAATTGCCATGACATTTTCTCCTTCCTGTTCATGTTTTAGTTAGATGGCTTAGTTCAAACACTCTGCCTTTTATAATACAGTGTGGGTGTGTTCTCTTTAATTCTCTTCCTACTTACCTCTGGAACTACTTATTATTTCCCCTCTGGACTAATATTTGAGAGTAGTTTTATTCTTTCAAACCACTTTTCAAAGAGGTAAGGGAAAAGAAAGAGAACAAACTTAATCTGGGCTCATGCAGCCTTTGGTGGGAAATCTTGTTCTGTAGCCTTTAAACATTTGAAATGTCTTGCCCTGTAACTCAGTCCAGTTAGCCAGAGGCAGAGCCCAGGTGCCGGTTTTGGTCCCACCCTCAGACAGCCTAGCACCCTGCAGGGTGACAGGTGCTGATAGCCTTCTGCCTCAGTCAAACTTCCAGGTTAATTGTAGGGGCCTCTACTTTTGAGGAATTCCTCTAGACTTTTCCTATAGCTATCAGTGGGTACCCTAACCCTGTTCTGCAGGACTTTTAGCTTCTTGCTGATTATGCCTGGGGAAAGATTTAGAAGCTATGCAGTGTCATGTTGTGCCCCATCCAAAAGTTTTGTTCCCCTCCTCATCCCTTTTCTAACTTTAGAGCTCAATTTTATTTGCTACGTTTGGAAGAGACATTCTACAGTCCTGCTTTATTCCGTAATTTTGCCTCAGAAGTCCTTTAAAAAAAAAATCTTCACAGTATAAATTCCTAGATGATCTACACAGCAACATAATGCTAACTGGTGTAGGTTAATTATAAAAGCAATGATATTTTAAATCAAATACGTAGTATAATACTCGAATACCAGTACCACACGAGGAGGTACTGAAGAAATGAAAACACACACATGGAATGGCAGGATTGGAAATGACCCCTCAAAGGTCACATTTTGAGCGTCTCGGCTCTGGGACACTGGATGAATAGTGTTTGCAGTCTGCTATAGAGAGTGGATTCATCTGGCCACACACACACACACACACACACCCTCCTCAAGAGCAAAAGGCAGGATATACCAAGAGACAGTCTGATAGCTGTTTTCAGTAAGGAGAGAATTCCAATGTCTGGAGAGAATGGCAATGGTGAAGGCTTCCTGTAAGAAAGTGAATGTGATCTGAATCTTAAAGGAAACATAGAACTCATAGAATTTTTAAGTAAAAAAAAAATTATTCTTAGCTTCAAATTGCTCTATTTTTAAACGTACCATGATTCTAGACCAAAATCACATAGGTCATGCTTTCAGAAATATTGTGGGGCAAAATTAGCAGCTTTATGATGAAGAAGAAGTGAGTCAAACACATTGGTTTCATGTATATCTTCATCCGAAGGACTACCTTGAAATTAAAGACATGGGAAAAATCATTCACAGCTTTTCCTAGTACTGTGTTTTGTAATCTCCAACCTTGTTTTCTTCTACTAGTCAAAAGTATTGCAATTTTAAGCATTTTGTGGAAGAACAATCACTAATAGACAAACTATGAACCCTTAGCTATAAAAGTACGTCGAAATAAATTTTAAATTTATTTGGAAGAAAATCTGAATTAGACTTGCCAAGAAATTCTAGGAAATGAAAAGCAATGGGAGAGATTTGTCCTATTAGTTTTAAGAAGTAACATTAAGTCACTATAATTAAAATAATGTGGAATTGGTATAGGAATGATCAGAGCAATAGTTTGAAAAGTCCATAAACACTCCAAGAATGTAGTATGTGGGGGCATGTGGGTGAGCCAGTCAGTTAAGGGTCTGCCTTTGGCTCAGGTCATGATCCGAGGGTCCTGGGATTCAATCCCCCCAATCAGGCTCTCCCTCTGCCCCCCTCCCTTGCTCGTGCTCTCTCTCTTTCTCTCTGTCACACACACTCTCTCTCTCAAATGAATAAACAAAATCTTAAAAAAAAAAAAGAACGTAGTATATGAACCAAGTGGTATTTCAAATCACTGGGGGAAAGGATAGTAATTCAATAAATGGTTTATAGCAAATGGCTAATTATTTGAGGAAGAAAATATAAAATGTATATGTATATATATACTTTTATATAGGAATCTCTATGTATGTGTATATTCCTATCTCCAGGAAGGTCCAAAAACAGATCTCAGGGATAATAACTTCTTAAAAATTAAAACTAAAACCTGGGGCGCCTGGGTGGCTCAGTGGGTTAAAGCCTCTGCCTTCGGCTCAGGTCATGATCCCAGGGTCCTGGGATTGAGCCTCGCATCGGGCTCTCTGCTCCGCGGAGCGCCTGCTTCCTCCTCTCTCTCTGCCTGCCTCTCTGCTTACTTGTGCTCTCTGTCTGTCAAATAAATAAATAAAATCTTTAAAAAAAAACCCCAAAACTAAAACCTTTAAGTGCCAGAGAATAACTGTTAATATCTTTACAATCTCTGGTAGGATGAGCATTTCTAAGCTTGGTGCCAAAGGTAGCAGCTTAAATTACATAAAATATGAAAACGTAAAGTTTTTTTTTTTCTGGTAAAAACATTAAAAACTAAAAATCAAAAGAAAAGAGACTAATGAAAATACTGCTATTTTTATAGCAAAGGACTATTACATAAAGAGTACACAGAAATAAATAGTAAAATATGTCCCATATAAAAGTGATTAAATATATGAATAGGCTTTCACAAGAGAAGAATATAAAATGAAAGACAAATATATTTTTAAATTTGGGTATCATTAGTAGGCAAAGAGATTTTAGGTTTTGAAGGGCTAGCGAGATGTCATTTAAAGAAAAACAGCAACAAAGGGACAAAGATGGATTCACTTGACAGAAGCACTGTGGCAAGTGGTAAAAATATCTAAAACCTTGACCAAGTGATTCCACTTCCAGAATTTTATCTTAACCATATCTGTGCACAGGAATCTTCATAGCACTATTGCTCATATTAGTAAAAAAAAATCGTAAACAATCATATGTTCAGTTAACTAAGCTATTGTGTATTCATATAATAGAATTTCACATGGCCTTTTAAGGTCATGTTATACAAGAATATTTAATGACTTGAAGCAATGTCTATTACAGAAGTAAAACGCAAATAACAAATGTTGCATACACTTTAGAATAGTTCCATTTTTTCCCCACAGGCCTGTGCTTTTCTCAGTGACGGCATTTCTGGAGATTTTTTTTTGAGTGTTTTTTTCTTTGTACTTTCTAAAATTTTCTACCATAAACTCTTATAAAGAGAAAAATGTTAAATTTTTTGATAGTGTCAGAAGTTTTTTTGCCAGTAAGTGTCTCCTGAGGGAACCGCCCTGATAACGTTTTGTGGTTTTGATATAATAACATCTGCTTTCCAAAGTGAATTTAATCCTGATGTAGTGTCAGTAGAGTTCCTTAATCAGAAAGACCAAATTGCTTTGTTCTCCTGCAACACTGCAAAATTATATTTGCAATCGGGCTGAAAAATAGCACTTAAAAGTGGTGTGCATTGGAAATACGATGGTAGTGTTCAGTGGATGTTTGTTATTTAATTTACCCCTAATAGCCATAAAGGAGAGGAAGAACAGTGAGCATTTGGACAGGCTGGGTTAGAAATCCGAAGACCCAGGTTCTAGTTCCATTTGTTCCACCAGCTTGAGGTGTGCTTGAGAGCTAATGAGATAATAATAATAATTGCTCGCATTATTATTATTAAGCTCTTGATTACCACAGATTACTTTCTGCAGCACTTTATTCTCTCTAATTCTAATTCTTTCTCAGTCTTCCTATTTTCCTGATGAAGAGAGAAACTGGGGTTCTGAGAGCGTGGTGATTGGTACCCAGCTTCAAGAGCAACTGCAATGGTCGTTCCAGTTCCAGTTTGTTTCGTTCGCTAAAGCCCTTTTGCCCCAGTAAACATCAATGAAAGGTAGTAGCTTTGGTTTACTTTGGAGTTAGCTGGCAGAGAAAAGCTCAGTAACTTAGGTTGACCCAGACCTTTCATTGACCAAAGTTACTTATATATGACCAAAACCTGTCGTAATTCTATTTAGCAAATACTGAATAAATGCCTCTACATACTGTGTACCATGTTAATTATGGCAAGAAATGCTTCTTGTTTTATAGAGGCTTAAAATCCAAAGTTCTGTGTTTGGCTCCCAGGCCCTTCACTTACTAGCTGTGTGGACCTTGGGCTCTGACTTCTGTGTATCCCCACTTCTTCATCTATAAAATGGGAACAGTAAGAATACCTGCCTCACAATGTCTTAGGAGGACTGAAAAATTACAAGTGATTCAACATTATTGAAATAGTGTTTGGTACTTACTAAATTACTAATATGCATTTTTGAAGAATTCATAAACAAGCAGTCTGGTGCCTAATTAAGTAATGTTGATAGTGTTCACTGGTAGAACTACCAGCCTCCTTTGAATTTTGTGCATGTGTCATTGCTTCTAGTTACCTCTATATCTCTTGAGCAATGTTCCTGTGTATATATTGAACTAAGTGATGCCCTTTTTACTACCTGGTCCTCTGCTTGATTACAGAATCTGGAAAATAGGATCAGTAATATTACCAAACTCATCAGTTCATTGGCTAGGTTGAAGGTATTTGAAAAGACTTTGTATTAAAAATGCATGTTTATTACCAGTATGGATCAGTTGTCTTCTCAGTAGCTTTCTTTAAATATAGAGGTTTAAGAGAAAATAAAAAGACTAAAAATCATAACTAGGGTCAAAGATAGAATTAACTCTCATAACATGATAGTTCGTAAGTGTCTGAGACATTCTTTTAAGTATGTTTCAGACATACAAGACAATGTGAATATATATTTCTCTAAAATCTTACAGCATTCTGGAGTAGGTAGTAGCTTAAGTCTTGTTTTATTATTTTAATACGCTTGGACTCTAACCTTTTAATGGGTTCGTGACATCATACAGAGTTCTGATTATGTATCCCTGCCTAGGTTGGCAGGTACAAAGAATATACTCATACATTTGTAAAGTCAGAAAAGACAGTCCTATCTCACAAATAGTAAAAGAATTATTAAACAAACAAACATGAGGCAACAGAAGAGTAAGTGATCTGGTTGAGCACATGGTGTAAATTAGTAGCAGTGCTGGTTAATTAAATAGTGAAATCCTTGGCAAAGTAGTTTAGTTTTCTGCCCAATAAGCCAGATTCGATTGTTAAAGTAGGTATGTAGAAATGCACATTCCCCTCTCAATGTGGTTTATTTTTCAATGAATTCACTTCAGTATAAAGAAATATATATATAAAACAACCAAGTATGCTGTGCCATGTACCATGGAAGATGTAGAGAAGTACAGGAGAACAAGGACCAAGCTTGGGAGGTAAACTGGTCTTTGGAGGATATGATTTTGCTATTCTTTAGAGCATTTAAAGTTATTTCCTTTTTCACAAACGACCAGGCATTAAAAATATATATAAATTCAGTTACTCAGTGGAGAGCTCAGTTGCATCTAATCTACCCATCACACAAACGCACTCATTAATGAACAAATGTATTCAGGATACTTGAGGTGGTTAGTGTTTCAGATGATTCTCGGCCTCAGGCCAGGCCATTTTCACTTGAATTTAACCATAGTTATGCACATGTCAAAAACTCATTTACTCTGATTCTGATACTGGTTTGGAAGTCGGTTAATACTTGTTTAAGTATAGACAGTGAGAATATCTCATAGATTTTTCCTTCCGTACTGTTCTCTCTTCCTTTGCTTATCTTTAAGTGCTCGATGTTTGAATACATTGTTTTAATATATATTTTTAAAATTCTACTTCATAGCTAACTTACAATTTAAAAAATCTTTTTATCCTTTCAAATAATGATCTAGAATGGAAACTCCAAATACATCCTGTATTACAAAAGTGTAACCAAGTCTCATGTTAGACTTGAAAGGCCCAGAGTATTTAATCTTATTTACATTAAACAATGGAATAAAAATCCAACAAAGCCTCAAAGGTTTTAAAAAATTGTTTTTGGAAATAAGAAAACTTAATTTAAGCAGTAAAGATAATTATCATGCTTAAAAAAAATAAGTAGCAGTGAATCACCAAGGACCATTTTACTATGAGTCATAATGATATGTGGTCAGAGTCTTTGGTAGGTTTGCTTTTTTTTTTTTAAGAATACCCTTTGGTGGTTTTCTTCTGCCTCCGGATTTTTCATAATTTGGCATTGCTTTCTGGGGCTGGGACTTTTCATCTCTAGAAGATTCACTACGCTATAAATACAGTTCTTGTGGTTCACATGGTACAACAGAGTTGTTCATACAGTCCCCTTCAGTGTCACCTACTCAGCTCCTTTCTCCACCCCATCCTGTCGCATGTGCAGACACGTAAAATGTTCAGTTGGTAAACAGGATGGCTTAAGGTGAAAGGTGAGAAGGGAAAAAGGATAATATGAAGGTTTTTAAGGGTAGATGCATTACATTTTTGTATCTCACTTTGTGACTAATATACTCTGCCCGTAATAGAACATTCATAATTATTTGTTGATAGAGGGAATGAAGGGATAAAAGAGTGATCTTTGAGTGTAGTTTGCAACCTCTTTCAACTGTTTTTGGGAAAGCGATTTAATTGAAACAACATTATAAATAAGGACACTGGAATAATAATAACCTATGTTAATTGTATTTTATAAAACATAAAACACTTTCACATAATTTATCTCATTTGAACTTCACAAAACTCTTGTTAAGGAGGCAGATGTTATTATAGTTGGAAAATACAAGGTGCAGGATCAAAGATGACAGTGTTTTCCTTCAATATCTCACTAACAAAGCACCAACCTCTGGGAGTGTCTGTCCTCTGGATAGCATATCATTAGTTGTGGTCATTGTGGTGAGCAGCAAACCATTCCAAAGATTAGAATTACACCAGTTTAGAGATGAAATAATTAGTCTAACCAGTAGCCTTTATGTAAACATGGACACAGTGGCGGGGACTGAGATGGGATAGAAGCTTATAAACCAATATTAGGCAACAATAAATATTTAATGAGGACTTACTACATGCCAGGCACTTCGATAGGCTCCTTCTCATACATTTTCTCCATTTTGCAAATGAGGAAATTGAGGCTCTTAGATATTGAGCAACTTTTCCAAGGCCACATAGCAAGTATGTGCCAGGGATGAAATTCTAATATCTAAAAAGTAGGATAAAAGTTCTTATCTTAAAGAGTTTAAATTTTGTTGGAGGAAAAACTATGCGTTACATGCACCAACTAGATAGCACGAACAGACTCAGTTGTCCAAATTAATAATTCAAACAGTGCTGATGGCATGAGCTAGAGTGGCTCAGTTTTTGGGCAAATTAGGAAACTTGAGCTGACCCTTGAAGGATGAGTAGGTTACGTGTAAGCAAAAGGTGTTTCAGGCAAAGTAAAGTGCATCAATAAATTGCCAATTGAGAGGTGAGCAAAGCAGAGTCAAGGGACAATAAGAAGTCTGGGGACATTTTCACAGTCATTAACAACTGCCATCTTATATGATTTAGGGCATGGTGCTAGCAATATCAGCAAAGTTGGAGGCCTTAGACAGCTGGTACAAGGAGTCAGAGGGAGCGATCAAGGACTGTGGTGGCTGATAATGGTTTCATGGAGGAGCTGAATCTTCAGCTCAATTCTTTTATTTTATTTTATTTATTTATTTATTTATTTATTTATTTATTTATTTATTTAATTTATTTGACAGAATGAGAGCGTACAAATAGGGGGAGTGGCAGAAGGAGAGGGAGAAGCAGGCTCTTTGCTGAGCAAGGAGCCCAATGTGATCTCAGGACCCCGGAATCATGACCTGAGCCCAGACGCTCAACAGACTGAGCCACTCAGGCGCCCCTCTTCAGCTCAATTCTAACAAAATCTTAGCACTTGGATATACATAGAGGAGGAGAGCGAGGCCAGGAGAATGCTCTTGGGAAAAACATGCTGGGTTTAGGTGTGTTTTGGTAGAAAGCATCATGGTGATTGGCCTCGGGTGCCAGGGTGAAGGGTTTGTGCTTTTTCAGTCAAAATGTAGGGCCGTTAAGAGTTTGAAGTTTCCAGTCGGGAAAGACAGACATAGATAAGACTTTGTTTAAAAAAAAAAATTAGCCATGTAGTTATTTATAAAACTGACCAGAGGAGAAGAGAAGTAGCAGGTTTAGAATCGCATTTCCTGTCCATAAAAGAGGACGCTGAAAGATTACACCAGGGCCCTCAAAGGCCAGGCAGGTAATGCCAGTGAGCGTGAGAAGCTGGTGGTGGGGATTGGCAGGGTCTGGGAAGAGCGGAAGAGCACAGTCCTACCTTCCACATTCCATAGCTTCTCTCTGTTCACACTCTAGCATTTCAGAAATGGGGCTGTGTCTTACCGTTCTAGATCACCGTCAGCGAGGGGGCGGTTGTAATGTCGTTCTCATTGCCTGTACATGCCTGAACTTGGTCATGGCTCTTTGAATCACGGCCGATTCCATTTAGTTACATGCATTATTGATACCACGAGTGTCGATTTTAGTTGTCATACGTCCTCTAAAAGGGTATGCTAGTATCTGGCATTGAAGATCAAGGTAAGTAGGTACCCCCCAAAGGGCATGCCAACAGAGCAGTGGGGCATACGTGTGGTGTTAGCTGCATCCACTCTTTACTGCTTCCATAACAAGTTTACACAAACTTGGTGGTTTAAAACACAGATTTATTATCTTATATCTCTGTACATCAGAAGTCTGGCACAGGTTTTATCAGGCTAAAGTTAAGGTGTCTGTCGGGCTGTACTCCTTTCTGGTGACTCCAGGGGAGAATCAGGTGCCAGGTTCAGGAGCAACACATTCCTTAGCTCATGGTCCTCTTCCTGCATCTTCAACAGCAGCGGCAGGGGGTTGACTCCTCCAGTCACAGTTCTCTAACTCTCCTGTGTATTTCATACATCTCCCTCTGATGCTGACCTTAGCTGGGGAAGGTTCCTGCTTTTAAAGACTTGTGTGATTAGGTTGGGTTGGCCTAGATAATCTTCCCATCTCGAGGTCCTTAACATTAATCTTTACATCTGTAAAGTCCTCCTTTTCCATGTAAACATACAGTGTCCAAGGATTAAGATTTGGACAACAGTGGAGACCATTATTCCGCTTACTGCATTGGTAAAACAAAAATTCATCTTTTAAGAAGTGACCAGAGCTCCAGATTTTCTCGCACAGTAGCAACCAAGAGTTTATGAGACCCAGAAAACGAAGTTATCATAATGTAGATGCAGCTGTAATTTTTTGTTACTGAGAAATAGTACACAGAATATTTTATTACAAGCTAACCAGTGTAACTGAATGAAGGAAAAATTGCCCAATCCCTTAGAATAAATATAAAATATTTCAAAACCAAGTGGCTTTCCCGATAGAGGTTTGGAATATCAGAGTGTTTAAAATCTAGACCGCATAACTTCTCACTGTTTTGGTGTCTGAATTAGTCGGGCTTTTTTTGCCCAGTTCAACCTGGATTTGTTAGAACTGTGTTGTCCTTTCTTTGCCTCTTGACCTCTTTCTAGTATAAAAGAACAAGACAAACTTCACAACTCAGGGTATGAGTTATTCCTGGGCGAGAATACGTTAGTGACAATTTCCAGTGTGGGTGGATTTGAGCTTCTGAAGGGTGAATATTTTCCAGTTTGCCTTTCTATCAACATCAAAGACTCTATTGTCATATCTTCCCCCATTTACTGCTTCTATCTTGTGCCTATTTTAAATGTTTTCAACCTTAAGATCTTTTACAAAGGTCTTGTTTCATATATTTAAGTTATAGTTAATTAAATGGAAGCTTTTTCAGTACCTACCTGTGTCAGAAAATGTGCTATTCATTCATTCATTCATTCATTCATTCATTCATTCATTCATTCATTTTTGACTGATGTTAATCAAAGAATAACATAAATGAATGTAAAATTCAGCTGTAAGAGCTGTGAAGGAGAGATACATGGTATTACCAACCTTTCTAAAAGGATTTGACCTAGTCTGGGAAGGAAGTGATGATTCACAGAGATTTAAAGGAACAGCCGGATTTGAATAGACAGAACTAGGGAGGTGCATAGTACTCAGCACACAGTAGGTCTCGAGAAAGAGAAATGGTGAGTAAGTGGTGTTCTGCTCACGTGCTGGAATCTCTGTTCAACTTGGAGGCCAATTCTCTGGGAAACCTGGGTTTCTTTCGATTACAAAGCATAGCACCCTGGGATGACAGCTGACGGTGTCTTTTCGACCCGTCTATAGTCTCTTTTAAAAACTGGTTTTTAAGGACCGTTAGCACCTGCTCCCTGGAAGAACGCCAGCTCTATTTGAGATCATGTGATAGGAGAGCCATGGCCTTTAGCTACGCAGCAACCACACAAGTAGCTGTGGTTTGCCTTGTACAAAAGAAAAAAAAAAAGAAAGAAAAGAAATGATTCTACTTTAGAAACGGCCAGACTCTGGAGTTGTTGTGACGCTGTCTTCGTGTCTGGCTGTTCGGCTGTTTGTTCCCATGTGTGCTGTGACTCATGTTCTGTTTTGTCCCCTAACCATATGGTTTACAAAGGTGTGACTCGCTCATGGGAAAAAAAAACACAATCACGTGACCATTTTTAAAGTAGTGGAACTTGGGTTTTGTATCTGCTTGTAAGTGAAATGTTTTGTGGAACGTCTTTTGCTTAAAGAAATAAAACATAATCATGATAGATAATAAAGGTGTTTCCTTAGTGGTGGTGGATGGGCAGGAAGGCATGGAAAGGAGGCAGGACACAGGTGGTATCTGGTGAAAGTCTTTGGTAATATACTCACTGGGACCTGTTTGGGGAGATGCTTGCTTGCTTCATACATGAAGGTTCAAAGCTCACCCAAAAAGGCATGGGGTTCTAGGTTTTATGGGTTGGGAAGGGGAAGGAGATGATGGTCCTCAACCTGCTGGTTGTCATAATCAGCCACCTGGTCCAGTTGCGTTAATTCAACCATGGGCTGCACCCTTAGCTTTTTCTTTTTCATTGAGTCTCAAAAGGATAGGTAAGTTTTTGTCTTAATTCCTATGCTATGACATCACCATAGAAGTCAAAGTCTTTGTAGGTAGTCATCATAAATACTCTGGTCCAGTGCTTAACCTCTGTCTGTATCATGAGCAGAAAAAGGCTTTGCTAATATAACAGCATCAATACATCGAGTGCATCATGTGTGTCAAGTATGAGAGTTCCCCATCATGTCGTAATCCTCACAGCGATGCCATGAAGGAGTTACCATTTCCATTTTATAGAAGAAACTGAAGTGTAATCACTAGCTTAATACAATGCATTACCTAGGGATGTGTGTCTCTGTGTGGCTCTTTGTACATGCCAAAACAGTATTTCTGTTACTCAGATTTTGTCTTTTTTTTTTTTTTTTTGCCATAGTCTAGTTCATCATGATAAGAATCTGGAATAAATCATTTTTGCTGCTCTTTCCAGATCTCAGGCTAATTTTCCCTAGTTTCAACAATTAAGTAACCATCATAATATTCAAGTGATGGAGTTCAGAATAAATTTTCTTCTCTTCTTCCAGATGTGGCTGAAATTAAGTAAAAATAGGTGTGATTGTCTTTTATTAACATATCATTTGAATATAAAGATCTTCAAGGGTCACTGAGAGCTGGGATGCTCGAGTGAAAGTTATCTGTGCTGACTTCCTGCGGATGGAATATTCTAAACGGAGCCACTGGTATTGACACTGTGATTATTTTTGAGGCTCTAAAATCCAGAGTGCAGAACCACAACAGTAGTAACAGACACAGGGTGTGGAATATAGAAACACAAAGTTCAGGCTTTTACCAAATTCACAATTCATTTAGAACCCAGTCAATCTGGAGGAAATTATTATATAAACAATAAGAGAAAATGCACTAGGAGAGCTACCTCGTGTGACAGCAGTTGAATTCGTCTTTCCATGGTATGGTTGCATACACAGAAACACATGAGAGCATTGGCCTGAATAGGTGAACTTGCTCAGGGCATCTCTAGAGCCAGTCCGTGCAGCACATCCCTCTCTCTGCAGCCATGGGTAACTTGTGCAAGAAGTCTGCTGTGGTGTGTGTGTGAGGGGTATGACAAATCAGCCTATGCCTTCCCAACTCCCCTTGCTGAGGGGCTCCCCTGCTGGCCTCAAGGAAGGGTAAAGTAGATCTTCTGAAGTTGGCTATGGCTACTCAGGCCTAAGCCTAAAGGTTAATTTGTAAAATATTCAAGACATTTATTAATATTATTTTGAACACAAACCTACAATTTTTTTACTTTTTCCCAAATTTGACTGTAGAAAGGTGCATTTCTTTTTGTAAGATCATCTACCAGGGTGCCTGGGTGGCTCAGTGGGTTAAGCGTCTTAGGGTCCTGGGATTGAGTCCGGCATCGGGCTCTCTGCTCAGCAGGGAGCCCCTCTCCCCGCCTGCCTCTCTGCCTACTTGTGATCTCTGTCAAATAAGTAAATAAAATCTTAAAAAAAAATTCCTCTATACACTATGGGGTATTATGCCTCCATCAGAAAGGATGAATACCCAACTTTTGAATCAACATGGACGGGACTGGAAGAGATTATGCTGAGTGAAATAAGTCAAGCAGAGAGAGTCAATTATCATATGGTTTCACTTATTTGCGGAGCATAACAAATAACATGGAGGACATGGGGAGATGGAGAGAAGGGAGTTGAGGGAAATTGGAAGGGGGAGATGAACCATGAAAGACTATGGACTCTGAAAAACAGCCTGAGGGTTTTTGAAGGGGCGGGGAGTGGGAGGTTAGGGGAGCCTGGTTGTGGGTATTAGGGAGGGCAGTATTGCATGGAGCACTGGGTATGGTACAAAAACAATGAATACTGTTACGCTGAAAAGAAATTTAAAAAAAAAATCCTCTAGATCTTACATTCAAAGGCAGTTTGGTTCAATTCTTGCATTAATTGGCAGTAATTTTAAAGCCTTACTTGTCTTTTTGTAGAGGAGAGAGACTTCCAACTTTGACTCAAAGTCATATACCAGTGTTGCCATTTAAAAAATGGGCTGTGGGCTGTGTTGGGACGCCTGGGTGGCTCAGTCGGTTAAGCGGCTGCCTTCAGCTCAGGTCATGATCCCGGCGTCCTGGGATCGAGTCCCACATTGGGCTCCTTGTTCGGCGGGGAGCCTGCTTCTCCCTCTGCCTCTGCCTGCCTCTCTGTCTGCCTGTGCTCGCTCTCTCTCTCTGACAAATAAATAAATAATCTTTAAAAAAAAAAAAGGGCTGTAATCAGCCATCACCTCATATTTACCCTGGGTAATCTCTGCTTTGACAACCCAGGGTCAATCACATAGATTTTCTTTTTTAGGGTTTTCTTGGTGTAATTTCCTGTATGTAATTTTTAGCGTAAGGTACCTCTCAAGTTATAGTGATTTTACTCTCAATTATTTTGATTATTTCAG
Organism: Mellivora capensis; assembly: GCA_004024625.1. NCBI lineage: Eukaryota > Metazoa > Chordata > Mammalia > Carnivora > Mustelidae > Mellivora > Mellivora capensis. The sequence continues at coordinate 145,471 of PISX010000211.1, read as the reverse complement.
CATCTCCACCATGTTTATAAGATTTTTCATTAATTTTGATCTTTCCTTGGAGACGATGCTTTAAATTTGCAGCATACATTTCATTCTCAACAGATCAGGTAGAGTCAAGGTTGAATTTCACAATCTGCTATTTCTTCCTTCCTTCCTACATTTTTGTCATTCTTCACCAAATTATGGTTTCCTACATTCGATTAATACTGTAAACACCACCTTTAAGGTTTTTTCCATGGCTATACCATCATAGATAAAATGTATTGATTGTCAGTAAATATTTATTTGGCACTTTTCTTCTGAAGAGCTGAAGGATTGAGGAGCAGGAAATATATATTCAGGAAATATTGCAGGAAATATATATGTATATATATATTTCTCTTTCTTCTGAGAAGTTTCTTTGGTCATTGATTTTGAAAATCACCTTGCTTTACTATCTTTTTTTAATACATATATTTTTTTATTTATTTGAAAGAGAGTGAGAACACGGAGGGAGAATGAGAGGGAGAAACAAACTCCCTGCTGAGCAGAGAGCCTGATGTGGGGTCCATCCCAGCACCCCGAGAATATGACCTGAGCTGAAGGTAGTTTCTTAACAGGCTGAGCCACCCAGGCACCCCAGGAAATGCTTTTGTTTTTAAAGATTTAATTATTTTATTTTTAGAGAGCGAGAGAGTGTGGGAGGGTACCTGGGGGAGAGAGAGAGAGAGGGACTCTCAAGCAGACTCCCCGATGAGGACAGAGCCTGATGTGGGGCTCCATCTCATGACCCTGAGATCATGAACCTGAAATCATGACCTGAGCCAAAATCAAAAGTTGGACGATTAACTGACTGAGCCACACAGGCACCCTGGAAATGTTCATTTTAAGCCATCATACTTACTGAACTTAGCTGGCAATAATTTAGCTGGCTACATATATCAAATGCATGAAAATACTCAATACTATTGTATATTTCCTTCACAGCAGGAAACAAGCTAACATCTTTGCTAATTACACTGAAGGGTCACCTTGAGTATTAGCCCAGTAGATAGTTTTAAGAATTTTGAGCCCTGGAAAGAATACCTTGTAGTCTAGGTTTGGTGAAGGAGAGTTATTTATCTCTGAAGAATGTACTTACCACCAGTTTTCAGTTTATTCTTATATGAAATCTCTGGTTCATGGCAAAAGATGAGGAAATACAATACTCTGAGAACTGACTTCAGTTGTAGTTGTTCAGGACACTAGAGCAGAATAAGGACATTTTAGGCAAAAGAGGATATTAGATAAAGAAAAATGTAAAAAGGGGTTTCATTATAATTCTAGATTTTCAAAAAATAGAAAAGGAAATAATCAGCATGTTTCTCCTAGTCCATGCTGTGTGTCCCTCTCTAAGCCTGACAAGCTTCGCTTGCGGCACCCATGTGTAGCATCTGTCACTGCTTCTGACTTCCCCTTTGCATCTGGTATTTCAAATAATTTCTTTAAAAGAGCATAAACCATGTTCTCTGCAGTTAATGACTATGCAAAAGTGGCTTTTTTTTTTTTTTTTAGTTTTTTTATGTCTTTGCATTTTTTTTCTCTCTGCTAGGTCCTCCAGATAGTAGTTGTTCCAAGAATGTGCTATAAATCAGTCCTCTCATATGTCAAGCCTTAAAAAGATAACCATCCGTACTCTGGATGGTCTTGCAGAAGACCTGATTATAATATCTCTTTACTGCTTCACTTTTACTTTACTTTATTTTATTTTTTTAAAGATTTTATTTATTTATTTGACAGACAGAGATCACAAGTAGGCAGAGAGGCAGGCAGAGAGAGAGGGAGGGAGAAGCAGGCTCCCTGCTGAGCAGAGAGCCTGAGGCGGACTGGATCCCAGGACCCTGAGATCATGACCTGAGCCAAAGGCAGCGGCCGAACCCACTGAGCCACCCAGGCGCCCTTCACTTTTATTTTTATTAGAAAAGTATTTGTGTATTTCTTCAGAGGGTAAAAAGTCTATATAGCAATAAAAATAGACATTTAATATGATATACAGTGACATTAGGAATAATTTCAGACAGCACCCAACACTAAAAGTATGCATGAAAGAAGGTAGTACAAGGAAATATGTGGAAGTCATGGTAATCTCATCATCTGTCAGAATAGTTTTCTTTGTTTTTGTTTGCTTGTTTGTTTTTCTCTTTAAGGAATTGATAATGGAGGAGAGATAGAAACCAGAGTTTTAAAAAAGAGTTAGCAGTAGGTTAAGTAGATATATTGCTGTATTTGAATAACTTTTTTTTTTTAGAGAGATTTTATTTATTTATTTGAGAGAAAAAGCGAGAGCACAAGCAAGGGGGAGCAGCAAGCATAGAGAGGGAAAAGCAGGCTCTCTGCTGAGCAGGGAGCCCAATGCAGGGCTCAATCCCAGAACCCTGGGATCATGACCTGAACCAAAGGCAGGCGCTTAACTGACTGAGCTGCTCAGGTGCCCCTTGAGTAATTTTTTTTGAACAAAATATGAAAAATCTTTGGCAATTGAGTAAAAAATTGGGTAGCTGCATGTCCACTATGCAAATTCGAAAGGGACAAATAATTGTTTTGCAGACTATGGATACTATTCTCAAAGCAAGACAAAGCTTTAGAAAGAATAAAGAATAAATACTGTTTTGCAGTAATAAATCTTCAAGAGAGTTTTCAGCAAATATAGGATCTGGAAATGAAATATTATTGGTGTACTATACAATCCTTTGCTGAAATAGGTTTTTCCTGAAGTCAGAGAAACCCATTTAAGCTAGCTTAAGCAAAGGATGGATATACTACTTAACCACTCACCTATTGGTCACATCCACTTCATTTCCTGCCATCACAAAGGAGAGCTGTAATCAACATCTTTGTACATGTATTCTTACACTGGCTATGAAATAGATTACCAGCAGTGAGACTGCTAATCTAAAAATATATGTATGTTTGAATTTCAATTTTAATAGATGCAATCAAAGTGTTTCCCAAAAGGGCATTAATAATTTACATTTGCAAATACAATTTTCTGCATCCTCATCAGTAAGTAAGCATTGATATTTTCAAATATTAGTCTTGTATAACAGGATAAAGTGAAAACTACAAAAAACTGCCAGAACTAATAATTAATCTATCAAGGTTGTAGAATACAAGGTCAATATACAAAAATAAATCCTCTTTTTACATTAGCAATAAGCAAATTGAAAACATACAGATTACAATAGCATAAAAAGCACGAGATCCTTAGGGATACATCTATCAATATATACACAAAATCTGTATCATGAAAACTGTAAGACATTGTCCTTAAATTGGTCTATACAGCCAATACAATCCCAGACAAAATATTTACCTGGTGGTAGTGGCCATATTTAAATCATTAAAAGTAATTTATCATAATCTGATTGTATCAAAATGTTAAATCATAGTGCCTAATTTGCTCTAGGAGATTATAGCCCGATATATCATATGAACTAAATTTTTCAAAATACCTAAGCATTTCTCTTAAAAGCAGGGTGATTGTATATCCTTTAACAAGAGACAGTTCTGACTTATGCCTTTTGTCTTGACATAATTATTAATAATTTCCTCAGCCACTCTCAAAACTATTTTGATTTTGATATAAATTATGTGATCATCTTACCTAATAGGAGCTCAGCAGTTTAATTTTACCACATTAGGCCAAAAAGTTGAATAAAATTTAAGACTAATTGCCTGCTTTTATGTTAAATTGGCAGATTCTTGTGTAACATTTTAATTCCCTTGTTTCTCTCTCTCTCTCTCTCTCCCTATATATATACATATATGTATATATACATATATATATATATATTTGTTATTTTTCTTGGAAGTTTCTCTGGAGATTGTCAGTAGCATGTAAATTTAAAAACATTGGGTTAAAAAAAAAGACATTGGGTTAAGAGTGAACTAATTTCAATATTATCAAAAATTTTGCTCAAATATAGCTCCATCCCCCCTTTCCGTTGTGCTGTTAGAAGCCTATCAACACAGTTACACGATTGTTTATACAATTGTCTTTTAAATCAAGTAGGAGAAGAAAAGAGTTACCCCCAAAATGCATGTGTGCTGTCTTTATATTCACTTATATATTTTTTTCCACTGATGGTTTTATTGTTTCATGTGGATTCAAATTATTGTCTGGTGTTCTTTCATTTCAATTTGAAGGTCTGTTTTTAGTGTTTTTAGCATTTTGTTTATTTTGTAGTGCCTCAATTTCTTCATTTTTGAAGGACAGTTTTGCTGGATATAAAATTTTCGGTGGACAGTCGTTCCCTTTCAGCACTTTAAATGTGTTATCTCACTGCCTTCTGGACTTCATGAGTTCTGATTAGAAATCAGAATGTTACTCTTACTGAGGATCCCTTGGACATGTTGAACCACTTTTTTCTCTTGGGCCTTCAAGATTCTTTCTTTATGTTTGTCTTGCAATAGTTTGACAATGATAAATGACAATTTACCTAGCTCTTAATCTCTTTGAGTTTATCCCACTTAGTGTTTATTGAGCTTCTTGAATGTGCAGATTAATGTTTTTCATTAAATTAGGAAAGGTTTAAACAGTTACTTCTTCAACTATTCCTTCTGCTCCTTTCTCTGTCTCCTTTTCTTCTGGAACTTCCATTATATTTATCTTGGTACAACTGATTCCATTATATTTATCTTGGTACAACTGTCTTTGAGGATCTGTTTATTTCTCTTCATTCTCTTTTCCTCCATGTTCCTTAGACTAGATAATCTCAATTGACTTATCTTCAAGGACACTGATTTTTTTCTTCTGTCGGTTGAAATTTTCATTTCAGTTACTGTACTTTTCAACTCCATAATTTCTATTTGGTTTGTTTTTATAGTTCCTACTAATTTATTGATATTCTCTATTTGATGAGGCACCATTCTCATACTTGCCCTAATTCTCTAGCATGGTTTCCTTTAGCTTCTTTTTGTTGTTGTTGTTTTAAAGATTTTATTTATTTATTTGACACAGAGAGAGACAGCAAGAGAGGGGACACAAGCAGGGGGAGTGGGTGAGGTAGAAGCAGTCTTCCACTGAGCAAGGAACCTGACCTGGGGCTCGATCCCATGACCCTGGGATCAGGACCCAAGCCGAAGGCAGATGCTTAATGACTGAGCCACCCAGGCGCCCTGGTTTCCTTTAGTTCCTTAAACTTATTTAAAGTCTTTGTCTAAGCCATCTAATGTCTGTGTTTCTTCAGAAACAGTTTTTGTGGACTACTGTTTTCCTGTGAATGAACCATGCTTTCCTGTTTTTTTGTGTGTGTCTTCTAATTATTTTACATTAGGAATTGGACATTTGAAATAATATACTGTGGCAAACTGTGGAAATCTGGAAGCCCAAGGGTTTGTTGTCACTAATGTTATTTGTTTATTTGGTGGCTTTCCAAACTAATTATATAAAGTCTGTATATTTTTTTGTGTGTAACCACTAAAGTCTCTCTGTTAGCCCAGTGCTCAGCTAGTGAGTGATCAGAGATTTCTCTCTCTCTCCCTCTTTTTTCTTTTTCAAAGATTTATTTATTCTTTTGAGAGAGAGAGAGACAGAGCACAAGCAGGGGGAGAGGCAAAGGGAGAGGGAAAATCAGATTCCCCACTGAGCTGGGAGCCTGACATGGGGCTCGATCCTAGGACCTAGAGACCATGACCAAAGCCAAAGGCAGACGTGTAAACATCTGAGCCACCCAGGTGCCCCAGAGATTTCTTAAAATGCCTTCAGCTAATAAATATTCTACACTTTCCCGAGGGACTGTGTGTGTGTGTGTGTGTGTGTGTGTGTGTATGTTAGGGCATATTTTCAGCTCTTAGGGAGAGAGTTTTTATTACGTAAAAAAGAAATTACTTTTTGTACCATATAGCTTCTGTGTCTTAAGTAAAAACCAATGTAAAAATCCATGAAACATTTTAAATGAACAAAACTCAACAGTGCTTCTCTCTAGTCTATGGATTGCCTTTGTTTCCTAATTTAAAAAGAAAGGACTGTCTTATGTGCTCAGATATCCTAAGGACCATGTGGCAATGCTTACAAACACCTTCTTTCTACATCAAAATACTTGCTGTTCACAGAAATAAATGTGTCAGGCATACATTAGACTTAAACTGTAAATAATTGAGGAGGCAGGAGTCTTGAGCAGATTGTCTGCTTAAATATCATTGTTAGTACAAAAAGTGTTACAGGGAAACCATGCTTCCAACAATTCTCTGCAGTACTACAGTATGCCCTCCAGCATATGGAGTGGCAGCATTTCAGAATGTTTTTTAAATGTTCTGTTGCATTTGACATCTTTCTATGTATACCCCAAAGCAAATGATTGGACATTTAATGTTCTTTAAATTAATAAAAATTCTGACTCCATAAAGGCTTACTTCCTCTAATTTAAGATTAAAAGATTTTAAGGGGAACTCATGGTTAGAATTTGGTGGCATAGCTTCCATGTTTCTTTCTGGACATGTTAGCACACCACTTTTTATGGTAAAACAAAGGCTTTAATGCATGGAAGCCACTGACTTCTGTGGTTCCCTATGTGAGAGACTATGTGGGGAATGACCTCCTGAAAAAATAAGGTATGTTGTAAATACAGGCATGGTATTAAATTACTCTCGATATTTGTGACATGTGTTTCCCATATTTCACATAATTAGTAAACCTAATTTAATTAGCACACATTTTAACTGAATCAAAATTTCATGGCAGGGACGTGTGTTCTCAATGGAACCTACAAATGTTTCTGAATCTCACACAAGACTTTGTACTTTAGTCTGAAAATAACGATTCAATGAACGCCTCACTGAGAAATCAAAATGTTACTGCAAAATCCATTTGTAGAGAATATTGAGGGAAGGATCCAGCATCTGTGGAAGAACTTACCTTCCGGTTACACCTTTAAGACTGTTCCCTATTGAACGCTTGCATTCTCCGATTTTCAGCTTGGCAGTAGCAACACCTGGCTGAGCGGCACCACATGCAATTCAGCTTTTATCAGGTTGTCGTGACACAGGGTCGTTCTCAGAAACTGGGGGACAGAGCACTCATTTCCTACAGTTCATGAGATACTTTGTCGTGTGGAAGTCTAAGAGCTATTCCTCCTGCCTTGTATTTTATGAAGAACCTCATGGAAATGATCTCTGAATCCTGATCTCTGAATCCTGATCTCTGAATTCAGATTCAGATCCTGAATCTGAAATGACTCTCTCCCTCTCTCTGACTTTGGCAGAGACCTTGCTAGGAATTAAATGTCATGCTTGCTCTTTGTTCACCCATCTTTCCCCTTAGGCATTTGGTTACTAAACCCTATTTCCTCCTCCTGGTACCAAAACAAATAAACTAATATGCTTAGCTATTCCTGGATCACAGCAGTGGACAGAGCCTAGGCTCACACTGAAGATCCTTTCTGTACGTGCTGTTCCAGCCAGGCAGCACCCGCTTTCAGGGTCTGAGTCCCAGCTCTGTGAACTTCCTCCTCTGAGCTCCTGGGGCATCAGCACCAGCCAGGCACAGCCCCTCCTCAGAGGCTCTGCTGAGCCCTTCCTGTAGGCCTCTAGGTTCTGATAACTCCCACTTCTTCCTTTTTGCCTTTGGGTGGTAGCCGCTTCCTGGGGTTGCTTATCTCTCTTTCACTTCAGTGGCCCCTTTTTGCTTTCCAGTTCTTTAACACTCATTCAGTCTCTCCTTATATTAATTTGGCATAGTTTCTGTTTTTCTGACTAGACCTTGGTGGTTAACAGTGCAGGGTCGGGGGAGGGAGGCAGCATGGTGAGGCTAACAGGACACAGAAACCTTTGCCTCTGCCAGGGTGCCAGACCTTTGCTGAGACACCACCACCAACAAAACAGAAAGCCAACAGGAAGGAGCAAGTCCTTTCTTCAGCTCCAGCATCCCTGCTTCCTTCTAGTATCTTCTATTGGCTGAGCTTAGCCAGGAGCCAGATGGCAAAGGACAGTGTAATTTGCAGAGTCTCAGCCCCAGCATCACAAAACAGGGTTTCATAGACATTAAGTAAGTAATATAATAAAATGGTTGAAATTAATTATAAGGAAAAACTGCAAGGACACCTGGGTGGCTCAGTCAGTTGGGCGTCTGCCTTCAGCTCAGGTTGTGATCCCAGGGTCCCGCATCTGGCTCTCTGCTCAGCAGGGAGTCTGCTTCTCCCTCTGCCTGCCACTCACTCTGCTTGTCCTCTCTTTCTCTGACAAATAAATGGAATCATTAAAAACAATTATAAATTCATAGCTGGTATACCTCACTGAGTCTGTGGAGTTGGAGAAGGAGTGACATTTCGGTTGAAACCTGAAAAACGAATAGAAGTTGAACAGGTGATGGGGAGTGGGGAGGTGAAGGAGGAGTGCAGGATAGCCTGAGTGAACTCACACTGGGAAGGAGTCAAGAGCAAGGGGAGTGGGCGTGAGTGTTCCAGAGAGAGAACAGCTGGTATTCAATGACAGTGTTATTTTCTTTAGGCTGTACTCTCATAGTTTTATATTACTTTTCTTTTTCCAGTGTGTATCTCCAGTTTCTAATAAAAAGCTCGTAATATAGTAAGTGTTAATAAATGCTTGGACAATATATGCACGAATGTGTTTTCCCTTTTCCGAAAGTATAGAACCCCACTGATTTTCCTGTGACCAAAATGCCAACTACTAGGCACTCTTACCTTTAGGTTTAGGCATTTGGTTTTAGGAAGCCTGATCTAAAGTCCAAAGATCCCACCCCCCCTAAGAAGAAATGATGCATTGAGTCATACACAGTCAATAATAGAACATTTTGAAATGATACTAGCATTTGAAAGTTCACAGAGTCACTACAGGTTCAGGACCTCAAAGAGGAAATCAGATATAGTCATATTTTAGCTTTGCCTAAAACTCAAATATAAAATATCAATATTATTTGCTTAGTTCTTGAAAATGGAGTGAGAAAACATTGCATATATTCATTTAATTTTTTAAAAAATATTTTATTTATTTATTTGACAGAGGTGACAAGTAGGCAGAGAAGCAGGCAGAGAGAGATGGGGGGAAGCAGGCTCTCCGCTGAGCAGAGAGCCCGATGCGGGGCTCGATCCCAGGACCTGAGATCATGACCTGAGCTGAAGACAGAAGGTTAACCCACTGAGCCACCCAGGCGCTCCTCATTTAATGTTTTTATGTTTGCGTTTTAAATGGACATAGGAATGGAAAGCTATTAATTAGTCTGTGAATTTTTCTAATAAAATTCTTAAAGATGTGAGAAGTGAAATGATATTCCATGAATATAATAATAAAAAATAACATATGAGTTCTTTCATAGGTCTATTCAATCAAATTTCCAGCTAAACAAATAAGTACAAATATACAATAACCAACCAAACAAAAAAAATATTAAAAAGTGAACCAAAACAGGTGCTTAGTTAAATTCTTAACCTACGAACTAGAATAAATAACAAGAAGAAAGGAAGAAAGGAAGGGAGGAAGGGAAGGAGGGAGAGGAAAAGAAGGAAGGAAGGAAGAGAGGGAGGAAGGAAGGAAGGAATAACTTCTATTTCTGCCACCTAGAGTTACAATAAGATAGTAAGGTCAACTCAAGGTCAAGTAGAAGTGAGAAAAGTCAGGTAAAGAGCAATTAATTATCCATCTACAAAGCAAGGATAGAGATTCTAATTTACTATAGTTAGAAAAAAATTAAGTCCCTGGGAATACTAGGGTCCCCTGATCAATATATCAAGTAATATTCTTGTGTGACTATATGCGTATGGATCTGGTTTCTGTGGTAGGGAGGGGCTGGTTGAAATAATTAGGAAAATCTAGCTTTTTAGAGCTGGACTTTGCTAACATTAAGAAATTGTTCCTACCATAGAATTGTTTAAGTAGTTTTCAGTGGAACAGATTCTCATGTGAAATTGGACATAGTTAAATTAAAGTGTTCTATTAAAGTATTAAAGAATGCACAGATGACAACCTTCATTTTCAGTTATAGGCTATTGGACATGGCCAGTATTTCCTACAAGCAAAATCATATTACATTATATTGACAAATAACAACAACAACAACAACAAAGACTCTGGGGCAAGAAAATTGGAGAAAATGAGAAATGGTGGGAAGTTAGAACACATTTTCTGCAACTAAAAAGTTAAGAGAAAGGTCTTCCTCCCCATTAATACACAAAATTAGATACATTGTTTGAAGCATAGAAGAATTATATTCCCAATTTCAAACATACATTTGAGAACGAGTCAAAACAATATGCATAATCTCCGTTTAAGAAAATAATGATAATGGCCAAAGTAAATGAAACCTCTTGTAAGATTTACTAATTTTTCAGGCAAGTGAAAATTTATTACATACTCATGTAATAAAGTCTTAAAAAACTTACTAGACAGTATTTTGCCTGCAACTTCAAAAAAAAGTTTCTTCTTTTCATCTTGTGGTTAATGTTTTCATATTATCAAGACTTTGCATGCTTTTAACACCCACCCACAGTATTATTATTATTTTTTTTTTTGGTTGAGGCCTGAGTGACAAGTACATTGATACAACTGAATCATCCTTCTGCAGGCATGTCCTTGTTATCAGATTGGTTTTCAATTAGATGTATACATTTTAAAAGTGCATCTGCTGAACAAGATTAGTATTTGCAAGATATGACATTTATCCCAGCAATGGGTAATAGAATTTCATACTTCAGACCATAAAGCAAACTGGATAGTAAGCTGACATATTGTTAAGTAGTTCCTTTCTTTCTGGTTATCAGATTAAACCACCAAAATGAAGCTGAAAGAGCATTATCATGGAAGTTTATTGGATTAGGGCCAAGTTTCCACCCTCCTGTGATGCCAGAATTTTCCAACAACCAAGCCAAGTTACGTCTTGCCTTAATATAAAAGAGAATTCAGAAAAACCCAACAGCAAGAAGTTGATGTTTTCTTGGATTTCTATGGTGAGTCCAAGAAGCATTCCAAAGAGAATTGTGTAAAATACAAGAAAAGTTAGAAGTTGCTTTCTATCATGTAATTTTAGGAAAGATGCCACATAGCTCTATAAAAGTAATTATATTAAATTTTATTCCCTAGTCATGATGCTCTATAAACATATGTTAATTACATAATAAAGGTCCAAAATGTTAGTATTTGGCAAAATGCTGGCAACTTCAATTTCGAGTCTTTTTTGAAGGATATAAAGAGTTTGTGGACTTTAAAAAAATCTGAGAATCTCATTATACCACATAGTATAATTGTGTGAACAACTCCAGACATGTTTTATTAGCTTTTAAGGAAGTAAAAAGGAAGTATGACTTCCCTCAAACAGCAGAGGATTTAGGTAGAGAGAATGAAATTATTTGACTTGGAATTTGACCAGGATGTGGGGATATTAGCATACTTTTTTCTTGGAATAGTGTGTAATCTTAAATAAATACAAATGTACAAAGGGCTCAGATTTTACTTATTTTCCAGAAAAGAATTCCCTTTTGCTTGATGGACAAATAATATAAAAACAAAAACAAAAGCAAAAAATGTCTAAATTCTGCAGGTCCTTTGGAAAGTCCTCTCCCTAACCTTCACAAAAACTGACTTCACATCTCCCTTTCCCTCTATTGTTTCCCAACTTCTCATCTTCCTGTCCCTCCCCCACTGTATCTCATGCATTGGCATAAATTATGCAAAAATACCTGGTCCAGGATTTAGCCGTGTCCTGGTCTTTTCCTATTTAAATTGCTACAATCTCAAAGTCATTAGATGCCTGACCTACGTTTAGCACTGGGCATGTCTTAATAGTCTTTACCTACACTCTTCTATGGCATCACATCGACCTTCTGATTTGTTTCCTTTCACTTCTTGTTAATCTGTCAACTTCTGGTTACATTTGCAAGGTCCCAACCCTTACCCTGAAAGTCAGTGTTATGTCTGGCTAAACCTATTTACTCATCTTGTCTTTTCCCATTTCATATTCCCTTTTCTGCACAATTTTCCAATTGGAAAACTATTACATTCCCAAACTGAGCTTTTTTTTTCATCTCTATTTTTTTGCTGAAAATGTTTTCTTGCCTTTGCTTACTACTTAATTAAAAACAGAATCACAGACTAGAGATGCATGAGCTCATAAAAGGATTTATAGTCCAGTCTTTTCCCAAATGAAGAAATATTCTTAAAATTTTCTCAACAAGATATTTTCCATGATGGGAAATTCACTGTCTCGGAAGACACGCCATTCTACTATTGAAAAACTTCATTTAAGTTGTCCCTACATACTCAACTGAAACTTTTCCTCCTTATAAATCCCACTCTTCTAGGGCAACACAAAATAAACTGACGTGTAACCTATAGGCAGTTCTCAACATATTCGATAATAACAGCCATAACTTTCTTCGGTCTCCTTTCTCTAGACTAAATACCTCTAAGCCATACAAAAAATTTTTTTGTAAAGCACAGTATTTACCCTCTTACAGTTAGTCCCTGAATCACTCTCAGTCTTCATTGGCATCTGTCTATAATCACTCGATTCCCATGTTTCCCTTTCATCAACTTCCCAGAAAGCAAATTTTTCAATATTAATATTTATTTGATTAACATTTTTTATATTTAACTAATGTCCAAATTTATGCATATTGCTTATAAACAGTTTTAGAACAGAGACTATGTTGTTTTTTTACATTTCATTTGTATAGCATATATTAAAAGGCAGAGAGAAATGGGCAAATTTTTCAATTCTAAAATTATTATCCAGATAGATAATCAAGATGAGACATTTCAAACAACTTTTTATATGTGGAAATGAGCACATTATTTGCCATAATCTATAAGATTTCCTTATAGAATGAACAGGTCATACCAGCACTAAGTGTTAAAGCTAGAAACTTGCTCTTATTTTCAGATCTAGTGAAAGAAATATATGTATATATTTGTAAGAAATATATGTATATATTTGAATGATATATACATTAATAACAAAATACATACATATATTTCTTTCACATTCAAAGATGACAGAGCTGGAATTGCTGTTATTCAAAAATCATAGAAATGTTAAACTTAGAGGTCATGTAGTAAAACCTGCTTAAAAACAAGCAAACAGGCAAGCGAGGGTAAAATGAGTTCTTCCTCAAGTTGCACAGTGACTGTTGATTAGTAACCTGAACAAAGGCTCCTAAATGACACCCAGCTATTCTTTTTTTGTGCCAAACTTCTCCTTAAAAGGAAGAAAAACAAAGGAGTCTTCCTATGCATTTCTTCTTGACAAAGTGTCCTGTAGTCACTGCTTATGTTAATAAATGAAGTCGTGTACTAGGTCCCCTGAGACCCATACTAAATAGTGGAAATCTGCGGACATGAAGGACTCCAGGATTCCATCCTACCACAGCTCAGAATGATCTAGATTCTTTCTCAATCCCCCATTTACCACCTACTCTCCAGCCTATACTAAGGCACATTAACTACTTCTAAATATCTCTCTTTCTTAAACATCAGTACATTAAACATCAGCAGCCAGCCAAAGGCAAAACATCAGCAGCCAGCCAAAGGCAAAATCTCTGTACAAGTTCAGAATTTATCAAGCAAATACTCCTGGGTCCATGGCTGAGAAGAAGAAAAGGAGGCCAATGTAAAGACTAGTCTGTATTGGGCTCTTTCTGTTAGCCTTGTTGGCCAGATTGTGATTAAAAAACAACAACAGATTTTATTTATTTATTTGTCAGAGAGAGAGAGAGAGAAAAGCAGGGGAAGTGGTAGGCAGAGCAGGCAGAGGGAGAAGAAGGCTCCCTGCTGAGCAAGGAGTCCCGTGCAGGACTTGGTCCCAGGACCCTGAGATCAGGAGCTGAGCTGAAGGCAGATGCTTAACCAACTGAGCCACCCAGGCGTCCCTGTTTTTTTAAAATCATAATTTCATCATCATTTTCCTCTCAAACTTTTTATTGCTTTTCCTTCTTTATCACTGACTGTCGAGAGGTTGTGACTTACCTATACTTACCTAGACATTAAAACAGAAATACGTACACTAATATATTCTGAGTGTGGGAATAACATTGCTTCACTTTCTGTATAGTCTAAAATGCCTAGAAGAGGACAAGTAATTAAGAATCTTTTTTTTTTTTTAATTTTATTTATTTATTTATTTATTTATTTGTCAGAGAGAGAGAGAGAGAGAATGAGAGAGAGCACACAAACAGGCAGAGGTGGAGAGAGGAGCAGGCTCCCTGCCGAGCAAGGAGCCCCATGCAGGACTCAATCCCAGGACCTTGGGATCATGACCTGATTCGAAGGCAGCAGCTTAACCGACTGAGCCACCCAGGCATCCCAATTCTTAAGAATCTTACCGAAGGTTTAAAAATATTCTTACAGAGAATGTTGTGTTTATTGAATTTTATGAAGACTTTCTTGGTGATGCGGTTGGCTGTGGGCTGCTGAGTTTCTTGCCCTCTTTTTCATTCACTCATCAAAAAATGACTTAAGGAACAAACAGTCCTTGCGAAGAGTCTGAATCAATTATTAGCACAATCAACATGTAATGACACTGTAGTAGTATTTTTAAGAAAAATCGTGAATGACCCACATTAACAGTACTTGGGAAGAAGACATGTCAAAAGTTTCTTTGTTGAGCTGTGATTTTTTAAGAAAGCATAAACCTTTGAAAAAAAAAAAGCATAAAACTTTGAATAAAGTATTTGTTCCTTAAAACTTTTCAGGCTATTGCTATGTTGGGTAACACGTGAAAGAGTGGAAAGGACACAATTTCATAACATACATTTTCCAGTAAAAAATCAAGGCCTTGTTACACCAGCCTTCCTGAGTAATTTTAGTGTAAATTATCAACAGAAAGGAATAGAAAGATCCTTTGTGATTTTTCTTGGTATACCTAGGAGGCAGTTTTCAGAATGGTGGCTAATGATAAAAGAAATAAAAAAGAAAAAAGAAATCTCACTTATCATTAATTTTGTTTAAAGATTCTTTTTTTTTTTTTTTTTTTGAGAGTGGAGAGGGGCAGAGGAAGAGGGAAAAAGAGTCTTAAGCAGACTCCATGCTAAGTGCAGAGCCCTACACTTGACTTGATCTCACAACCCAGAGATCACTACCTGAGCAGACACTTAAGTGACTATGCCACCCGGGTGCCCTACTACTATTAGCAGTTTTGTAAATTATGAGAGTCCACAGGCACTCTGTGGAGATTTTTTTTTTTAACTTGGAAATATTTATTGCTGTCTCTGCCTGGAATATTTTTGGGTTGATAATTATTCTGGCTATTTATTGTTACATAACCAAATCACTCCAAAAGTCATTGGCTTAAACAAAGACATTTATTTTTGTTCATAAATCTGCAATGAGTATAGGATTGGTGAGGACAGATATTCTCTATTTCATTCAGCATTAGCTGGGGTATCTGGAAAGCTGGGAACTGGGATCATCTGAAGCCTCAAGGTTGTGGATGCCGGCTGCCATCCGGAACCTCAGCTAAGGCAGAACACCTACGCTTGGCTTTTACATGTGGCTGTTCGACTTCTTCACAATATGGTGGCTGGGTTCCCAGGGTGAGCATCTCAAGAGGTTCAGGTGGAAGACGTATCACCTTTCATGGCTTAGCGTTGGAGGACACACAATGTTGTTTCCGCTGTAGTCACAAATCCATTCAGTTTTGAGCAAGGAAATATAGACCCTCCTCTTTCAATGGAGGAGTGCCAGCCTCACATGGTAAGTGAAATAGGTTAGATGTAGAATACTGATGAGGGCATCTTAGAAAAATATAACCCACCATAGTGGTAATGGGTAATCATTAGGATTAGTTGTTACTCAGTGTTCAACTTGAAAAGAACTAATGCTTTTTCTATTTATCTAAATGCAAACATGACTATAAGCCTTCTAGTCCTATCAACGTGGTTATGTATATCTCAACCAAAGTCAAAAGTAACTCTTGCTTATTAAAATCATATCTGAGAATCACAAGTCAGTACTTAAGAAAAATTTGAAAAAATGACCGATCACATTGAATGCTTTCCTTAGGAGCCAAAAGTCTTTTAAATGACCTTTAAATTAATCAGTATCAAGGGGCCTCTATCAGTGTGACTTTTTTCAGAACTGTTAACATTTTATGGGATAGTCTACAAAATCTGTGGTCCTATATATAGGCAGCACTGTTGTGTGACTGCACCATATCCTAATTTTTTTAAGAGGACCAATGCCTCCAGCCCTATACACATATTGAGATGAGGGAGGAAAAAAAAGCTTCTCTTCTGTTTTCCTCACTTTCTAACTTTCACCTCTGAAGGAATTCTAAGAAGAATGATCTCAAGTAGCTTAAATGGTTTTGATTTATATTATTTTACTCTTTTCTTCTGAGAGTTTTTCCAGATTTAGGTTCCTAAACAATTCATAGACACTGTAACCCATCTACTGCCTTTTCAAAGAAAACAGCATGACAAGGCAAGGAAGGGAAATTCCTCAAACAGGTCACTGTTCTAAGTGACTTCTGATGAGAGCCTATTTCACCTTTTCAAACCCTACCTTTACGTTTATGCTTTTTTCCTCCTTTAAATTTGATTTGCAAATTTTTGTTGCTTTGAATTTTCCCTTGGCATTTAAAAATGCTTTGCCCTTTGATTTGTTATTTGTATTCTATTTGTGCCTTGGAGCATTTTATATGGTGGATTTATCTCTTTCCCATGGCAAAGGAACAGTGTGTATCCCTAAGTTAAACAAACACAGGCACCATTCAAGATGATACACAGCAATGGACAGTGTATAGATCCTAAATGAAGTTGTGTGTGCACTAACAGTGTATGTCTAGCAAGCTTGGATTTAAACCAGGATATACAAATCCACATTTCATCTTTTCACTGAAATATTCCCACCCAACATTTTTCTTACTCAGCTTTCTTCAACCCTTCAATGCAAACAAATACATTTTCCTTGGTCTTCCTTTTTCCAACAACACAACAATCAAGTACCTCCTCCTTTTTTTCCCCCCCTGGGATCTTCCCCACTACCTCTGGATTATTCCTTGTATAAGAAACTATAGACTTTTAAACTGCAGCTTCTGACTAATGCTTGAAGAAGAGGAATAAAATGGAGGAAGCTGCCATGTTATTTCAGATTATTTATCTGTGACTTTTTTTTTTTTTTAAAGATTTTATTTATTTATTTGAGAGAGAAAAAGCAAGCAGGGAGAGGGGCAGGGGAGAAGGGAGAGGAACAAGCAGACTCCGTGCAACATGCAGAGTTGAGTTCAAAATGGAGAGTTCAAGATGCAAATGTAGTTCAAAATGCAGAGTTCAAAATGGAGCTTCCTCTCCTCACCCTGAGACCATGACCTGAGCCAAAACCAAGAGTCAAACACTTACCTGACTGAACCACCCAGGTGCCCCTCTGTGACTTTTCTTATCAAAGTAGATTCAGCCTTGGTGGAGTCTATACTTCATTTAATTTGGGGGTCCTTCTTGAAAAAAAGAAATATGAAATTATTACAAAATTATTTCAAAAAGTATGTATTTAGTGTTTAGTGTTCAGATTTAATAAACCATTGAAATAAACCAGATTGAAAAAGAGAATCTCAAAAAATTACAAATTCATTTTAAAAGCTGACAAATATCACAAATATAATAAAATCCATAAAAATAACATAATATATTTAGGAACTCATTATCTATCACACTTCTGTGATACTTTTTCCTACATTTTTTGCTTGCCTGTAATTTGATCTCTTCCTTCTGTGACAATGATTTTTTAATATTTTCTGTAGAAGGAATAGAAATGTGATTCAAGCAGCATAAGCTGACTGAAATTTCCTTTCTGGTTTTTTCATTGTTGAAGATCTAGAAAAGTTTCTTTCAGTTTCACAATGCATAATGGTAGTGTCATATGTTACGTGACCCTGGTAATGTCACGTAAGGTTTAGGACTGACTAAAGTGCACTTCAGTGCATTTTGTGACTTCTTGACTAATCGCCAATATCCTTTGAAGTGATGATACAATTAATTACCTTGTTGATGTCCTCCTCATAAAGTAGAGGTAAGTGTGAACAAAAGAAATATGTTTTGCTAAACTCAAGGAAAGCTATCCCCATCTCAAGTTTCCCTAGGCAGAACCTAAAAATGTATGTGGGCACGTCATTGACATCCAGCATGAGAGGAATTATTTTGGAAGGAAAGTTGAAGTGCAGGGTCATTGAGATCTTTACCAAGCATGAGAGTATACTTTAGTTTCGAAATTTCACACAACCCAATGACTGTGTGAACAAGCTCATAGGGTGCCTCCCAAGGCCTCTGCTGCCGGCGGGTGGGGGTAGTTCATGGAAGTGAGGGCTTCTGAAGCTTCATCTTCTTAGTTTTATGGTAAACCCACATCTGTTTCTCTTCTGATATTTGTAGAATTTTTTCAGTATGTATTTTTAGAAGCCTATTAGGTGCCCGTTATCATGGAATACAGATATGAATTTATAATTTGGGTGAGTTCAGATTTCTTTTTTTTTTTTAAATTTATTTATTTGTCAGAGAGAGAGGGAGAGAGAGTGAGCGAGCACAGGCAGACTGAGTGGCAGGCAGAGGCAGAGGAGGAAGCAGGCTTCCTGCCAAGCAAGGAGCCCGATGTGGGACTCGACCCCAGGACGTTGGGATCATGACCTGAGCCGAAGGCAGCCGCTTAACCAACTGAACCACCCAGGCATCCCGAGTTCAGATTTCTTAAAAACCTACTTTAAATTTTGATTTGTTAGTATTTTCAGCACGCTTTCAACATGTCTTTCTTTTTTTTTTTTTTTAATTTATTTATTTGTCAGAGAGAGAGGGAGAGCGAGCGAGCGAGCACAGGCAGAGTGGCAGGCAGAGGCAGAGGCAGAGGGAGAAGCAGGCTCCCTGCCGAGCAAGGAGCCCGATGTGGGACTGGATCCCAGGACGCTGGGATCATGACCTGAGCCGAAGGCAGCTGCTTAACCAACTGAGCCACCCAGGCGTCCCAACATGTGTCTTTCAAATGCATGAATGCTTCATGGTGGAATTCCATAGGTCTAATTAAAGGTGTAACCCTCGTCATAAGGCAGTGAAATTCATGTATTAACTATCGAAGAAAAGTACAAAATAATTTTGCATAAAATGTGTTTAAATACTAAGCGAATGATCATTGTGCAATGAATTTATATAGGAAAAGAGTCTTGGAGTTATCCTAAAAGAAGTGACTGGCATGGAATGAAGAAAAGGATAAGAATGATGGGAAATCAAAGAATCAAAGAAAATCTACAGAGGTAAGTTTCTCAAGGCCCTTTATTATGCATTTAGGAAATTGGGGTCCTCAGAAATCAAGTTACTTGCCCAAGAGTCTATCAGTACTAGAGAATGAACAAGTTCCAGCAGCAGTGTGTTACTGTGTGTGTTTTAAGTGTCTAATGTGGTTTATTAAATCTGAACACTAGCTAAACCAATGAGGCTGATTCTATAGAAAACAAGTGGCAGGTAAAGGAACTATTTTTTTGAGGTATAATTGACATATGATATCACAGTTGACCCTTGAACAATGTGGTGGTTAGGGATGCTGACACCCTACACAACTGAAAATCTGTGTATAACTTTTGACTTCCCCAAAACTTAACTACTAATAGCCTATTGTTGACTGGAAGCCATGCCAATAACATAAACAGTTGGTTAATATATTTGTGTGTTTATGTGTATTATATACTGTATGCTTACCATAAAGTAAGCTAAAGAAAAGAAAATGTTATTTAAAAATTAAAAGAAAAATACATTTATAGTGCTATATTGTATTTATTGAAAAAAAAAATCCCCATTTAAGTGGGCCCATGCAGTTCAAACTTGTGCTCTTCAAGGGTCAATTGTATATTATTTTCAGGTATAAAATATAATTATTCAGTATTTGTGTATATTGTGAAATGATCACCACAATAAATCTAATTAACATCTTTCACCATACATAGTTACAAAATTCTTTTTCTTGTGATGGGAACTTTTAACATCTATTCTCTTAGCAACTTGCAAATATGCAATACAGAATTTTTTACTATAGTCACCATGCTGGCTGACTTATTTTATAACTGGAAGTTTGTACATTTTGACCACTTTCACTCATTCAGTTCCCTTAAGTTCCCTTCACCAGTCTGTTCTCTGTGTCCATGAACTTGGTTGGGTTTTTGGTTTTTTTTAAAAGATTTTATTTTATTTGACAGAGAGAGATCACAAGTAGGCAGAGAGGCAGGCAGAGAGAGAGAGAGAGGAGGAAGGAGGCTCTCTGCCGAGCAGAGAGCCCGATCAGGGACTCGATACCAGGACCCTGAGATCATGACCTGAGCCGAAGGCAGAGGCTTAATGCATTGAGCCACCCAGGTGCCCCTGAACTTGGTTGTTTTTTATTTTTGTTTTTATTTTAATAATTCTACATGTAAATGAGATCATACAGCATTTGTCTTTCTCTGACTTATTTCACTTAGCAGAATGCCCTTAAGGTCCATCCATGTTGCCATAAATGGCAAGATTTGATTCTTTTTTGTGGTTGAGTAATATTCTGTTGTATAGATATACCACATTTTTAAACCATTCATCCACTGATACACATTTAGGTTGCTGCAATGTTTTGGCTATTGTAAATAATGCTGCAATGAACATGGAATTGCATATGTCTGTTTGAGTTAGTATTTTCATTTTTTTGGATAAATAACCAGAAGTGGAATTGCTGGATCATATAGTAATTCCATTTTAAGATTTTTGAGGAATCTCCATGCTGTTTTCCAGTTTACCTTCCTGCCAACAGTACATCATTCTCAACATTCTCAATAATACTCATTATGTCCTGTCTTTTTATAATAGCCATTCGAACAGGTCTGAGGTGATACCTCATTGTGCTGTTGATTTGCATTTCCCTGCTGATTAGTGATGTTGAATGGGTTTTCACTTACCACCTGTAGTTCTTGTTTGGAA
The DNA here is from genome assembly GCA_004024625.1 of Mellivora capensis. Classification (NCBI taxonomy): domain Eukaryota; kingdom Metazoa; phylum Chordata; class Mammalia; order Carnivora; family Mustelidae; genus Mellivora; species Mellivora capensis. The sequence continues at coordinate 124,601 of PISX010000211.1, read as the reverse complement.
AAACGTCTAAGCAGATCCTCTGCCCATTTTTAATCTTTTTTTTTTTTTTTTTGCTACTGAGTTATATGAATTCTTTGTATATTTTGCATATTAATTCATTATCAGATACAGGTACCCCCACTTTTTGAAAGTTCTCATTATGCCACTTTTCTTATGAAGGACCTGCATTATTACCTGTTTCATTAACTGAAAGAAATCAGAAGATAATTTTTGTTTTCATGAAACAAGGTGAAAAGCGAAAAAGGTGTCCATCATTTGTTTCGCAGTGAGCCACTAGAGGGGCAGAGTGCACCCCTGGCAGCAAAAGTGGCACCACCAAGCTGCTACCCCAGGAACTACACGCAGAATCTTAGTGCCAAGCCGCCATAGCTTTAAACTATGTGAACATCTGTGCTTCATCTTAATTTATATTGTGCATCCATTAGCAAGATGTGTCCTAAGGTATCAGAAAAGCCTAAGAGAGGGCTTTTAGGGTCTAAAAATTTTAAAAAGTTTTTCTGTATAAATTAGTGACATTTTGGTTTATGAAAGCTTTCATAAGAACATTTTCTACTTCTGGATAGTGGAGGAATGCAGTATATAGTTTGCCACTATTTTCTCCCATTTGGTTGGCCGCCTTTTCGTTTTGTTGATGGTTTCCCTTGCTGCGCAGAGGCTTTTCAGTTTGATGTGGTCTCCCTTTAAAAATTTTGTTTGTATCGGGGCACCTGGGTGGCTCAGTGGGTTAAAGCCTCTGCCTTCGGCTCAGGTCATGATCCCAGAGTGCTGAGATCGAGCCCTGTATTGGGCTCTCTGCTCAGCAGGGAGCCTGCTTCCTCCTTTCTCTCTGCCTGCCTCTCTGCCTACTTGTGATCTCTGTCTGTCAAATAAAATAAATAAAATCTTTTAAAAAATTTTGCTTATGTCGCCTTTCCTTTTGATATTAAATACAAAATCATCACCAGGCTAATGTCAAGGAGCTTAATGACTATGTTTTCTTTTAGGTAAACAGAGCTTTTCAAGCACATATTGCAATGCCTAAAATATGGCAGGTGCTAAATAAACATTAGCTATCTTTATTTCACTGATGATTAAAACACTAATTCTATCACATAACAAAAACACATTTAATTGGGAATATCCTCTAAATATCTCCAACTTTCTAACCATATGGCCTCATGTGTCTTTTTAGGCTCTGCTCTTATACATTGCTACTTTAAACATTAGTAGAGTAATCTACACTGAATCTTTCATATGACAACAAGTTTGGGAGAACAATGAACATAACACAATTTAAAACGAGAAATCTATGTTCAAAATGGTTGTTCCCTTTAAGCTGTGTAGGAGCCATTATGTTAGAGATTTCCAGGTGGATTGGATAAATTCAGGAATACTGAGAGCTGGGCTTTGATTTATTTTTAAGATAATTGGGAGAGGCTGAAATTTCCTCAAGAAAGCTTCTTAGACATGGTGTGGAATCCAGTGCTAAAGGTTGAGTAGGGGATGGTGCAGTATTACCTTGACAGAGACTGAGAGCTATGACTGAGGACAGACCTACTGAGTCTCACGTGCTGTAGCACAGAGCTGAGAAAACATCTGAAACTCATTAGCCCTGCCAAGGAACCGGAAAGTGCTAAAAGTTGTGATAGACCAACACACCTGTACTAAAGGTGGGAAGGCATTGTGGGGGTCTTACCATTGGAGGCAGTGGTAAAGTTCAAGACCATCAGTGGTAGATGTCACCACCAAGGCACAAAACCAGACCATCCCCCTCTCCCATCTCAGTAGGGACCAACATAGCATTCAAGGGCCAGATGGCCTCTGTCCCACTTCAGGGTTAGTTAGTGGGGCCCAAGGAGAATTGCTGGAGTGCTTTCTGTGTGCCAGAAGCTGTTTAGGTGCTTTGTGGAATTGAGACGTTCAAATCCTTGTTGCTACTCAAGGCAGTTCAGTTTTTATTCACCATTTTGCAGTACAGTAGCTAAGGTATCAGAAAATGAGCAGTTGAGGGTGCCTGTATGTTGGATGGTTAGGCCTCTGCCTTCAGCTCTGGTCATGATCCCAGGGTCCTGGGACTGAGTCTCATGTCGGGTTCCCTGCTTGGTGGGGAAGGAGTCTGCTTTTCCCTCTCTCCCTGCCTCTCCCCCACTTGTACTTTCTCTCTCTCTCAAATGAATAAATAAAATCTTTCAAAAAAAGAAAAGAAAATGAGCAATTGACCCACCATTGCAGAGTTGGTAAATGGTAGAACATGGCATTTTTTTGCTCTGGTGGCTCATAATTACTATAATAAGCTACGAAGGTACAAAAGGTTCACACTGCACCATTTCACAGGAGGATGATTGGATATTTATCTAAAGCAGAATTTCACTAAAAGAGACTCTTTTTTTAAAAAAAATAACAGCTTTATTGATATATAATTAATGTATATAATTCACACATTTAAAGTGTATAATTTAAAAAGTAGTTTTCATATATTTTCAGAGTGGTGAAACTATTACCACATAAATTTAGAACATTTCTCTCACTCCCAAAGAACCCCCCCTGCCCATTAGCAGTCGCTCCTCAACTGCCCCCTGCTTCCTTAGCCCCAGGCAACCGCTAATCTCCTTCCTGTCTTTACAGATTTGCCAAGCTGGCATTTCATATACATGCAATATATGGTGGGGTTTGTGTGTGTGTGTGTGTGTGTGTGTGGTGACTGGCTTGTTTTAGTTAATATAATGTTTTCAAGATTCATCCATGTCATAGCATATTACCAGTATTTCATTCCTTTTTATTGTCAAATCATGTTCCATTTCATGGGTATAGCACATTTTATATATACATTTATCAGGTAATGCACATTTCAGTTGGTCCTACCTTTTGACTATCATGGATAATGCTGCTATGAACATTTGTGTACAAATGTTTGTGTCAACATGTTTCATTTCTTTGGGGTTATTAAGAGCCTCTTACAGTCTAGAAATTTCTACTCACAGCTTTTTTCCATATTACCCACTCTCTCTCATTCCTTGCAAACAGTTTCTTCAGCACCCTATTGATACTGAGGTCTAAAAAGTCATGAAATTCTTCTCCCTTACAAATATGTTTTTCCTGTTATAGATTTATTCAACAATCACTCAACAAAATATATTTTATTTATTCCAGCTTTGTACTAGCCACTATTTTGCATGCTGAAGATACATGATAAACTAGAATGTCCTGCTTTAAGAAATTTATATCTGGTTAGGAAGGGGGAGAGGGTTAGAAGCAAACATAGACAATTAGAATATTATTAATGTTTTAGAGCTAAGACAAATAAAGGGCACAGAGTAGGGGTGCTTATTCTGTGAGAGCCAAGGGAGACATCACAGAATGTATGATGTTATTGAAGATCCCCCTGGACAATATGCAAGGGCACGAAAACAGAAGGGCATTCTAGGCAGAAGGAACAGAGTGTGTGAATGTCCTACAGCAGGAAAAGCATGGCTGGACTCAAAACCCTAACAGCAGGAACTGTGGCCTAGAGTACCTCAGGTAAGAGGGTGGAGTGGTGAGAGGTGAGGTGGGAACCCAGGCAGCAGTGAAATCACAATATCTTTCTAAGGATCTGGACCTATTTTGTAAGTAATGTGGCTCCAATGATTTTCAAGTCCAAGATTTTTAAACTGGAGGATTAACTATTACTAGGACATTTAAAACAACATGAACTTCAGAAAAAGTGAATCTTATAAAGAAGTCCTGAACTGCATTTATTATTATATTTCATGATAAAGTGCTTGATAACCAGAGGGCCCAGGATTGGTGGTTGGAAGAACCTACCTTTGGAAGAAGGAGGTTTTCTCCAGGCATTATTGTTTTGCTGGTACTCCCTGTTGAGTAGTTCATATCTAAATGTAGAGTTCTAAAAATAAATAAATAAATAAATAAATAAATAAATAAATAAATAAATAAGTGTAGAGTTCTTTGACTTCTATTTTGTTCTTGTCAGGAATTATTCTGCCTTATGGAGTTCATGACCCCACCATTGCCTTTCCAAGGTTTTGATATGTTCTGCACTAAGCTCCATAATACCACAGAGAAATTACAAACCAACCACTGACTCTTCTTTGAAGATCCGTTTCAGCTTCTCTAAATACCTTCTTGTTTGTTTAGTTATGCTGTGAATGCTTCTGTCAAACATGGAATCCCTGAATGGCATCAAGCCCTTTGAGGGCACATCTTTGTCCTGGTGATGTGCCTATTCACTGGATCCTGCCAATTTTCACTCAACTAAATTTATGCCTTAAAAATAAAAGAAGAAAAAAATGGATAAAGAAAAAATAATATGTGAGGGAAGCTAGGGGAAACTCCATAAAGGAAGGTAAGAATATCATTAGGTCAGACAGAAGGTTCTAGAATTAATTTAGAAGGTCAGGAGGGGGGGGCGCATGGGTGGTCAGTTGGTTGAGTGACTGCCTTCAGCTCTGGTCATGATCCTGGAGTCCCCGGATCGAGTCCCACATCGGGCTCCCTGCTTGGCAGGGAGTCTGCTTCTCCAGCTAACTTCTCTCCTCTCATGCTCTCTCTCATTCTCTCTTTCTCTCAAATAAGTAAATAAAATCTTAAAAAAAAAGGTCAGGAGGAAAATCAAATAATATCTTTATAGATATTACAGATATTTGGTAAGAACAACCAAGATGAATAGATTTATGTTATTAGTGTATAATCACAGCCACAGAACTACAAAGGACCCCAAAGGGATCCTTTTAGATATCAAAGTCATTTTATACTGTGTAGTATAGGCCACATTTTCCCAGGCATTTAATTAGAAAACTCCAGAACTTTTCTTTCTTTTTTTAAAAAGATTTTATTTATTTATTTGACAGACAGAGATCACAAGTAGGCAGAGAGGCAGGCAGGGAGAGAGAGGAGGAAGCAGGCTCCCCTGAGCAGAGAGCCCAATGCGGGGCTCAATCCCAGGACCCTGGGATCATGACCTGAGCCAAATGTAGAGGCTTTAACCCACTGAGCCACCCAGGCACCCTGCAGAACTTTTCTTATATACTGTGTTTAATGTCACAGTCACAACCATTCCCCTATCCCTTTCCTTTCTTAATGCTTATGACCAATTCCTTCATTTCTTTTTAAGAATGGTGGACAACAGGGGCACCTGGGAGGCTCAGTTCGTTAAGGATCCCATTTTTTATTTCAGCTCAGGTCATGATCTCTGGGTCCTGAGACTGAGTCCTGAGTTGGGCTCCCTGCTCAACTGGGAATCTGTTTAAGACTCTCCCTTTCCCTTGGCCTCACCTCCCCAAATAAATAAATAAATCTTTAAAAAAAGGTAATCTTGGGGTACCTGGGTAGCTTAGTTTGTTAAGCGTCTGCCTTTGGCTCAGATTATGATCTCAGGTTCCTGGGATTGAACCCTGCATCAGGCTCCCTGCTAAGTGGAGAGTCTGCTTCTCCCTTACACTGTCCCTCTATGTGCACATACACTCTCTCTCTTTCTCAAATAAATAAATCTTTATTAAAAAAAAAAAAGATAATCTTAAAATTCCATGGATTTTCCCTCCCATTTTTCTTTTTGTTTTTACTGAGGTATAACTTATGTATTGCAAGCTGCATAATCCTTAAATATAGAGCACAAAACATTTTCATAATATAAATTTTATATATAGTATATATATTAAATTATATATAAAATCTCCTTTGCTGTTTTTCAATGTATAGTTTCCTATTAAATGGGTATGTCACAACTGATTAATCTATTCCGCTGTTCATAAATATTTTGTTTGTTTACATTTTTGAAAATTTTTTTTCATTTTTGGACTGTTATGAATATGATTATTACAAACATTTCTGAACACAAGTACTAATTTTTGTTTAGTCTATACTTAGGAGTAGCATCTTTGGGTTACAAGGCAGATATATGTTTAGTATTTAGTGATACTGTCAGAAGTTCTTCAAAGTGGTTGTATCAATTTGCATATGCACTAGTTACTTATGAGACTTACAATTGCTCTACATCCTTTCCAACCCCAACTATTAAGTTTAGTCATTCTGGTAGGGATATACCCATTATGATTTTATTTGCATTTATTTTTGATGATTAATGGTGTTAGGGACCTTTTCAAATGCTCAATGCTCATGTTGTTATTCTTTTTTTGTAAAGTGCTTATTTGGGACTTTTACACATTTTTAATTTGGGGCAGGGGTAAATATTTTGAAGGGGTGCATAAGTTTCCCTTTGTGTTCTAGATATGTGTTCTTTGTGAGATATATATGTTGTAGTATATTTCCTCCTAGACGTAACCTGTCTTTTTACTTTCTTAATGTCTTTTGACTAACAGAAGTTCTTAATTTTAATAAAGTTGAATTTATGAGTAAGTTAGGGTTTTCTGTACCCGATTAAAAATCTTTACCCATCTTGTTGTCATATAGGTATTTTCCTATATTTTTTCTAGAATTGTGATCAAACTATTATTGACAAGACCATCCTTTCTCCTCCTGAGCTGCAGTGGAGCCTTCGTTGTAAATTGGATGATCACACGTGTATGAACCTGTTTCTGGATTGTCCATAGTGTTTCCATGGTGTATTTGTCTATCCTTGTACCAATATCACACTGTCTTCCTTGCTGTTACCATTAAAGCAAGTCTTAGTGATAGTGTAAATCCTTCAACTTGAGAAGGTCATTTTTTTTTTAAGATTTATTTACTAGAGAGAGAGCGCACGCGTGCACATGAGAGGGAGGGGTGAGGTAGAGGGAAAGAGAATCTCAAGCAGGATCCATGCTGAGAGCAGAGCCCAACCTGGGCTCTATCTCACAGCCCTGGGATCAGGACCTGAGCTGGAACCAAGAGTCAGGCGCTTAACTGACTGTGTTACCCAGGTGCCTGGAGAAAGACATTCTTTTTTGAGATTGTCTTGACTATTCCAGAATCACTGCAGCTCTGCTTAAATTACAGAATCTGATTGTCAATTTCTACCAAAGAATGCTAGGATCTAACCAGGATAATATTAAATATTAAATTCATTTGGGGGCATTTGACATCTCTTCCAGTTAAAATGACATGGTATATTTCTCCATTTAATGTGACTTTCTTTATTGTTCTGAGCAATATTTTCTAGTTTCAGTTTAGGCCTTATTCCTATTTCTTCATATTAATCATAGGTATTTGATGATATTTTCTATGCTAATGTAATTTATTTTTAATTTTTATTTTTCCACCTTATTCCTATCATATATAAGTACACTTTTTGGTGTACTGATTAACTTACTAATTTTAATAGTGTAGCTATATACCTTTACCTTGAAATTTTAAAAATTATCTTACTAATTTTATTAAATTTATTAACTTACTAATTTTAATAGTGTAATTATGTACCTTTACCTTGAAATTTTAAAAATTATTATTTAGGGGCACCTGGGTGGCCCAGTGGGTTAAGCCTCTGCCTTCAGCTTGGGTCATGATCCCAGAGTCCTGGGATCAAGCCCTGCATCGGGCTCTCTGCTCAGCGGGGAGCCTGCTACCCCCTCTCTCTCTGCCTGCCTCTCTGCCTACTTGTGATCTCTCTCCCTCTGTCAAATAAATAAATAAAATCTTTTTAAAAATAAAAATTATTATCTATAATAGAATAAAAACACATGGAATAATTAGAACTGCATTATCAAAAGTTGTGTAAGACTAGTCACTGCAAATTGGCAAGCATTATTGAGGGAAATTAAATATCTATATAAATGGAGAGCCATACAATGTCATGTGTTGAAAGAGTACATATTTGTAGCAATGTTAAAATATCAATTTTTCCCAAACTGATCTATAGATTCAGTAAAATATCACTCAAACTCTCAGCAAGAATATTTGTAATAATTGATCACCTCATTTAAAAATTCATATAGAGGGGCACCTGGGTGGCTCAGTTGGTTAAGCATCTGCCTTCTGCTCTGGTCATGATCCCAGGGTCCTAGATTGAGCCCCGTGTCGGGCTGCTCACTCGGTGGGGAGTCTGCTTCTTCCTTTTGTTCTTCTTCTGTGCTTTCCATCTCTCTCTCTCTCTCTCAAATAAATAAATAAATAAATAAAATCTTAAAAAAATTTCATATAGAAATGCCAAGGACCTAGACTAGCTAAAAAACTCTGAAAAATAAGAAGTTTGGGGGATTAACATTATCTAATTTTAAGAATTTTGAGGGGCAACTAGGTAGCTGAGTCCATTAAGCGTATGCCTTCGGCTCAGGTTGTGATCCCGGGGTCCTGGGATCAAGTCCCACATAGGGTTCCCTGCCCAGCAGTGAGTCTGTTTCTCCCTTTCCCTCTGCCACTGCTGTCTCTCATGCTCTCTCTCTCTCTCTCACTCTAACAAATAAATAAAATCTTTTTTTTTTTTAAGATTTTATTTATTTATTTGACAGACAGAGATTAGGCAAGAGAGGCAGGCAGGGAGAGAGAGGAGGAAGCAGGCTCTCCGCTGAGCAGAGAGCCTGATGTGGGGCTCGATCCCAGGACCCTGGGATCATGACCTGAGCTGAAAGCAGAGGCTTTAATCCACTGAGCCACCCAGGCGCCTCTACAAATAAATAAAATCTTAAAAAAAAAAAGAATTTTGAAGATACACTAATTATGACAACATGGTATTGGTGTCAAGCTAGATCAATAGAATGTAGAACCTAGAAACAGATCAGACATATATGGACAACTGATTTTTTATAAAGATGCAGATGAAACTAAGTGGGAAAAGGACCTTTTTAAAAATAATTGTTCTGGAACAATTGCATATATATATATATATATATATTTTTTTTGATCCAAACCTTATACCATACACAAAAATCAACTGAAATGGATCAACTGAAAATGGATTAAAAAAATCTAAATGTAGACCATTAAACTTTTTTAAAAATTAAGAGAAAATTTTTGTGACTTTGGGTTAGGCAAAGATATCTTAGATACAGTATCCATATTTTAAAATAATGTATTATTTTAAAGAATTGATGAACTGAACTTCATCAAACCTAAAAACTTCCACTATTCAAAAGACACCATTAGGAGAATGAAAAGACCAGTTACACATGGGAAGAAATATTTACAAATTGTATCAGATAAAGTAGTTTTATCCAGAATATAAAAACAACTCTCTAAAGTAAAAAATAAGAAAACAAACACCTTATTGAAAATAGACAAAAAGACTCAGACATTTTACCGAGGATATAGAAATGTCAAATAAGCACATCTTTAGACCATAACCAGTGGAGAAAATGGAACTGTGCAGATGGTGGGAGCATAAAGTATTACAACCACTTGGGAAAACAGTTTGGCAGTTTCTTAAAAAGCTAGAGATAATCTGTCATATCATCCAGCTATTCCTCTCCTAGGTATTTATCTAGGAGAAATCAGTGTATGTCTATAAAAAGAACTGTACATGGATAATCATAGTAGCCCTGTTTATAGTATACAAAATTGAAAATGACCCAAATAGCTATCAATAGGTGAATGGAAAAACAAATAGCGGTATATCCATACAATGGAATTCCCCTCTGCAATAAAAAGGAATGAACTATTGATTAAAGCACCTATACTGATGAATCTCAAAATTATTATGTTGAGCAAATGAAGACCTATAAAAGAGAATACCTATTATATGACTTCCCTATGTAAAATTTTAGAAAATACAAACCCATCTATAGTGAGAGAGAGATTAGTTGCTGCATGGGATCAGGGTGAGGAGGCCTCGGGGTGGGGAGGGGGTAGCAGGAGAGAGATTATAAGGAAACTTTTGGGAATCTGGACATGTTCATTATCTTGTTTGGGTTAATGGGTTGATGGGTAAATACATATGTCAAAATGTATCAAATTGTATACTTTAAATATGTGTAGTTTATTGTTTATCAAAGATTAAAAACTTTTCAGTAATCTATGCTATTTTCACCATTTATAAGTTTTTTTTACGAGTTGATGTAAAAATGAATTATTTGTGTGGCTGTTTATGACATTTGTTAAATATACTGAGATATTTTTAACAGTTATTTTATTTGAGTGTAGTTGACACACAGTGTTACATTAGTTTCAGGTGTTCAACACAGTGATTGCTGCTCTATACATTATGCTGTGCTCCTAACACATGTAGCTACCATATGTCACCATACAGTGCTATTATAATATCACTAACCATATTGTCTATGCTATGCCATTTATTCTTGTGACCTTTGCGTTCCATAATTGGAAGCCTTATGTCCCACTCCCCTACACCCATTTGCCCATGCCCCTTACCCTCTGGCAACTATCAGTTTGTTCTCCCTACTTACAGGTCTGATTCTGCTTTTCGTTTGTTTGTTTTTGTTTGTTTGTTTGTTTTTAGATTCCATATTTGAATGAAATCATGTGGTATTTGTCTTTCTCAGAGGATCTATTTTTTTAAATTCATTAGTCATTCGGCAAACATTCATAGTCCTGGGAAAACAAAGATAAAGCTTTCCAATTAGTTGGGTAGAGAACTAGTATTTATTGAGTACTGAAGGAGTCCAGAGCCTTTCACCCCGAAATATGCCACTTTGGCATACTGATTGTTTTGAGCTGAAGGAACCTCAGAAATAGCAAATTTATCCTTTTCTATATAAAACAGGCCATGTCATTTCCTTATGAGAAAGCTACCCTCCCTATACCAGGATGAGAAAGTGTCCTTATTGCCAGAGACTAGGAACTGATGCTGAAATGGATCTGTACGAATTTACTGAAATAACCCTTATCTTCTGCTTGTTTTGTACACTCTTGCCCCACCATACATTTCCTAGTTACTTCCCCACAATTTACTACCCATAGCCCATATCCCTTTGTCTTAACAATTCTTGACATGTTGATCATTTAAAAATGTAATTTAATTTTTAAAAAGATTTTATTTATTTATTTGAGAGAGAGAGAGAGCCAGAGAGAGCACGAGGGGAGAGGAACCTGAGAAGCAGGCTCCCCATGAGTAGGGAGCCCGACATGGGACTCCATTCCAGGACCCTGAGATCATGACCTGAGCCAAAGGCAGATATTTAACAGACTGAACTGCTCAGGAGCCCCCTGTTTTTTTGTTTAAAAGATATAAAGACTTCCTGCTCTGGGCACTTCTTTGGATCTTCATTCTCTTGTGAAGGCTCCCATGTATGTGCAAAAATTTAAACTTACATGCTTTTCTCCTGCTCTTAGAGTCAGAGACCCAAAGAAGGTAGAGGTTCTTCCCGCTCTTACAGAACTTGTTACATAACAGCTCTTTTTACATCCATCACTTCATTTACTCTTCACAAAATAGAAGACATATCTTTTTATGCCCATTTTCCAGATAAATAAATTGAGCTCCCAAAAGTTAACAGAATGTGGCAGAATTGGCACTGAAATCTAGGCTTGTATGACTCCAAAGTTATGGTACTTTCAATCAAACCACAATACAAAAATCACAACTAAAGAGTTCTGGGGGCTGAGAATAAAATCCCTAACACTTTCCGAGGAAGTCAGTGAAGTCTTCACTGCTGAAGAAGCTCTATTGCTTGAGATGTAGTCAAGGCTCTAAAAAGTATTTAGGATGTAAGAGAGTGCATTATTGATGAACCAGAGGTAAATTATATAGTATTCCTCAGGCAGAAGTAATATTTTCTTCTTCATTGCTTTGTAGTACTGTTTATGTGGTCATTTTATAACTCATCCTCTTTGTACCTCAGTGAGTTATACTGGAGCTCATAACTGACAATTATACCACACTAGAAGTTGCTATTTGTATTTTAATAACGCCTAATATTTTAAAGCATCTGAGATCTGTGTGAATCATCTTAAAAGGATAATTTATTATTCACCACTCTGTGAGTTAGATACTATTACTATCTCCGTTTTACAAAGAAACAGGCTGCAACACAAAAATTATCTTAAAGTGTAAAATAAAACCCTTAGGCAATATAAAATCAGCAACTTTTTGTGTATGATTTTGTCTTGGAGCTACATTAAACATCAATGATAGTTAAGAACAAACACTTGGTAGTCAGACACAGTCAAATGCACGTTTAAATTATATTTAAGCCACTTACAAATACGAACTGCATTTGCATCATCATTTTTTTATTATCTATAATAAAGTTGAGTATGCTTTCATTTCTAGAATTTGATGTAAATTATCACCATTTTGAAAACACAGGCTAAAACATTCACTTTGTGTTTGTTTCCACTTTGTGTGCTAAGAAATGAGGACATCTAAGGCCAGCGCTATGTCCAAAAAGCTAAATTTAATACCTTTAGCATGTTACACATGATTATGTGTTCAGTGAATGCTCAAAGAATTCTTCATGATGCTGATGATAACTGTCTGCATTGCCACGGGCCGACCTCTGTTTCCTAGAGATGTTAACGCAGGTTGGAGGATATACGTAAAACCATAAATTAACATAAACGAAGGCATGGTGACCTATTGTAGCCAGGTTCTCAGTTAAACCATATACACCCATTTAAACAGAGTCCTTTTTACCCCGCTCTAAATTTTGGACTACTTCTTAAACTAAACGAGTACAAATTTGTGAGTGCCAATTACGTCCCTAACTAGGGCTCAAAGATCAAAGTTACGTAAGTTTCCTGCTTCCATTGAGCACACAGTCAGCTTCATTATCAGAAACCAGACCCCGGAAATAACCTGGAACGCTGACGTAGGTCTGGGACGCCGGCTCCAAGTTTTTGGTACAAACCTACAAAAACGAGAGACAGGGATCCCGCCCCTTTGAGCCCTCTGTCAGTCATCCTGTCTGTGGGCGGGCTCCATGCTAAAAGACAGCGTTCGCGCACATCTCTGCGCATGCGCCCCATGGAGGCGGGTGACCCTGAGAGGTTACCGTCGTGCAGTGCGCAGATAAGTCGTGGCGCGTGCGCAAGCGCTTAGCGCAGAGGTCTGCCGGAAGTCAAGATGGCGTGTACGTGGTGTCCAGGCTGCGGTTGGCGCTTTATCAGTATCTAAACCTTGTGTTTTTTAAGGGGTGGCGAACGCTCTCTCCGCCGCCATGGCCCGGCATCGGAATGTCCGAGGCTATAACTACGATGAAGGTAGGTAGCAGGGCATGCCGGAACGTCATTTTCGCGGTTCCAGCTTGGATCTCAGCCCGTTGGCTCCCACTTGGATCTGTGAGTTTCTCGTTAGTGGTGCCAGGCTGGAAATCGGAGTAGCCTCAGTTGGAGAAAATAACAATACATCTGAGTGCCAGCGAATGGCATTGTTTTAAGTCATGATTTCTGCCCTCTGGGATTGATTTTATTTAGGGAGAGGGCGGTTGCTGCATGCCGTCGTATGGGAAGGACATTTGGGAATGTTGGGATCTGGTGATATTTGTGCACGTAAGCATTATCATCTCTCCCTTCCATTTTCTCCTCCCAGGTCGGGTAGACAATTGTCTACTTCTAGGTAGTGTCTTCCGACCCCTCTTTAAAAAATGCCCATGAAACTGTGCTAATTTGTAAAAGACGGGTTGACTTCATGCTTACATTCAACTGTTCTGCTGTAACTAGATCTACGCGGTAAATCGTTTGTGTTTGTTCATACATACTTAGTACAAAACCTGGCTTGAGCAGATAACTTATTCTCTATGAGTTTCAAGTTAAATTGGAAAGTTAGGAGACGATAAAAAAGATATCAGAAAGACCCAGTGAATAAGTGGATCAGATGATCTTGAGGCGTGTATACCCAATATTTGATCGATCATGCTGAATTTAAATGTATTTTGGAATGGGAGGAGAAAAAAAGGCGATGCTAAAAGCAAGGGGGCTCTGGATCATACTTCTTGATTAAGAAAAAATGAAATTAAAAATGTGCATATGAATGTTCTCTAGGAGTTTAAAAGGAGTTAGAATTAATTTAGGGTAAGTGCATCCTCTCCACAGTGGATAATTATAGGCATCACCAAGCATCATGCAAACTAAAATTATAAACAAATATGAAGGAGTGCAAAAAAGGAGTAAAGACCTATTGCTTTTTAAAGTGCAGGTCGTGTAAGTGTTTTTAATATGTTGGTGGTTGTTACTGGCACTGCCAGACGATTATTCTAGAACATCAGTATTGCCCTAACCACAGTGGAGAGTAGCTAACACCCTGTGGTACATTTGGAGACTGTCACCTAGTCAGCCTGTCACGTCTTGTGCTCCTGGTGTTCACTTAAGATTGGAGGCCGTTTTAACTGTTGCAGTGGATGTAAACATGGCATGTGGATCACTGCTACCTGCGAGATGACTTTAGCCTGACAGTTATTTTTGAGGTTATGATATGAAAAATAGGAATAGGCCTAATTGCAACTTACTCATTTCCTAAAGAAGTATTTATAATTTCCTCAACCAACATTAATTGAGTGCTTATTCTTCATTATTGGAGTGCTTAGAGTACTGCTCTAAGCTTTGGGGACTGATAGTTGGATGCTTGAGAGACTCTAAAGGGGGAAATATACAAGTAACAGATGAGTCGAGTATGACATACTACAAAAATTACTCCCAAGGTGCTGTGGGAGCTATGTAAGTGAGAACACCTTATTCAGTGTGGGTTGGTGGAATTTAAGCAGGATTTCTATTTGAAGTAAAGTCCTTCTGAAGGAGAGGTGCTTGGCATGTGGGAGTAAGTGCTAAATATCTTTTCACCTGGGCAACTCCAGTTCAAGTTGTCCTTCATGTTTCTTTGGAACAATTGATGACATCATAAATAAGCTGTTCCTATAGCATAGGAAGTTCATCCCCAGTTCCTGGTTATAAAAGTCCTACTCATTTTAAGGATTCAGTTTATTTCTCTTTTTTCTTAAAGTTTCCCCCTTGTATTAATTTCAAATAATAATTTGAAAATTCTTAAAAGTAGTATGTATTATTAGAGAGTATGTGCTTTAAGCCTATTGGTTCTTCTATTTAACTTTCACTTTGTTCTTTGTAATTTGGGTAGTACTTTACATGGCTGCCTTCATTCAGCTAATGCTATGTTAGCTACTAATTTAAAAGTGCCAGGAGGGCATAGTCCATACCTCATTGTTATATTTACTCTATTGTTATATTTATTCCAGTAGCTGGAACAATGCTTTATGTGTAGTAAATACTACAGAATTTTATCGAGGAGAAGAACCACTTTACAAAAATCCTAGGAAAGAATTCTCTTCATTTTTTTTTTTTAAAGATTTTATTTATTTATTTGACAGAGAGAGAGATCACAAGTAGGCAGAGAGGCAGGTGGAGAGAGAGGGGGAAGCAGGCTCCCCGCTGAGCAGAGAGCCCGACGCGGGGCTCCATCCCAGGACCCTGAGATCATGACCCGAGCCGAAGGCACTGGCCTAATCCACTGAGCCACCCAGGCGCCCCTCTCTTCATTTTTTTATATTGTGGCACTGTTAGGATCAGTTTCAGTTGAAAAACTGACCTAGAAAAGTTTCTTGGCATTCATATCTAAAAATAATATTTTGCAAATGACTCCTTATTAAATTGCTGATAATAAAGTGCTTACTTGGGATTGTGGTCTAATAATTTATTGACTTATATATTTTTTAAAAGATTTTATTTATTTGACAGGGAGGGGGAGAGAGAGAGAGAGAGCACAAGCAAGGGAGAAGCAGGCTCTCTGCTGAGCAGGGTTGGGTTTAATCACCCTGGGGATCAGGGCAGACGCTTAACTGGCTGAGCCACTCAGGCACCCCAGGCTGCTACATATTTTTATCCAATAGTAGCATTTATCTAATTTTTCTTTGTTGTAAAATGTTTCAACCCTTGAACATGTGTTCCTGCCATATATGAATACCATCAGAAACTAGCTAACTATCCTTTGGAATTTGCTTAAATACTATATTCCGGGGGATCTTTTCCTAGCCACCCTGCTCCCAGTTCTGTTTTTGTTGTTCATATGTGTGATCCCAAATCACTCTATAATCACTTTATATTTCTCATGTCTCAAACACTTATCATATAATTTTGTAATTGCCTGCTTCTGTGTCTTTCTTTCCTGTTAGATTCTAGGTTCGTAGAGATCTGGAAATGTACCTGTCACTCACTGTTGTCCCTCAGATACATCTAATAGTCCTTGGCATAATCTATTTATCAAATGAATGAATGCATTTATGTAAATATATTTGCCTTTTTTGTATGTTTTAGTTTTAAATTGATTCACTAATTTATAATAAAAGGAAAACTAATTTAGTTCCAGCCGTGTGCCAGGTAGTCCTTTCCCTGAAGGAGTTTATAGTCTCATGGAATGAAACAGATAGAGTGTTTTGAAGACAATTAGAGGAGTGTGCTAGAGAGTGGAAGTGGCAGGGGGGCTTGTGACTTTACCAGAATGATCAGGGAAGGCATATGCAAATAGGTGATGTTTTAGCTGGAACCTTACTGAGGAAAAAGAAACAGTCTTAGGAAAATCTGGGCAAAGTGCATATTCTAGTCAGTAGGAAAAAAGTCTTATTAGCATGAACAAAGAGCGTAAGGGAATTTAGGATAAGATGGTTTTTATAGAAATAAACCAGCTTGACATGAAGAAAAACTGCTTTCATGGTCTGATTGTATTCCTTGTACTAGTTAGTTGTATGGGAAACAAATGCTTTGGTCATGGAAGGGCACTTGGTGAAAAGAATGAATTGATGACTTCAGATTTTTAACACTGGAGAGATGATTCAAATTTGAGGTCTCTGATACTATCATTTTTTGATCACATGCAGTGAAAACTTGGGAAGAATTTTAAGAAAACCCAGTTAGCTTAAAAACTGAAGAACTCTGTATGTCTTTATGAATATAGAAAGTAAGTACCTACATTGGGGTAAAATTTTTAGAATTTTTTGGAGAAACAGACATTCCAAGCTCCTTTAATTTTGAGGGACAGTTTAGTTTGGAGAGAATTCGGATGCTCCTTTGTTAATAACCAAGAATATAAAAAGAACTTATGAAGAATTTGTCTCTTGTTTTTTTATTTTAGATTTTGAAGATGATGATCTCTATGGCCAGTCTGTAGAGGATGATTATTGTATTTCGCCATCGACAGGTGACTTTTAAAAAATAATTTGATTTCCACTTATTTGGGTGTTAAAAATGTTAAGTATTATTGTCATTCTAGGACTAGAGTGTTCCATAAGACTATAATGTTATGTAACATTTAAAAAGATAATGTCTTTAACTTTTATAAATTTGTAAAATCATTTCTTTACCCATGAATAGAATCTAAAGTTTTAATTTCATCATTTAGCTTTAAACATTTGAAGAAAACTTTGAAAACTATGTTTTTTCCAATATTCTTTGTAACTTGCAAATAATCTGAGTTGTACCAAAATGGTAATTTAGTCAGTAACGAAAATCTAGAACTTCTGAAGGCTGGTAGTAATTAATTTTAATTAATTAATTAAGTAATTAATTAATTCAGCAGTCTCTTGAATCTTAGAAACATTGAGGTGTCAACGCATAGACTTCCCTTCATATGGTACTTCAGTTTACCTACTATTAAACAGTTTGTTAAATAAACCAAATCCATGTAGGCCAGTCTTCCCGGAGCCAGAGTGATTTAGAATTCACGCTCCTGTAGGACTCCACATCAGAGCTGCATCTCCTGTCTTACCAGCTGAAAGAGTTCTTCTTGACACCATATAAAGGAAACATGATACATTCATATGTTCTTTTCAGCAAAGACATAGTCTCCGACCAGACCTTTTCTCCTAATTTCCCTAACAATGTATTTGTCTTCATATTTCAGCCTACTCCTTAAACATTTGGTTAAAATGCCTTGCTGAATTTTACTCTGCCAGGAAAGGGTAAACTTAAATATAGTTAGGTACAACATAAATATAATTCACAAAACTCATTTTCTATGACTTCAGAGGCTTAATACAATTAACATTTGTATCAAAATCCAGTTTGTCTTTAAAACCATATAGTCTGCAGAGCTGTCCTGTACCCCTGTGCCTGCTTTAATCTCCCTTTCAGTCTCTGAAGACCAGATATGTTCTTTTGACTTTTTTAGAATTCCTTTTTCTTTATAAAGCATAGGTGTTCCACAAGTTGTCTTAGCACCTCTTCTCTTCCTGCCATTTCTTATCCTGTTACTTGTTCCTCTGAAATGCATATAGCTCTTTATTCGTACTTTCCTCATTTAGCCTTACTAATCAAGGCCTTTCTTCTCTTTCTCTAGTGTTACACTGTTACCAATCAGGATCCTATTAGGAGATAGAAATTGCACCAGTTATTTTGTCAGAGAGAATTTAATACAAGAAGTTCACTAGATTTTAAAGAATGAAAAATGCAAGAAAGGCAAGCAAAATTATCAAGGAAGGTGGTAACTTCAGGAAGTATTTAGTTGTAGAGGAGCAAATGGGTGAGGTCAGACCCAACTTTTTAGAAGCTTGTAGAGGGCCTCCTTGGAGCTGGGGCTTAGACCTGTGACCAGGGTTCTGCTTTGCCTCTGAAATTCAGAGGAGGGACTGTGAAATGGGGGATTCAACCCTCTAAGGAGGGGGACTGCATGGCTGGTACTGGTGTTGGCAAAAGGACCCTGTGAAGCTCGGATTCAGCCTTTTGAAGAGGGAGTTCTAGCTGGCTTGCTGGTCATGGTATCTGAGGGATGTAGGTGGGGACACATGGAAGCTGGTTCTGGGAGTTTTGGGCAAATTGCTCACTGGTCCTAATTGCCGTTACTTAGTGCGCAGTGTGGGTGAGGCAAAGGGGGCTGCACAAGAAGCAAAAAGGAAAGGAGCACTTGTGTTCTTCCCTTGGCCTTCCAGTCTCCCTTTAGCATCTCCCCCATTGGCTGATCCCCAAAGGAGCTAACTGTCGAAGAAATGAACTTTCTGGAGACTGCAACCCCAGTATCACAAAGCAGAATAAAGAAGGCTGGGTTTGAAGCTCAGATGGCTTCATCAGCATTCCTTTAGAGCTCCTTATGCAGGGGTTCAAGGCCACATTGCATTAGGGATGAGGAATAAAATAAAAGAAAAAAAAAATTTTGTCCAAGGAACCTCTCAGACACATTCCATTTGCAGTGTTAAAGAAAGCTTCATGGGTTAACCCTTGTGGGCTCCTGTAATAATACTGTCACAGTTGACTAGGTGATAAAGTGATAGCTGCTAGCATGAACTTCATCACTCATATTGTTAAGCACAGTAGAGAGCATGACATGCTCATGAAATGAGAAGATGATGTGGGTATGATAATTAGATTGGAGTTTTTAAAAAAATCCCTTCTAAAGTAGAGACTGGATTGAAGGCGGTACATGAGCGGATATGCATAGATTAGTTTGGAGATTATTATACTAACTAGAGATGGAGATATTAGACAACAGTGTTCTCAAAATGTCCATGTGCCATTAGCATCACTCGAGAATTTATTAGAAAAGTAACTCTTGGCCCTGTGCCAGTCAGAAACTCAGAGTGGAGCACAGCTACTGTTTTAACAAGCCCTCCATGGTATGTTGATGCTTACTTTGAGAATCATTTGTTTAGGACAAGGGTGGTAGCATTAGATTTAGAGATTCCAGAGATAATTAGAGGAGTTAAGGCCTACAGATTTAGAAGTTGCTTGAATCTGACTTGCACAAGGGTGGGAACCTTTACAGAGGGAGGAACTACTGAAAGAAATCTTAATCTTGCAGGTTAACACGTTGATTTATCTAGTCTTATCTGAATAAATCATGCTTAATCTTGTGTTAGGAATTGATACATTCTGAAGTCAGACATTCTGAAGGTGTTTTTCTGAGATTTACACTCATGGTCTAGCTTTCTTGAGGTCAGAGTTTATCCTTGTGTCTCTCATAGCTCTTCATGTGTGTCTTGTGTGTGGTTTATATACAGGACAGTTTTACAATTTGAGTTACTTTGGTACACTCCAAGAAGTCAGTGATGTTATTGAAGCAGGAGATAGTTAAATGGTTTTGACTTTTTTCTGTGACAAACTGTGTTTTTAACAAAAAACATCTGGTTTGGGATTTTTTTAAATTTTTTAAAACATAGTGATATTAGATCAGAAACTTTTCTTCTTTAGTGGTATATTTTCCAGGTGATTTTCAGTAAAAATAATGAAGAGTTTTAGAAGGATCCTCTCTGTTCTCAAACTGCCACTGTCATTGTAGAGATGATCATATTCATGGTCTTAATGAATTCTGATAATTGAGTGATCAATAGGAATTTTTCTAAAATTCATCAGCGCTTGTATTTTTTTGAACTCTACTAAGCACAGTTTTCATGATTTCTAAATGTTAAAGCTTTTTTTCCTTTGGAAAGATTGACTTTGATACTGAATATTGAACATATGTCAAGGAATTGGGGATGGCAAACACAACATATATATAACTTTATTTGAACAGTTATGGGTTTTATTTTGCCTACTGAAATTAGAGGTGTTAAAAGATAAGCCAAAGCATATTGAAATTTTTAAGAATTTATTTGAGCAAACATCAGTTTGAATCAGGTAGCTCCAAACTGGAGGTGGTTAGGCGTACTCCACTGGAACGGAGCTAGGAGCAGGGTTTTTATAGAGAAGACAGGAAACAAAGCAAAGAAATTATGTGATTGGCTATAGCTTAAGGGTTGTATTATTTGGGAAAGCCTAGTTGGCTTTTTGTGATTGATTGTTCCTGAGACATTCATAGTAATTGACTCTTGCTTCGTTTTTCATTTGTTATCAAGGCATTGGAACTACTGCAGTCAAAAGGTCTTCAATGATTACTTAAGCAGTAGTAATCTTTATTCAGTGCGTTCCAACTCAAAATCTTTATTGAGTATTAATGTGTATGAAAAACCCTATTTAATAAATTTATAAATTAGTTTAAGGTAACATGTTAGAGGTCCTCTTCAGACATGCCACAGCAGTGTGGTGGGTGGAGCCATAATCCTACATGAAGGGGCCTGGGAAGGCTTCTGGAAGGAAGGCAGATTGGACTGGTTAATTTGGGAGGAAGAATGGCTTTGTTCTGAGGAAGAAAATAGCGCTTGAGCCTCTATGTGAGGCTTATTTGAGAACACATATGGTTGCAGCAGGAAAGAGGACTATGAAAGAAAGTAGGAGGCAAGCTGTGGAAGGCAATTTTTTTTTTTTTTTTAGGTTTTATTTATTTATTTGGCAGACAGAGATCCCAAGTAGTCAGAGAGGCAGGCAGAGGGAGAGGGGGAAGCAAGCTCCCTGCTGAGCAGAGAGCCCAAAGATGTGGGACTCCATCCCAGGACCCTGGGATCATGACCTGAGCCGAAGGCAGAGGCTTTAACCCACTGAGCCACCCAGGTGCCCCTGGAAGGCAATTTTTAATTGTAGGTGTGTCCTGTCAGCTTAGTGAAGGGGTTTTGAGTGAGGGGGCTGTATTTTGGGAAGGGAATTGATTGACTGTACAGAGTGGACTATGCGGGGACTTGTAGGCCAGTATTTCCTAATCTTCCCCAAATGCAGCTTTAAAAATACAGGTTTCCTGCCCCATTTCCAACCTCACTGAATCAGAACCTCCAGAGCAAGAAGCCCAGACAGCTGTGTCATTATGAGTGCCTCTTACATGATTTTTATTTTAAGGTGTTAAGGAAACAATTTGGTTTTGAATCAGGTTTTGAATCCTTAAAACTTTCATGTTTGTTAAACTGCCTTAAGTTTTAAAAGTCAACGTGGATGTCCCAATTTTTCAAAAAGCATTTCCATTAAAGTTTGTGATTTAAATTTAGAAACAAATAGCATTTTGTATTTATCCATTTTCTCTCCATTGCTTTTTTTCTTACTATTTTATTGTATTTGTTGCCTTTTGGGCTCTCATTTCAACTTCAAAGATTTGGACCATTTTTCCCCACTAGTAGTTATTTTCCTCGGGGGAATTTGTCTATCCTCCTTCCCTCCCCACTTGTCAGCAAATCTAGCCAACACTGCTTCCAAAACAGTGGCCATAGTATAGGTTTCTGAGTTGGATTTGTGTGTGCATTTGGGGTAAGAACCCCCCCCACCCGCCGCCTGGAAAAAATAGCTCCTCTGAGGTTGAGTTGCAGCCTGGATATTGACAGCTTCCCTTTTCCTGTTAGTATTTCCTAAGTAAAAATTGTTGGAGGAAATTATCTGATTTTTTTCCTCACTTAATTTTTTATTTTTCTTGGGGTTTTCCTCACAGGTGAAAGCTATGAGAGGAAGTTGGGGCAAGTATATTTGTTACTTTTAGGGTAAACTGAGTAGTGTATTATAGCTAGGAAAATAATTTGTAAATCACCAGGCACAAAGTGGCCCAGTTTATGTTTTTTAGTACTACCACATTTTATTAATCTAAGATGTGACAGAATGTAAGGTATATTGTAATTTTATGTACCACCTAAAGTAAATCTCCTGTCAGTCTAAGTGTTGCTTGATGTTGGGTGCCATTTGATTGTAAGACACATCCTCGTTCTGAAATTTTAACATGAAATTAGTGGTCATCTTAGAGAGTCTGTAAATAGGATGACTCTTCTTTTTAGCCATGCTGACTTTTTAATAGTGTTTTATTCTTGTACTGAAGGGGGATAAATAGGGAGAAATATATAAAACATAATGTGTGTATTCTTGAAAAAACTTATGGTCTTCAAAACTGTGTACTGAAAATAACAGAACATCTGGGAAAAGCTAGGATCATGACAGATCAGTCAACCTGTAAAGTACTATCAAAACAGTAATCATCTTAATAAAAATGCTTGCACATTTGAAAAGATACCTTAACTTGCTAATGAAGAAATATTCCAGTAAATATAGTAGTTTACATTTTAAAAAAGGTAAAAATCTTAATAGAAATATGAGAAAAAGTTGAACTAATGAATAATGTTGCAAAGGCAAATGCTCACAGATGTTGGAGAGCCAAGCAGTAAGCGTGCACAAAGCGACACATGTCCTCCAAACTGAGCCAAGAGGAAGCCTGTGGGTCTCTCTGGCACTGTAGTACCATTATAGGTACAGTGTCATATTCTGTGCTGGGTATTCCCTTGTCCCTGCTGCTTTTAGGTGATGCCAAACATTTAAGTGTTGAGGGGAAAAAGAACTCTCATAAATCAAAGCACTTGCATATTAAGTCCTCATCATTCTCCTCTTTACCATTTGTGTGAATAGGTTTTGTTGAGGTAACATGCCTTATAGCAGAACAGATTGAATCTCTCAGCTGTCCTGTATCTCTCTTGTTTGTTCTTCTTGTCCAACATGTCTTCCACCTCTTCCTCAGTTTTTCTGACGCTCTTACCTCATTTTTTAGAACTGTGCTGATCTTCAGTGATTACTTAATCTTATGTGCTTCTGTGGCACTTGTTATCTATATTGCTCTTTTGGCTTTTAAAATACATCATTACATTTTTCTTCTTGGCCTTTCCTACTCTTCTGTAAGGCCATCATTGATTTATTCTATGCATAGGTAGCCGTTATGCTACAGCCTTCTGCATATGGGAGTTACACATAAGCCATAGTATTATTATCTGGTATCTATATGTGCATTATTTATATGCAGTAGTTGCAGACTTTGAATGGAGTTAGTTTCCCTTTCATAGATGGTGCCTTCTTGAAAACATGAACAAAAGTTAAGTGTAGGAACACTAAGCAGTATAGACTTGAGTGTTATGTGCTCTTCCAAAAAACTAAATAATATAAAATCCCTAATAACATCTTGCCTGTAGAATACTGTATTAAAATTTCCTTCTTATTCTTTAATTTTATTTCTTCACAATTGAGCACAGTCCTAGGAATTGAGTTCAGTGGGAATCCAACTGAGGTGGAAGAGTTAGCACTTGGGGCGCGTGTGATGATTTTCTCCTTTGCTCACTTGTGTTTTATTTATGATACTCAGGCATATATTGTCTTTCCTCCTTTTAATTAAATCTACAATACCAGCTATATATTAAGTGATGACACTGCTGTAATATGGCATAGACTAATCGCTGAAAGTCAGAGAGGTATGTGACACTAGTATACAGCATAGATAGTGTTTGACTGAAAGTAGGAGTTGTTCAAAAGTTAAGGCCTATGATTTTGGTCAGCTGTTGGGGTCAAGCAAAATTAGCAATTCTCGGAAAGTGAAAATTAACTTGTTTTTAGTATTTTCTTAATTATGCAAATAAGCAAGTTTAGTATGTGGTTTGAAATATTTGTTCCAAAGATGAGAACATTTTGCATGGAAGATGGAGTAGTAGGCAGGGATGAGGTGTTAGGAAAGGTAGTGTTCGAAAACTATGGCAAAAGTCAGCTCGGTGGAGCTGTTAGAGATAGGAAGAAAGAAGGAGGATGATTGTTAAAGCCAGTGAGTAGATACTGAGGACATCCGACCAGGATTTAGGATATGGTATATTTTGTCTTTGTTTTTGTTTCTATCCATTATTATAGAATGTGGGTAAATGGCCACAGGTGGTAGGTCAGAATCTTTAATTTCTATTTTAACTTTTGTGGGGGGAAAAAAAGACTTACTGGGAAGTGGCTGTGCTACTGCATTTTCCATCATTTTCTCTTCTAGCTGCTCAGTTTATTTACTCGCGGCGTGACAAACCTTCCCTTGGTGAGCCTGTAGAAGAATATGATTACGACGATCTGAAAGAGTCCTCCAATTCTCTTTTGAACCATCAGCTGAGTGGAATTGATCAAGGTATAGTAAAGAATAGTTAATCTGTGCTTCCTGTGTGAATGTAATTGATGATCAATACACCAGAATTTATTAGGTTTATTGCAGTTGTTCACAGTAGTGATTGTGGGTAAGAATGGTACAAATGTCTCATATCTTCAAGGGAATTTACATTTTACATTTACAAAATAAAATTTACATTTTATTAAGTATATTTTGTGAGGCGTATATGCTTAACTCCATGGTTGAAATATTGGTTGTGTGGCTCTTATTTAGTAAATGGAATATTGGACTGCGATCTTCATTTACTTAGGAGAGAAACTTAAGTGAATTATTTTCTTTTAGCAATATTTATTGTTTCATGAGCTCTAATAGGGAAAGATAGGTATGTTGTGGATAAAAATATAATCATTATAAGTAATTTTTGCCAAGGAAAGAGGAAAGTTGGACATCCTAATAGAGTTTCAAATCCTTCTTTTGTTTTGTTTTGAAAACTGAGGGTTCTTTCATGACATCATTTATGGCTTTACTTACTTCCTGTTCTAGCTCGTCTTTATTCATGCCTTGATCACATGAGAGAGGTGCTTGGAGACACTGTGCCAGATGACACTTTGATTGAAGCCGTTCTGAAGAACAAGTTTGATGTGCAGAAGGCTTTGGCAGTGGTTCTGGAACAAGATAAAATGCAGAATTGGAAGGTCAAGAGTGAGGGAGCAATATCTACAGGGAAGATAGCAAAAGGTATGCTTTTACTTGTTTTCTTTTAGTTTTTTTTACAGTTAGTGCTTTAAAAGAGGCTTCGATTTGCTTTAGCTGTTTAGAAAAATGGGCAGAAAATTGTGCATGTTACAGTAATCCTGATGATCATCAATTGATTTCCCCATTTGTGAATTTTTAAACTGAGTGCTGTGTTTTCTTTCCTTTGTTAAAGATTGTTTTTTGATTATTTCCCTGCTTTTTTTTTAAAACTAGAAGAACAT
This sequence comes from Mellivora capensis, assembly GCA_004024625.1. Lineage (NCBI taxonomy): Eukaryota > Metazoa > Chordata > Mammalia > Carnivora > Mustelidae > Mellivora > Mellivora capensis. Next base: position 99,152 of record PISX010000211.1, on the reverse strand, counting down.
AGGGGGAATAAAATCAGATAAAAACAAGACAAGACACTTGCTGCTTTTTGTCAGTAGCTTAGAGAGTTTTTAAATTTTTTTTTTAACTCTGATGGCTCAGGAGATGGAAATTAATAGCCAGACAATTAATTACAAAAATGCCCTTATGTTTATAGCATTTGTAAATGTATTAGTTTTTTTTAAATGTCATAAGTATCATAATTACACTGTTCTTGCATTTCAAATCCTGATCTTTTATTTTAAATTTATAGAATTTGGGGTTAGTTTTTGAATTTAATTGGCATAAGAAGGGAACTGAGATATCTTTATAATAATTGGTATGGTGTCTGTCAGTAGGAGCATGGTTATTGATTAACTGGCTTGATATTTCCTATATCCTGAGTACTAGATTTTCACCGTAACAGAGTTGTATGCAGTCTCTTAACATGAAATAAGGGTTTTTTAAAATTTTTTGTTTAAATTTTAAAAGAATTTTGATGGCGAGGTACCTGTAACGGACCAAATGAAAATGAGTCTGTAGTATTTTATCTTTATTAATAGTTTATTCCAGAAATTACAGAATGTTATTTGTTTGCTTGTTTTTAATACATTAAGAATATAGGAGAAAATGAACTAAATAAGTTCCTTTCATTGGTCTTTTAGACGTTTTGAATTTGACAGTTCTGATGGTAATTTTAGTATGTTAAAACCTAACATTATAAAATTTGTGAAAATTAGAATATTGACTAACTTGGTACTTGTATTTGTATATATCAGTGAGCAAAATGAGAAGGTCACTTTAAGATGGTTAAAGGAAGGTAAAATTCCTTTATTATTGTTTTTTTTAGAGTGTTCACTTTTATTAAATAATGATCAAATGTTTGATCACTTTATTCATGTTATAATCAAAAGAAACATTTAGTAATTAAATGCCTCATTTCATGTTTCCTTTTGGTTGCTGTGACTGCCTTCTGCATATGTCAACCTATTCATCTGAAAATTAATGGCTTTTGTAAGGTAAGGAGTCTTATTATCTTCCTCTGAAGTTTCAGCTGATAATATTCAAAGCTCTTGTCCTCAATCTGCAAACCACTTGGATTATAGTAGCAAACCCTTTGATTTTTCTGGCCCAGTAGGAAAGTCTGGATTATATCCTAATTCCTCAGTTATACCAAGTCACTATTTACTCCACAAAAAAAAGAAACTTGACAGACCTAAAAGTGAAAAGAAACTAGAATCATGTAAGTTAACAAAAGAGCTGACACTAGCTGACCTAATTGATGATATGCCAAGAGATTCTTGTAAAAGTCAACCACCAGTCAGATTATCAAACACAGGTAGTCTGGAAGGTCTGTTTTCAAAGAATCTAGGTGCTGATATGTTAAGACCTCATGAATCTGAATGTGTTTCCAAAGATGATTCTTCATTCAAAGAAATACCAGATTTAAAATCCTTAATGACAAAGGACATAACACCTAATAACTCTTTATGTACTCAGAATAGTTCACTACCTGATTTGCAAAGCATTCTAGTACAAAACAGCGTAGGAAGTTTAAGTAATCCTTCGCTCTTAACTAGCACATTGGAAGATACAGCTCATGATAATGTAAATGCTACTAAAATGACTGAAGTTGGAAGTGTTTCTTCAGTTGAACAAAGTACCAAGAATAACATTTTAAAAAATGACAATTTGCAGTTTTCCCAATGTGAAAGTCCATCCCTAGCTGAACTCTTCCAGGAACACAAAGAAAACAATCCGAGCCAGTGCTTTCCTTTATCTGATCTTTGTAACCAGTCATCTGCCAGTTTCACAGATCTAAGTTTGGGATCCTTTCCCCTGTCACAGCTAGCAAATCGGTATCCATCTTCGACTGGAATATCAGAATTGGCAGGATCCCTGTCATCTTTGGCATTTTGTAAAGCTTCTCCTACAAGAGATCTTGAGAATTTGTCACTTTCTGATTTGATTGCAGAAACAATTGATATAGACAACTCTCAGATTAAGAAGGAGTCTTCTAAGCTCAGTTTATCTGAAATGAGGTCACCTGGAATAGATTCAAATATTGATCTTAGTGTCCTTATAAAAACCCCTCATCTTGTTCCAAAACATGCAGTAGACCAATCAGTTGCTCCAACATCAGAAACAAAAGTTTTAAGTTCAAAGTTAGGGAAAAGTCTCAATTCTGCTAAGGCTAATAAGAAAACCAATAAAGGCTCTTTGACTAGGAAACCACCTTTTTCTCTCTCTTGGACCAAGGCCCTTGCTGCTAGACCTTCAGCTTTTGCTTCAACACTGTGTCTTCGTTACCCACTGAAAAGCTGCAAGCGACGCACCCTTGACCTATATAAGACTTTTCTTTATAGTAGACAAGTTCAAGACGTAAAGGACAAAGAAATAAGTCCTCTTATAGCAATAACACCATTTGACTTCAAATCCGCATCTCCTGATGACATTGTAAAAGCTAATCAAAAGAAAGCTTTTACTAGAGAATAGTAACAAAAGGAAAACTTGCTAACTGTTGGAGAGCTTTTGTTTTAATTTAAAGTCTTTATAGAATTACTTGATATTATGGGATTCAAGTTGTGATTTTTACATTAAAATCGTCTTAAGTCAGTTGATAGTTTTAGTTGATATGTGTTTTTGCACTGAAAAAATTTTTTTTTAAACTATATCTTCTTTTAAGTGATAAATGGCTTTAAGTTGATAGCCTAAAATGGGTGTATGTTTACAAAGTGCATATGGAAACTTGATATTGTGAAATCAAACCTCTCAGATATTTTTGTTTGAAGCGTTCAACTTTACAAGTTTTTACGAGACATTTTCTTTTATAAAGTATTTTTGTGCCTCGTTCTTAAATGAAAATGCCACTTGGGATTATTAGAGTTTAGTGATGAAGATTTTTCTTATGATATGTGGCATAGCATAGGTGAGACATAATTATATTTTAAAATATTAGTGATATCATTCCCATTCATTATTTTTCTGTAGGTGAATACTTAAAATTTTTCTATTAGAAAATTTAAAAATTCCTGACTCTTCAGAATACTGTGGTTGTTGAAATACATTTTTGATGGTAATGAAATGAAAAACCTTTAAAGGACCATGTACGTACTGAAGTTGGATTAATACTAAATTATTTTTATACATTTTCAAAATCATTTGTCTAAATGCACATCTAAAATAAGTATGTAGGAAGTGTTTTCAAGTATGGTTGCATGTTGTTTGAGTAGATAGTTTTATCAGATCTCTTACTTTTTTTTTTTTTACTGTAAGTAATGAAATATGGAATTTCCTTTTTGATACTGACAGCTGTGTGTACTGCAGTGACAAAGTTACAGCAATGGTAGACCAGTAAGAGCTCTTCTAGTTGCTAGAACAAGTATGTAATTCATCCCTTAAAGCAGTGGTCCTTAGTGAACAATCAGAATCGCTGGGGGAATTTTTTCAAAACACAGATACTGTAGCTTCACTCTAGACATGGTGGTCAGTCTCTGAGGGTTGGCATTTGGGAATGTGTATTTTCAAAATAGTCCCTAGGTGATTTTGATGTGTTACTTTGACTTAAGAACCACTGCCTTAGGGGAAGAAATCAGTAGCATGAGAGGCATTACTAATGCTAAGACCAATGTGAATTTATACTTCGTAGTTTCTAGGAATCAGGAATACTAAGGAAAATTTGAATTAGGAATTATAGTCTTTTACATAAGAGGATGCTGATACTGTATTATTAATATTTCTTGCAGGAAAAAATAGTATCTAGAATGTTATTTCTTAATGAAAATGAAATAGCTGGCCTTTTCCAGTAAAGAAATATTTTTCTCTGGCAGCTACTTCACTATGCTTTTGATAATTTTTTTTTTTGTATTTCTTGTTTCAGTTTATTTTCAGAATGACATTCCAATATTTTTAGCTGTGTATGATGTTTTTATATCCAGTGTTTTGGTGGGAAAACTTAAGCCAGAATTATGTCTTCATTGTTCTTGACCACTTTTTTTCATGATGTCTTCAGTTTTGTTTTTAACTGTATTATTTCAGTGCACATCATACTGATGCTTAGGAGACCATATAAATCACGTTTTGTTTATGGTCGATTTTTAAAGTTTGAATTATCCTAACTACTGATTTTGTTTTCCTAGCCTTAAACCTTGATGAAACATTTTAGTAATTTTGCAAAATTAGTATATGACTCCTCAACTAGATTTATGTATGGGCAGTCTCCCACTTAGAATTGAATTGTATTCTATGAGTCTGTTTGGAACTGACAATAATTCCAGATAGATTAACTGTTATGCAAGTGGTCCACTTTGCACATGAACCCACAAATACTTACTTAACCCATAGTGAAATTGAACAGTGGTACTATTATTTTAACCTTCTTTTATAACAGATTTTCAAGCGGAAATACAATACTTTTAATCCATATAGTAGATCTTGTAGAGTGAACTAGGTCTCCTTTTGTTGACTGATTAGGATTGTAACTACCACTTGTAAGATTATTTAGGGGGAAAAACTTTGTTGCAGAATGATAGGTCTTAGGTCTCCCTGTTGCCCTTGTCATGCTTATTGGTCCATGAGGCACATACATGATATGGCTTTGTTGACTAAGGATATGTCACAGTTTTTGAGATTCAGAGAGTGGAACCGAGAAGGTCCCTTGCCCTTTCTACCTTTGGCCTTTGGCCATTGATAAAGAGACCAGTGCCTCTTTATGGATACATTCCCAGTGATGATGATTGCTTGCACTAAGTGCATATTCTGCACCAACTGCTGGTTTTTGACTGACTGCTGTCTTGGTAGCTCAGGTATGCTAAGAGTTTTGGATTATTTTCTAATTCCAGTCTCAGTTTTGTGATGCAAAGCCATTTTTATTTGCATTATGATCAAGATATTTTTCTTTAGGAATGTAAATGATACTGTAATTATATTCTAAGTGACATAAAATACAAAAGATATTTAAAATTACTATTTTTGCTCACTTTTTTTTGTCTTTAAATGATCTAAGTGATTTAAATGGTTCATGGATGTTTTTTCCTCTTGCATTCTAAAGTCTTCAGTTGGCTTTTTTGGTTATGGTTCTTCTTTTCCATTAATTGCCAAGTACTAGGGTTTCACTTGTATACATGACATTTAGCTTAACTTTTCTTTCTTTTTTGGTTTACTTTTTTCCTGCTTCTAGTTTAATAACTCACATTCTGATCTCTTTTTGGCTTTGAATCCTTTCTTGAACTTTTCTTTTACCCTTTTTTCTTCTCATATAAGTAGTAATAAATATTCCCAGTGTGTTATATTTCAGTGTTTAGTATTCAAGTGGCAGGTCATCCAACTGATTGTCACACTAGAGATAAAACTAGTACAGTACTTTTCTTTGTCTGTAAAAGGGAGCACTGTTAAGATAAACACAGTTAAGAGAAAAGTAATGAGTTCTTATGTGATTATTTACTTTTTAAATTGACCCTGAATTTATATGTGGACTATTACAAATAAACAAGTACACAGTTACACATTGAGGAAGAACTATGTATCAACAGTTTTTTTGTTTTGTGTTCCTACAAGTATATGTTTGGTTATGGAGTCATTTTTGTAGTAGCGTAAAAATTGCTTTATGTTACTTATATAAACAAAGGAATGTTGACCAGACAGGGAAGTGTTGATAGTAATTTCTTTACTAGTTTTCTTCTAAAATTATATGACTTGATGTATGCAGTTGTACATTATATTTTTAATTTTTAGGGTGTAAAAGACTTGTCATTTTGAGTGTATATATACATTTTTGTAAAAGCTACATTGAAATAAATTATAATTCTGGGATTCTCTTCAATAAGAAAACATCACAGTTTATCCATAGGGATTTTTTAGATAAACTTGATCCTTCAGAATGGGATTTTAATAATTTATGCTGAAGGTACTTGCTTTTATGTTCCTATAAACAAATTAAAAAAAAACAACACAAAACTATCTGGTTGTAAAGAATTTCTTCTAAGATATTTGTCACTTAGAATTCTTGCTTTTCAAAAGGTAGAATTTTATAAATGTTTACCTTGGAGGACTTAACATACCATGCTTAAGGGGGGGACCATTTTAAACAGCAAAATTACCAACTAAAATTGTAATGTGAAAAAATGTAACATTAGATAGGTCATAAAAAGGGTATTTGTTTATGGTGTGAGAGCTGAAACAAGAAGGCAGAGTATCTATCACCTTTTGACCTCAGCTGGGACTGTGTATGTTGGGGGGGTTCAAATTTTTTGCTTCTCTGTACTTCTGTGGGCATGATTGCAAAAATGCCTGCTGCACATAGTGATTTTTGGGATTAATAATAAATTTTAGTGAATAGGTAAATTTGCAGATATGGAAACTGTGAGTAATAAGGATGGACTGTACATGTTTTGACCCACTAGTCTCCATCCCTATTGCTACTTTACCTTTTAAAGGCCATTAGTCTGGGGCAGAATTACTGAAACATTTGTCTGGTTTCTTTACTTCTCGGTTTATTTCGCCCAAAACACTTGACACATTACAGCCAGAGTAACTTTTCCAAATTTAGCTCTTTCTATCCTCTGTATAAATGTTTTTAAATTATTTTATAAGACTTTTTAGGAGCTGGGTTCTGCTCATGTATGCCCCTCTCCCCAACCCACCCAAGAACAAACCACCTGAGTTTTTTCTGCTTCTTAATAGTGTTTTGCCCCTACTGTCGCCCCCATTACTCACCCTGGCTGACCATCCTTCAGGTTGTAGTCTATATGTGACTTTGCTCCCAATCCTGGTGTAGGGGAACCTTCATATGCATCCTAGTTCTCTATATTCCTTTTATTACCATTCCATGTAAAATTACAGTCTCCCTCCCTGGTGCATGTAGTTCCTTACCCTTGTAACTCTGCTTTATTGTTCCTCACAGCACTTACATCATCTGACATTGTGTGTGTGTACACAGTTATTGTTTTCTTATCTGTCTCCTTACCAATCCCCATGCCCCCCATGCAGTTGCTATGGCTACAGGGATTTTATGTGTTTGCCGCTGTCTCTTCAGCTTAGAATACGTCTGGCTCATAGATGTAGGAAAGGGTTTAAGTAGAAAGTGAGTGTGGTCCTTAATACAGTCCCACATTCTTGTTCCGTACAGGAAGTTGTAAATAAATCTGTAAACAAATTGCTTCCTTTATATTATTCCTCTAGAAATTTACTTGCATATCACACATGTGTACCTACATATACATATTTAGACAAATGGAAAGATACATGACACTTCTATATCTGTATCATTTACCAAAGCATTTTGCCTATCATTCCTTACCATTTATGTAGAGATCAATCTCATTCTTTTCAGAAGCTGTGTAGAATTCCATAATAGGGTTGTACAGTAAATAGCCCTTGTTGATACTCATGTTTAAGTATTTTCAGTTGCTTTTGCTATGACTCCAAAATGAACATCCTACATTTTTAGAAATTGGATTTCTAAGCCAAAAAATATAGACTTTTTAAATTTTTGATTGATACTACCTAATTGTCTTTAACAGAGGTTGTTCCGATTTCCTTCTCACAAGTTTGTCAGTGTTTCTCTTCAGATTCTCACAGATATTATTACTCTTTTTGGTATTACACCAACCTGATAATTAGAAAATATTTTTTCATTTATTTATTTGTCTTAAATAGAGTTAAGGTAACTGCTTTATTGTATATTTAGATACATTTATATTTCTTCTTCTGGGAACTGTCTATTCTTAATCTTTGCCCATTTTTCTGCTTGTTATCTTTTGTAATGACTCTTAGTGTGTGTATACATACTACGTATGTATGTATTGTATACACACATGCATACACATACATGTATTTAAATGGTAAAGATATTAGTCCGTTGTTATATGCATGGAGAAAACTTTCTCGGATTCCCAGCTTGTCATTTTTATAAGACGGAATTTTAATTTTAATATGTTCAAATGTGTCGATCTTTCTCTTAAAGGTTTTTGTTTGAAAATTCTGTTCCACTACAAGATAATTTTTTAAAAGATTATTCATTTTTTCTAATACATTTGACCTTTGCCAGAGTTGTCTTTTTTCTTTCTTTTTTTTTTTTTTAAAGATTTTATTTATTTGACAGACAGAGATCACAAGTAGGCAGAGAGGCAGGCAGGGAGAGAGAGGAGGAAGCAGGCTTCCCACTGAGCAGAGAGCCTGATGCGGGACTCAATCCCAGGACCCTGAGATCATGACCTGAGCCAGAAGCAGAGGCTTAATCCACTGAGCCACCCAGGCGCCCCTCTTTTTTTTTTTTTTTAACACCTTTGAGTCTTTGATCCAGCTGCCATTAGGGAGTAAGATAGGAATCCAGTTTCTTCACCAGCATCTTTTGTCTTTTGAACAGCTGGATTTGTAATGGTACCTTTTCTTGAATTACATATCCCTTTTCTTTCTTAACTTTATTTGAACTCCCATCTTTGGCATGCACTGAAGTTCTTCTCTATCTAATTTGGGACTCTACTGTTCCGTTTCTTTGGCTTGCTTTATGCCAATACCAGATTTTTAATTACTGTAACAGTTATTGTATAATTTTGATTATGTTTTGTAGGCTCTCTTGTTTCTTTTTTCCTTTTTTTGTAATTTCCGTGAGTTACCCCCCTTGATTATCTCACTTGGAAACAGCTTGTCAACTTTCTGAAAAAAATTGTTATTTAGATGTTTAATGATATCAGAAGCTTTGTGGAGAAAATATACTTGTTTTTATAGATGGCAAGAGGCTTTTGATATTACATTATTAAACATTAAACTTTATTTAGTAGATTTTCTAGTAGACCTGTAATATTGGAACAACCCTAGTTGGTCATGGTAAATTGTTCTTTTAATATGATGGATTTTTTTTGCTAATATTTTATTCAAGATTATTCCATCTATTCATAATTTAATTTGCAGTTATGTATGTATATATGTGTGTGTTTGTGTTTTGGTTTCTCTTTGTGATGTTTTTATAGAGAATTTAGAGTTTTTCTTTATCCTTAAGTAATTATTTTTTCTAAATAGAGATTATTTTCTTTATTGTTTTAAAGATTTTATTTATTTATTTGACAGAGAGAGGCATAGCAAGAGAGGGAACACAAGCAGGGGGAGTGAGAGAGGGAGAAGCAGGCTTCTCCTGGGCAGGAGTGCAGTGTGGGGCTCGATCCCAGTACCCTGGGATCATGACGCAAGGCGAAGGCAGATGCTTAATGACCGAGCCACTCAGGCACCTGTATCCTTAATTAATTTAAAGAGCATTGAAGTTATTCCTTTCATCATAGGATTTATCTTTCTCAGTATTCTGGGGTCAGTTTGAATGTTTTTTCTTAGAAAACTATCTTCATGGTTCACAAATGTATTTGTTTAGCATTATAGCAAACTTTTTTTTTTTTTTTTTGGATTCTTATATGCAGTTAAATCTCCATTCTTATTTAATTATTTTTGGTAGTTTATTTATTTAAGTAATCTCTACACCCCACATGGGGTTCAAAATTAGGTCCTTGAGATAAAGAGTTGCTTGCTCTTCCAACTGAGCCAGCTAGGCAACCCTATCTCCATTCTTATTTTAAATATTGTTTTCTCTCCTCTACTTTACTCTTCCCCTCTGCCCATTTCTTTTTCTTTTTTTTTTTTTTTTTTAATTACCTTTGCTTTATTCACTGAGGACTGGCTCCTGGATTAGTAATTAGCTCTACTGGTATTTTTTCATTAGTTTGTGAGTTCATCTGTTTGTTACCAAATCTGTTTTCCATTTTTTTTTCCTTCCTTTGTGAATGGAACATTTGACTCAAACACATTTTTAATTCTTTACCCTTAGAGGTTAATTTTTATTTATGAGATTGCAAACAGAAAAATTCAGAAAATAATTTAGCAATCTCTCATGGACCCATCATTTAGTTTCAAATCTCTCCCTGTTGTTAAGAAATAAATTGATCGGAGTCCTAGCTCCACCCTTTTCTTATTCTTCCCACTACCTTGTAGTAGATATGCATTGTTCACATTCTGTCTCATTTTCTTAGGTCTCTGAAATTATATTTTTCCTATGGATACTGCATTTGCTGTGGCTCATGGATTCTTTTAGAATTTTTGTTATTTTCTGGGTTCTTTTAGAGTTACTTTATTTTCTGGATAATTCAGTTTTGATTTTTGATTTTGAGTTCCTTTTTAAGTCAAGAACCTGAAAGAATTTTACAATTTCCAGGTTGTGGTGGGAGTTTTGTTATTATTGTTGTTGTGATTACTGCTTTCATTGTACTGTTGCCAGAGAATGTGCTTTCTGTCCTTTACTTATTGAAGTATATTGAGGTTTTTCTTTGAGGCCCAATGTAGTTTTAGAATGGTTTCATAAGCACTTGTCAAGAGTATGAATTCTGTCTGAAGAATACAAAATATGATACATTTCTGTTAGTTACTTTTTTGGGTTACTATTAATTAATTTATTTATTTTTAAAAGATTATTTATTTGAGAGAGAGCACAGAGGTGGCAGGGAGGGGCAAAGGGAAAGAAAGAGGGAGAAGCAGACTCCCCATTGACCAGGGAGCCTACGCAGGGCTCCATCCCAGGACCCTGGGATCATGACCTGAGCCAAAGGCAGATAGATGCCTAACTGACTGAGCCACCCAGGTGCCCCTTATTAGTTACTTTTAAATTGTTACAGGGTTCAGTATTCTTACTTAAATTCTGTTTCCTTAATTGGTGGTTATAAGCTGAGAGAGGTAAGTTAAAATATAATAAGACCCTTGCATTTTATTTCATCTTACTACTTGCAGGTTTTACCCTATGCCTTTTGAACATGATCTGTCTGGATTTGATGTTTTCATTAATATAAAGTTCCTCTATAATTTGTTTTATGCTTTTTGACTTAAATTCAGTTTGCTTACTCTCATGATTGCTGCTTTCTCTAAGTTGTATTTGTTCATCCTTTTGCTTTCAGTGTTTTGAATCACTTTGGTTTAGTTGTTCCTCCTATAAATGTGTGTAATTGTGTTTGCCAGAGACTGTTTTAATAGATGAGTTTTTCTCATTTATGAGAACGATAGGATAGATATAATGCTTTCTGTGATATGTGGTCTGTGTTTTGACTTAGAGATTTGTACTGTCTTTGTAACACAGTAATATACTTTAATTTTTAAAATTTCCAACCCTAAAAGGTACCTGTTGATCTCATTATGAAAGATGAAGAAATTAACTTATACTTCATCTCCACTCTGTTTCTCATAATTTTTATTGATATTTTAAGTTCTTATTTAAACCTTTTATAATATGTTTAATTTCTACTAACTGAATTATTAACTTTAAACAGTTATTTAAGGAGTCCTGGATTTAAAAGTTGAGCTCAGCAAAGTTACACTTTCTCATACCTGCCCCCTTCTCTCTTTTTATCCTGTATTTTTAGTTATGTTATTTAGTTATTGCCAAGATTTATAGCATTTTAATTTTATTCTGTATTCAAAGCTTCCTTAGTTTCAAACCAGCCATAGTTATTTTAAAATAGATTTCTCATAATTAGGCTTCTATTTGTATCATTTGACTTTGACATATGGTTTGACAGATCACCTTGTAAAATATATATGTGTGAAATGTTTCCCAAATTTTTGAATATTTGAAAGTGATTCTGTGGCCTGTATTTGCATGGCAAATTGACAAATAATGATTTTGGGTCCCTCTTTCTTTTGTGGAGGGCTTTGCAGACATTGCTGTACTATTTTCTAGTGTTGTATGTTGCTAGCTAGTCTGATTCTGCTGATTTTAGTGTGGCTTTTATTTTTCTAGTATTTTCTCCCCCTGTATTTCTGAATTCTGCAGGCTTGCTTTCCAACTTTTTCTCCTCGTGTTTTTATCATCTTCTCTTTTATCCTTAATGTTCTCTTTCTCTCTCCTACCTGCCCTGCCCCCTGCCTGTGTGTGCGCGCGTGTGTGTGTGTGTGTGTGTAGAAAATGGTATAGAAACTAGACATTTTTTTTCCTTAAAGCAGTTGATCAGATTAAATACCGCCTTTTCAACTGTAAATCTAGACTGATTGGAGAGACTCATGAATAAGGCAGACTTTGTACCAAAGATTTAAATGCTTAGGTATAATGACTCCACTAACCATATCAACCTGATTTGATCATGATGTACCACTGAGCAGCATAGAAGGAAATCTATTTCTCATGTAGAGAATTTTTCAATGTCTTTCTACTTTTAGGATTTTGGAACAAGAACTTAATACTTGTGTGAAAATTGGCCTTTTATTATGGTATAATGAATTAGAACTCATCTGGTGTCTAAAATAACGCATTAAATGTCGATGTGTCTCCTTATTTCGGCTAACATTTTAGTTCATTTTGTTAACATATGTAATATGGAAAATCACCAATAGCAAATATCAATGACCTTCAAATGGGTTATTGTCTAATTTTGTTACACATTAGTATGAATGGATTGCTAAAAGAGCATATATTTAGGGGGTAAAATCCTGGGTATATCTTTAAGTTTTCTGGTGTTTTCCTTGCTACCTTAAATCTGCCAAGGGAGAAAACACTCTACAAAACTGAGTAACACAGACTTTTTTTTTTTTTTTTTAACAAAGGCATTCAAATTGAGATACATATAGTATTGTTTGAAAGGAAAGTTCTTGGCAGAAAAATCTTAATATTTATCTTCAAAATTGTATAATTAGTCAACCTAACTTGGAAGAAAAATAGTTTTCCTCACAATGGATATTATTATGTAAGATGAGGTTAAGCTCTTTGATGGCTGTTGAGGTATTTCCTAACATTAAGTTTATTTTATTTATTTTTTATTTTTTAGAAAAATAGTTGGCCTTAAAAAAAGTAAGCATCGAGAAAAATAGCTGTCTGCAAATCTGGTAAAGGAATCATATGTAATTTAATTTTAATGGTTTTTACAGTTCTTAAAATTGATATTTCCATTGCCTTACAAATAAAGTAGGCAATAATTAAATTAATTAGATCATTCGAAGAACTGATTGTTTAAAAGTCTTGGAGGCTTTGGAGAAATCTATTTCAATAGTGTACTTTATAGTTGAACTACTGTTTTTGGTAAGGCTTGTCTTAAGTAACATTGGCTTGCCCATACTGTTTAGAAATCTACTCATTTTCTTTTCCCTTTGAGTTTTATCTTGTTTTCCCTTCATTTGGAAAAGATAGTCTAATTTTACATAGTGAAGTTGTATTTTCTAGCATCACTTTGCTAGTTTTGTAGTGTTAATACTCTTTTAAACAGTCTTCATATATAGTATATCTGTATTCTCCTATTTGAATGTAAAATATAACTGTATTTTCATGTTCTTGAGTCTTAGTGGTAGGCTATTCACGAAAGAAGGTACAAGGAGTTAAAAAAAAGATAAAAGCAGAATTGTAAACACGTCTGTAACAGTATCATTTTTTTCTACTTCTTTATTGTGCTGTATTTGTCTTTTCAGCATTACCTGACTAAATGGAAGAGAAAGTGACATTAGATTTTTAGGAGATGCAGCCTCCTCTTTCCTCTTGGGTAGAGCAGATTTGTGAGATTTTTATCTTTGTCCTGAAAACAAATCCCAGTTTTTGTTTTTTTTTAAATATTTTATTTATTTGTCAGAGAGAGAGAGGGAGAGAGAGCGAGCGAGCATAGGCAGAGAGGCAGGCAGAGGCAGAGGGAGAAGCAGGCTCCCTGCCGAGCAAGGAGCCCGATGTGAGACTCGATCCCAGGACGCTGGGATCATGACCTGAGCCGAAGGCAGCCGCTTAACCAACTGAGCCACCCAGGCGTCCCCAAATCCCAGTTTTAATTTGAAAAGTTTGTATTACAAGGAAAGCTTTTAATAATGAGATGTTAAGAACACTGTTATATGAACTTTTAGTAATGTGCTTAAAATATATATCTCATTTTACTTTAATCCTTGTTGTAAGGAGTTTAAAATAGGCATATTTAATTTAAACTACAGTATTTTTGATGTCCCTTTCAATATCTTTTTCCTTAACCAACTGAGCAACCCAGGTGTCCCATCAATATCTTTTTCCTTGAAAAATTTTTTTCAATAGCTTATCACTAAGTAACTTTATTCAAGCAAGTAGAAGAATTTTATACTTGTATAGAAAACTTCAGAATTAATTGGCTTTCTGCTTTAAAATTATGTGGGCTTTTGAAAGGAAGTGGTTTATTTCACTGAAGAAACTCATCTGGTTCAGAATGTTTTCAGATAGGTCTTAAGATTCTCTTTGTATGTACACCTACACTGGAAAAACTTTAAACCCTAATTGCTTAATTTAAAAATAATTTGCTTTAGATTCTCAAAACAGTTTATCATCTTCTTGATAGAGCCAGTACCTTATAAGAATTGCATGAATGCTAAATACAGAGTTTTCTCTTAGGCTTAATTACTTTTTGTTTCAACCATAGAAATTTAAATCTGATTACAGGTGTATACTTTCATATTTGATTGCTAAGCAGTTCTTTTAGTATGTTTTTGAGTGCTTAATGTATGTACATAAGCATTGCTAAGTACTTGAGCAAGGAGTAGAATGGAAACAAACAACAAAATTCATTTTAGTATTTAATTTTCATATTCATTTTTTATGAGAAAACCATGTGGCATCCCTTGGAGACATAGATCTAGGTCACAGACTTTTTTTCTGTGGAGCTTTATAGTAGCTCCAGAATTCTCCTCGTCTTCAGGAGAATCTGGGGGTTAGGTGGAAGAAACTGAGGCCCAAGTAAAATAAATAATTGGAGTTAGTTTCACATGAGTATTGAGGGGCAAATTGTAACTCAAAATGAGTTCTTTTGAACTCCATTGCTTTTTTCATGGTTACATAGTACTCGTGACAAAGTTTTATATTCTAAGAGTTTAACCTTGTTTGGTGTGTATTGGTAAGTCTCTTAAGGATAAAATTAAATGCTTTGTTAAGGAAATCATCTTTACCATCAGTGAGGTATTCAGAAATTACTTTCAAGTACTTTTTCTGCCAGTAATGACTTCACTAAGAGACAAAGCATTCATGTATAGAGAATTGGTATTAATTTCCAAATCCTTGCAAATGAGCAGTCCTAAGAAGTGAAGCCCTTTCTCATTTAATTTTAAGTCACTTTGTGGTCTTCTATTTCTTGAGCACAACAATTCTGTTTGATTTAAAATCTTGAAAGATTCAATTTTTTTTTGTAGTTGCAGGCCTGGTGCCATTTTAGAGCAAAAGCTTAAATAAATAATAGTGTTTATTGAGCAAACTAAAAAATTCAGATGAGGAAATGAAAGAAAAAACATGTACCTAATCCCATTATCCAGAATTTAGAGTTAATAGCATTTTGATGCATTTAAGCAATAACAGACAATATTAGTGATTACTTATATGTCGAATATTGTACTTTTTACTTGTTTTCTCCTTTAACATTCACAATAATCATATAGAGTAGAGGTTTTCTTTTTTTTTTTTTTTCAGATTTTATTTATTTTGAGAGAGTGTGGGGAGTGGGGAGAGAGGCAAAGGGAGAGGGAGAAGCAGGCTCTCCACTGAGCAGGGACCCTGACGCAGGGCGTGAACCTAGGACCTGGGATCAAGAACTGAGCTAAAGGCAGATGCTCAACTAAGCCACCCAGGCGCCCCATGTAGGGATTATTTTTATCCTAGTTTTACACCTGGAGGATCAGAAGCTCAAAAATGACTAAACATCTTGCTCTAGGCCACAAAACTATTACTTGGTGAAAACAACGTTTCTAGTAAGATGTTTCTAATACCAATGTCCTTCTCTCTTTTATACATTATTTGTGTACCTGTTTCTGTATATAGAGAATATTAGTTTTTTTTTAAATGGGACCACATCCCACTTTTTAAACACATTATAACTTAATCATGTACCATATACTTTAAAATTTTTAAAAAATTATTTCAATTTTATTTTTAATTGGGTAAAATACACATAACATAAAATTTACTATATTAACCATTTTTTATATGCATCCCATGTTTACTGCAGCATTATCCACAATAGGCAAGGTATGGATGCAACCAAGTTAACCATTTTTAAGTGTATAGTTCAGTAATGTTAAGTATATTCACAGTATTTTGCAACCAATCTCCAGAACTTTTTCATCTTGCAAAACTAAAACTCTGTACTCAAAACAGCTCTTCATTTCCCAGCACCCCCCACTGCCCCTAGCAACCATCCAGACTTTTTTGTATACCAGCAAATATAGGTTTTCATAGTATTCTGTTATTTAATCACTTACTCTAGGAACTTAAGGTTTTCAATTTATTATTACAAAAAACGCTTCGGCGAACATTTTGTACATTTGTATGTTTTCTCAATTCTGTTAAAAAGATAATTATAGAGTAATATTGGATAGAGTAGCTAGCTAAAAAGGTATGGACATTTTTAGTGCTTTTCTACATATTGCGAAGTTACCTGTTAGAAAGATTGTACTAATTTACTTCTTATATTTAATTTTTAATCATAATAGCATTTCTAATATTTTATAAAGCATAATTATATTTCACTGATGGATTATATATTTGTATTGAAGTTTTCTTTCATTAATTGTTAAGAGTCAAAGGTGGTGACTTTTTTATGCCATTTTTGGGAGGCTTGCTGTGATGACGATCGCCCATGTGTTCCTGAAAATTTTATCTGTGCTTCATTGTGCATGCTGTTACATAGGTTGGCATTGTATAAAATACCATTTACTCTTGAGAAAACAGTATCTTACTTAGAAGTTTCTATTTTAAGTAAAATAGTCCATGATGTGCTATTGGCGCACTGTATGGCACATAGAAAATGCTCAACAAGGGCTGACTGACTTCGTTCAAAGAAAGGAAGTGCTCTTTCACTACCAAGGAACAAGTGCAGTTAAAAGGTGATTATATTAAAGGCTAATGCACTGAGGTGCTTAAATGACTTCTGACCTTTTTTTAAAAAATCAATCAGTTAACATAGTGTATCGTTAGTTTCAGTGGTAGAGTCCAATGTTTCATCAGTTGCATGTACTCATTACATCAGGTGCCCTCCAGTGGCTGACTTTTTTAGACTTTTTTTTCATAATTCATGATGTTTTCATATAAGCCCCTTTTGGCTCTTCTCTCTACTTAGTCATTTTTAACAGCCTGATATAGATTCTCCTATATATTTCTTTATTTTCACATAATATGTAAAATAGATATAACAATACAAGGATTTTTTTCATTAATGTTTTATTAAAATACTGTAATTTCATTTTCCTTATAATACATTGTCAGCGGGGATGTTTCCAACTTATTCTTTTTGGTGATTTTATAATATTCCATGATGTGGCTGTGCTACAGTTTATTAAAAATTTACTGTATTGGAGGATGTTCATTTTATTTCCAATTTTTGTTTCTATAAAGAATGCTGTTCATAGAACATTTGCAAACCATATCCTTACAAACCAGGGCTTTTGATGTTATGAGATAGATCTGTAGTGGGAGTGCTGTGTTGAAAGGTGTATTGTTTGCTTTAAATAGGTGTGGCTATTCTTTATGAAAGTTACTGTGGTTCATTCCTTTTCCAGCAGTGGGTATTAGTACTTTTCTTGATTTGGGGAGTCTGACAAGTGAGAAATTAATGTATCTTTGCTATTTTAATTTGCATTTCTATGATCATTAATGAAGTCAAGTATGTTCATATATTCATTTGCCATTCGAACTTGTTCTGTGGATTGGTAATTGTATCCTTTGCCCATTTTTAATTAGGTTGTCTTTTCCTTACTAATTTGAAGTCTTTATATTATACAGATACTAATTTAAAGAAATATTGAGTATAATTGACATACAACGTTGTATTACTTTCAAGTGTACAACATAATGTTTCAACAATTCTATACATTGCTCAATGCTTACCACAGTAGGTGTAATCAACATCTGTTACCATGTGACATTATTATTGATTTTATTCCCTATGCTGTACTTTTCAACTCCATGACTGTTTTATAACTGTAAGTTTGTATCTCTTAATCTCCTTCACCTATCTCCTCACCCACCTCCCCTCTGGCAACCTTTGTATTTGAGAGGGTTTTTTTGTTCATTTGTTTTTTAGACTCCACATATAAATGAAATCATGTGATATTTGTCTTTTCTCTGA
Organism: Mellivora capensis; assembly: GCA_004024625.1. Classification (NCBI taxonomy): domain Eukaryota; kingdom Metazoa; phylum Chordata; class Mammalia; order Carnivora; family Mustelidae; genus Mellivora; species Mellivora capensis. The sequence goes on along the minus strand of PISX010000211.1, from coordinate 81,104 downwards.
CTTAGTTCACTTAGCTTAACTTTCTCCAGGTCTATCCATGTTGTTACAAATAGCAGATTTCATTCATTTATTATGGTTGAATAATAATCCTGTGTGTGTGTGTGTGTGTGTGTGTATGTGTGTGTGTGCATGCGCACATGTGTGTATCACATCTTTATCCATTCATCGATTGATGGACACTTAGGTTGTTTCCATGTCTTGGCTATGGTAAATAATGCTGCAGTGAACATCGCAGTGGATACATCTTTTCAAATTAATGTGTTTGTTTTCTTTGAGTAAATACCCAGTAGTGGAATAACTGTATCATATGGTATTTTTATTTTTAATTTTTTGAGGAGCCTCCATACATTGTTTTCCACAGTGGTTGTACCAGTTTGCATTCCCAACAGCTGTGCACGAGGGTTCCCTTTTCTCCATATCCTTGCCAACACTTGTTTTGTCCTGTCTTGGATACTAGCCATTCTGACAGGTGTGAAGGGATGCTTCATTGTGGTTTTGATTTACATTTCCCTGATCCTAAGTGATGTTGAGCATCTTTTCATGTGGCTGTTGGCCATTTGTTTGTCTTCTTTGGAAAAATGTCTGTTCAGGTCTTCAGCCCGTTTTGTAATCATATTGGTTTTTGGTGTTATGTGAGTTCTTTATATATTTTGGATATTAACCCCTTATTGGATATCATTGTTTGCAAATATCTTCTCCCGTTCAGTAGGTTTCTTTTTCCTTTTGTTGATGGTTTCCTTCACTGTTACTTTGGTGTATTTCCAATATTTTCTTTTTGTTTTTGTTCCCTTGCCTAAGGAGACATATCTGTAAATATATGGCTAAGGCCAGTGTCCGGGAGAGAGCTTTTTTTAGTTGTATGCATTGTAAATAATTTTTCCAGTCTTTATTTTCTTTATCATCTCTTTTTCTACATAAAAATTTAAAAACTTGATGACACTGTGTCTGTCTTGTTAACTTACCAGGTTCCAGTCTTGGATTTACCTCCCTCCCGTGCCTCAATCTCTAGGTTATAAACATTCTAAATTTTCTTTTGAGAGAATTATATGAATTTTTTTAATGTTTGACTTCTAGTTCTTCTAAAATTTATTTTTGTGTGGTGTGTAAAGGGTCAAACTTTATTTTCTTCCAGATTTTCAACGTATCAGCTTTTATGCTGTGATCAGTTGTGTGTGATATAGTAGGAGGGGATAGTAGCTCTCAAATTAGATGAGTACTGTTTTGCAAACTAGCTCTGTCATTCGTTATCTGCATGACTGGTAAAATGACTGGATTTTTCTTAGACTTTAAAATGGCAATAATGTTATCTACTTCAAATGTATTAAGATTTATTTAACCCAGCTTCTGCCATATAGTAGTCTCTTAAAACAGTGCTGGTTTCCCTTATCTTCTTCCTTTTACTAATTGCTTTAAAATTTCGTTACATTTGTTATCAGGGAATTATCTCTGGGTATGGGTAATGTTCAATTTTATCAGGTCTTCTTAAATCATTTGGGAATGACTCTTGGTCACACATAAGAATTCATGCTGATGCCTGCAGTTAGTATATGACCTTTTGTATATGCTTTTAAAACTTCATTTTTTTTTTTTAAGGATTATTCAGTGCAGTAGCCTCTTCTGTCTTCAAGGCCATGTTCTTGGAAGATCCCAAAGGTAGATTTTAGGAAAGAAATTGAAGACTAAGTGGAAATAAGGATTAAGATAAACCTATATAGGCCAGGGTATGTGTGTATATGTGTGTATTTTACAGTCCTCAAAATAAAACAGTGTGAACAACACCTAGTTAATGAGAATATTAATGAAATTTAATACCTTTTAAATTTGAATTATAACAGTTTAATTTTTACTTACTTCTTTTTAAATTAGACCTCTTTCTTGAAGTTTTCAACAAGGTTCTTATAAACTTTCTCTTTATTTCAGCTCATATCTGTAGTATGAGACTTTTCCTCTGTGCCTTTTTCTCTGTCCAGATGTTTAGTGTGTTACTGATTTTATAACTGAAAGTTGATTCTCACTCCTAGTTTCCACAGTAATTTGGAGAAGAGCACAGGTACTTGTGTAGATTGCTTGGATTTCTGTTCCATTTAAACCACTTACTAGCTATGGGTCTTTAGCAAATTTCTTAACCTTGTACGTCACAAGTTCGTCATTTGCAAAATTAGGATAAAAATCTTATTTTTAGGGTAGTTACAATGTCGAATGAAGTCATATATTAAGCCATTATAGCGTGTCTTGGCACATAGTTAGGAGCTCATTAAATTTAGTTATTCTGTATTGAGGTGTTTCTCAAATATACATGCCTAAATTTAAGATGTGAAGTATTAAGAAGATTTGTTAGGGAGAGTCTCCTGGGTAGATAATCCCAGGAATAGGAGTATAGATGAGGTTTCTCAGGGAAAGTTTAGAGTAAGTGAGAGAAGGTCTAGGAAAGAATGATTAGGGACACTGATATATATTTTTGAAATATACATTTTATTCTGTAAAATAAAAAAGCTTTGTTCCTAATTCTGGTCTAACAAAATTTTTATCACAGCATTATTAACAAAATGTAAATGGCTTTTTTAAGAGGAAAATTATTAGTAGTATAGTATTGTCTTTATTCTTTAACTCTTGAAGTAGCCAGAATTTTATTGCTATGGAATGCTTAAAGTACTGTAATTTAAATTTGTTACATATATTAGATTTTAAATTTTGTGGCTACTACTTGAAGGTATATAATCTTAAGTAATATACAGGTTGAAATCTGTTCATCTAAAGTTTTTTAGTTTTTAAAGATTGCTGGCTCAGCAATATTTATATTGAAATCTGATCCCAATGAATATTTTGGGGTAAAACTTTTTATTCTGCAGTCAAATGCTCTACCACTGAGCTATACCCTCAAACTTTTTTCTTCTGTGTGATAGCTGATGGTGCTGCATGCTGGATTTGATGAGGCAAATTTTTCTATATAAAAAGTTTTAAAGTGAAAAAAAATTCATACTGAATAAATCACAGTCAGTGCAGCTGTAATATTGAAGGAAGTGGTTTATTCTCTGTAACCTAGTTGATGTACTTTTTGAATGTACATCTGGTAACTAGAATTTAAATACGTAGTCAGATTCACTGAAATGATTTCATATCTGAAGTAGTTGTTTTTCATTGAAAATTTAACACTGGTTTCTTTGAAATTTTGAAAAATCTTTTTGTGTGTGAGTATACCTATATGTACTGATGTATTTGAAACATTTTTAGGAACAGTAGTGATTGATGGCAAAAGTATACTTACTTGGAACTCCCCCCACCACTCCAACCCCCTTTTCTTTCTAAGTAATCTTAAATGTTTTTTAAACTCACGGTGTTTTGATCCGAACGACTTTAAATTGTAAATTTATCTTACATTAAGAGTCTGTTACAAATTTATTTTGAATGTTTCTGTCTTAACTTTATAAGTCTACACAATTATTTTCTCTTTGTGAAATTTTTTTTCTCTTTTTGAAATTTTTCAAATCATCTACTCACCTTCTATTTTTCTCAATATCAAAGTAATATATACTTAATTAGAAAAAAAAGGGAAAAGTCACTCATAGTTTTCTTACCCAGAGATAATAGTTTTGTGTTTTGCCATATTTTTTTCAATTTTTTCTTTATCTCACTGAGGTTTTTATATTAATTATTATACATACAATTTTGTATCTTATATTTTCTTTCTTTACATTTTATATCTGTCTGGGCACACATTTTTTTTTTTTTTAGATTTTATTTATTTATTTGACAGAGATTACAAGTAGGCAGAGAGGCAGGCAGAGAGAGAGAGAGGAGGAAGCAGGCTCTAGCCTGATGTGGGACTCGATCCCAGAACCCTGGGATCATGACCTGAGCTGAAGGCAGAGGCTTTAGCCCACTGAGCCACCCAGGCGCCCCTGTCTGGGCACACATTTTTAAATACAGAATCAATTTTTACATCCCAGTTTGATTCAGTGAATTGAAAAACACTGATTAAAAAATTGTGAAAAGCATTTTTAATTAAAAAAAAAAACTAGTGTTTTATATTAGTGTTTTTATATCTTTATAGGTACTTCAAATTTAAAATTATTTAATGCCATCATGTGAACAAGCCTACATTTTGAACATGTCCCTTGTGATATTTCTTATGTTTAGTTGGGAATTTTACATGGGAAAAAAACCACACACACCTTTGTTATTTTTAATTGGTTTTAAGAGTATTATTTCCTACATAACTAGTACTCTATTTGATGTGCCTGATATTATTAAAATGTTAAAAACTTTTATAGTTGGTGTTATTTAGAGATTAGTTACATGCATATGGGGGAGAGATTCTCACTGAATAGGCTAACTAGTTATTTTTAAAAATAGGATTATGAGGGCAGGAACCTTAAAAGGTTATCTGAACTAATTTCCTGACTTGAGGCAGATCTTCAAACATCTTTTTAGTTATGAACCTGAAACCAGTCAACAAGAGATAGGTGGTTGTAATTTGCAAAGAATGTTAATCTGGGTTGGTCAAATTGTTTAACTTACATGAACCTCACTTTTTTATTTATAAATTTATTTTTATCCCAATAAATTATTCTCAGTTATTTTTCTGTCTCAGGACATCTGAGAGATACAATACTTTGTCAGCATCAGTATCTTCCAGTGACAAGGATTTTCAAAGGAAGAGGGGCAAGGATGGTCTTATTCTTTCCATCCACCTTCTCTTCCCAAGCTGAGAATCACTGGCTTAGAGAATATATTACTCTTTTCCATCTATAAAATTATGTAATCTTATTAAATATTTGAGTGACTAGTATGTATGTACCAGGCCCTGGACTGGATGTTGTGGAAAACATCAAAAAGTACCCTGCTGGAGCTCATAGGTTAGTTGGAGAGATAAGGCACATATTTTATATTGATATTTTATAGTATAGTCAGAAAACAATATATGCTGTATGAGAATATACAGTAAAGGTTTTTGACTTCAAGTCATACCATTTTGGTCTGGAGTTATCATTGGTAAGAATTTGGGAGTATTATGTATGAACCTAAAATTGATAGCCTTATGCTATCATGTATGCTTTAGAGCCTAAATATCACTTTCCCCTCCTAAAATCAGCATCAGCAAAAGGTTAAGGAGTTAGTATGCATGTATTTGTTATTAGGGGAAGATTAGCCTATCCTTCTGGTTTCCCACTGGAATTTAAAATTGTATCAGAAACTTCTTTGCTAACCAGAGAATGATCTAACTACTGGGCTCTAACCAAATAGATTCTTTGGAGATTTTGAAATGCAAACATTAAAGGAAATCAGAATTAGTGATTTTTAACAACTTATCTGAAGCATCTGAGTAGATACCAATGATTAACCTTGCTAAAATCACAAAATCATCATCTTGACAAAGCATTGACAGTTTATAGAGATTTGATTGAGCAGTTTGTATATACATTTAACTTCAAAATAAACCTGGTTCAGTAGTCTTGGGAAAATCAAGCCCATGAAGTCTGGAAGAGGTGCAACCAGAAATGGGAAAGGGGAGCATGCCTTGGAAGCAGCCCAGAGAAAAGAAGCAAAATTTCCATGAGAAATGTGATCTTTAGAAATCTACTTAAATTTTTCATCTGTAAAATGAGGGACTGGACCACAGGACCTCTAACAGTATAACCCACAAAATTGCCTGACTCCGTGAATCTAAACTCCATGGAAGGATTTTACAAGGAATGTGAGCACTCATTTTCTGCCTGCCCCTGTATTCGTTAGAGCTCCTCCGTGGCCTGCCTGCCTTGTCATCTGTCCCTTTCCAGAGGCTACCTCATCTGTTCCCAAGCCGTAAGTTGCTTCCTGTGTTTTAATAGGGCTCTCCTTTCTTCTGTTCTGCAAACGTGATTATCCAGGTTTCTATCCAATTTCTCTTTGCCTTGAAAGAATCTCTGACCCAATGTGTTCTGTATTCATATCTGATTTAAAGTCCTAGGAATTAAGATTTTGCTTTGTTGCCTCCCTGACATTTAATTCCTCATCACGATGTATGGATGTATTTTGGTCTCCTGCCCGTTTACGCTTTCTCACTCCCTATGCTGTGGTACTTGCTCAGCTATAGTCGTAGCACTTGTCTCCTGCAAAATTCTCTTTAATCTCTTTGTATTTTCTTTCAGTTTTGTCTGTCTACATGTCCATCACATTTAGAATGAAAGTTACCTGAAAACAGAGACTATTACTCATCTTTGTGTCCCCAGTGCCAAGAACATGTTATAATTTAACTTGCAAAACACTCAAGACCCGAGATAGTATCTAAGCAGTGTTTAAAAAAATAATTTGGTGGCAATCCCCGTCTATTTAGGAGGAAGCAGTTTCTGTATGGACTTTTGTAATTTTGCACTTGATGAAAGGACCAATCAAGAGAAGCAAGACGCTGATAGCAGATTTCTTTTAGTTCTTGGGAATGTATTTTCTTTTCGGTAATGACAAAACCATCTGCTCTTTCTTCCTTGCTGGAAAATTTGGAAACTTTTACTTATCTCACCTGCTTACATACATCCAGGCATCGAGTAGTTCTAATATTACCTTGTAATAGCTTGGATATCCCTTTCATTGTCTCCATCGTTCTTATCTTGAGTCAATGCATAGAATTTCTTACATGTGAGGACAACAGTTTTCTAACTGTTCTCTCTCCAGTCTTGCCTTCATAATCCATTTTCCATGCTGTGGTCAGAGTGAGTTTTAAAAGCTCTTATATTTTATTCTAATACTTTAATTCTGTTGGTGAGTCTTTTTTTTTTTTAAATTAACATATAATGTATTACTAGTCCTGGAAGTGCAGGTCTGTGAATCGCCAGGTTTACACACTTCACAGCATTCACCATAGCACATACCCTCCCCAATATCCATAATAACCCCACCATGCTCTCCCTACTCACCTCCCCTCGTCAACCCTCAGTTTGTTTTGTGAGATTAAGAGTCTCTTATGGTTTGTCTCCCTCCTGATCCCATCTTGTTTCATTTATTATTTTCATACCCCCCAAGCCCCCCACATTGCATCTCCACTTCCTCATATCACGGAGATCATATGATAGTTGTCTTTCTCCAATTGACTTATTTCGCTAAGCATAATATGTTGGTGAGTCTTCTTATATTTCATAACCAAGTTAAATTCCTCAATGTTATTCATGGTCCTCAGTGTATTGCCTGCTTTTCTTTTCTTATGTCTTATGTTTTACCCACTTAACCCACAGTTCCCATGGTAGTATGTGTGTTACCTCTAGTAGGCTTCTGTTTCTTGAGGCTAGGAATTATGTTGTATTATTTTATCTGTTCATCCTAGTACCTAGCGCAGTGTCACACAGTTGGCATAATTCTTCTCCCCATCATTAATATGTGATTGCCAGAGAGTAATATGTGTCTGTGGATACCCTGATATCAAATGAGGAAAAGGAAGTTGGTATTTTGGTATATACAGAGACCCACAGACTATGCTGCTTTCTGTCATCACTATGGAGCACTGAATACTTAATATATGTCACATGTTGCTCTAAGCAGTTTACGTGTATTGGCTTATTTAAAATTTCATAACATCTCTGTAAGGTAGATTCCATTATTTTGTTCCGTTATTTTGTAGATGAGGAACCTAGGCACAGAAGGAAGTTCTATAACTCATTTGAAGTCACATAGTTAATAGCAGAGCCTGGATTCCACCTAGGCTGTCTTGCAGCAGAGTCCATGTCTTACTTACTTGACTAGACTGTGGTAAGTTGGAGGATTTGACATGGAGTGGTTATGGGGGTTCTCCTGTGGAAGCATGAAAGTGTGCAACTGTATCTACAGTTACTTTATTGCCAATTACACAGAGGAGACAGGTGTTTCCACCTCCTAGGCTCTCAGTAAATCGTTGTAGGATGAATCTGAGTCTTTGGTCATACAGTGCTAAAGTTGGCCTCTGTGATTCCAGCATTATCAAGAAGCCTTGGCTTCCTTGTATGAATAATTTTAATGAAAATAATGGTATTTGCATGAACATGGAAGTAGCATGGGCCATGGCCCTGGATGTGAGAAAACAAGAGTGTGTGTGTACCAGAAAATTTCAGTCCGCTTACGGGAGTAGTAGGAAAGAGATGAGTCTTGAAAGGTAAATCAGCCTTGAGGTCTTAAGGGCCTGACCTAAGTAGATGAGAAAGGAAAGGAAAGGATGAATTTGAGAAATGTTTATGGGGAAAAAGTAAATAGAATTAGTATTAGTAGTATATAGAGGTTTTGAGAAAAGGGGGAATCAGAAATCAATAACTAGAATTTCAAGCTTGATTGGACAGGAAAAGGCAGTTGATCAGTTTATGGGCAAGAAGATGAGTTAGGAGAGGATCTGTGCATTTGAGATGGTGATTATAGGGTATAGAGTGTGTATTTAATGCATTTTTGAATAACTATAGAGCAGTCCTCAACAGGAGGAAAGTGTCTGTAGACCCTAAGGGAATGCTGCTAAACATCCTGTGGAGGGCACGCCAGAACCACCCCGCCCCCCAGCAGAAAACTTTCCTGCCGAAGTATCAGCAGGACCAAGGCTGGGAAATCCTGCTCTAGAGCACGTGTGGCGTGCAAGATAGAGTTGCCTTGACATTGTTCAGAGAAGTAACATTGATAATTCCTTTTTAGTTTTCACCCTAATTCCTTTAGAAATTTGTCAGAGCATTGGAAGAGCTAGGAGGCAATGATTTTGTTTGTTCACTTCAGCAGTCAGCAAACATGCATCACTGAGGTACAAAGTATCAAAAATTTGCAGAAAAAGAGAAAGACAAAATTTGCAGCCATTTCTGTCAAGGAGCTTCAGAGTCTAATCGAGAGGATTTCTTTCAGCTTAGAGCATTCTGAATATATAGTTGTCATTGAATGACTGGCTAGGTGAACTTTGCACTTTTGTTTCCAAAACGAACTTTTCAGTAGTGTGTGGTATTCAGGATCATTGGTGGGAAGAGTTTGGGTTGTCATATGCTGATTCTGTTACTGTCAAGTAGGATTTTATATTATTAACTTCTAAGAAAAATCAAGAGTGCCCTGAAGAACAGTGTAGAAAGAAGTTTTTAGTGTTTTGAAGTATTTGTTTTAATTTGTATGCTTTTCACTTAAACATTTTAAAAATTTTATTTATGTGACAAAGAGAGCACAAACTGGGGGTGGGGCAGCAGACCCCTGAGATCATGACCTGAGCTGAAATTAGATGCTTAACCAACTGAGCCACCCAGGCGCCCCTTCACTTAAACATTTTTAATTATAAAAATAATATAGTTGTATCGTAGAAGTATATACATTTTGCCCTTGATCTTAGCCAAAAGGCCGAGAAGCAATGTATGTACATTTTGAAATGAAAGTTACCTCCTTTTTATTATCACTCTAGATGCAATCACTTCTAAAAGTTCACTTCCATTCTTGTGGACTTTTTAATACCAATAATATAGTGATATAGCATCTTTGCTATTTAATATTGTACTTGCTTTTTCCACTTAATGTGTCGTGGTTTCCTTTTCATTGAGTGTGGGTTTACTACTTTTTTTTTTTTTTAAATTTATTTATTTGTCAGAGAGAGAGGGAGAGAGAGCGAGCGAGCACAGGCAGAGGCAGAGGGAGACGCAAGCTTCCTGCTGAGCAAGGAGCCCGATGTGGGACTCGATCCCAGGACGCTGAGATCATGACCTGAGCCGAAGGCAGCCGCCAAACCAACTGAGCCACCCAGGCGTCCCGGGTTTACTACTTTTATATCTGGATTGTTTGGATGTACTGTAATTTGTTTAACCGTTCCCTTATTGATGTATACCCACCTTTTTTTGCCATTACAGACAGCACCACAGTAAATAATCTCGTTCATATACCGTTCCACAGTCCTATTAATATTTCTGTAGAACACATTGCCAGAAGTATAATGTACATAGTAAAATTTTTGACTTTATCACATTTTTCTGTGCCAAAAGTACGTCAGGCTGTACTCTTGTTAATAGTGTAAGATAGCACTCTTCTTCCTCTTTCCCTTGGCAACTCTAGATGCTAATAAAAAAGTAGAAATATTTCTACTTGTTCCTCTGCCCTGTCTCCCTCTCTGTCCTCTCTTCTACCACCTCCACCTTTTAGTCCTTTTCCTTAGTCCCTCTCTGATTTGTGTCTCCCCTTTCCTCTGCTACACCTTTCTTTGACATGTGTATCTTGACCTGGTGCTTATATTGTTCACTTCTTTCTCTGAGTTGTTTTCTCTTGTTGGTTTGTGGGAGCGCTTTTATTATCTTTTAAATTATAATTTTATTTTGTTTTTCAGTGTTCCAAAATTCACTGTTTATGCCCCACACCCAGTGCTCCATGCAATATGTGCCCTCCTTAATACCCACCACCAGGTTCACCTATCCCCCCCACCCTTCCCTCTAAAACCCTCAGTTTGTTTCTCAGAGTCCGCAGTCTCTCATGCTTCATCTCTCCTTCTGATTTCCCCCAATTCACTTTTCCTTTCCTTCTCAGGATTTCTTTTATTATATATATTAACCCCTTATATATATTTCCCTACATATTTTATGTTTCCTTGTGGTATCTTTAATCAGGGAGAAATTTTATATAAAACTTGTTAGTCTTACTTAAAGATTATAAATATATATTTTTAAAGGAAATACATTCCGTAAAGATTTTATTTATTTGAGAGAGTGAGAACGCACAAGCAGGGGGGGAGGGGCAGAGGGAAAGGGAGAGACAGGCTTCCTGCTGAGCAGGGAGCACATTGTGAGGCTCTATCCCAGGACCCTGGGATCATGACCTGAGCAGAAGATAGAGGCTTAACTGACTGAGCCACTTAGGTGCCTCTATAAATAATTTTTATTTTTATTTTATTTTGTTTTATTTTGTTTTAAGATTTTATTTGATAGAGCGCGTGTACAAGCAGGGGGAGTGGCAGGCAGAGGGGGAGAGAGAAGCACAGGCTCCCTGCTTAGCAGTGGGACCAGATCCCATGACCTTGGGATCATGGCCTGAGCCAAAGGCAGTTGCTTAACCACCTGAGCCACTGAGGTGGCCTATAAATACATTTAAAAATTTTTCTTCTTTATATTCATATCTTTGATCAACAAAGAATTTATATATGATACACCATGGACATATGGTAGAACATTTCTTTCCAATGAATGGCCAGTATTCCCAATACAACATGGAATAACCCATCCTTTTCCCACTGATTTGAAATACCACTTTGCATATACTGAATTTCTATTTTTAACTCTCTGTCTCTCTGTATATTCTTATATATTTTTCTATATACTCAAATGCTGTTCTTATGTATAAGAAATATGTTGCTATTAATTGGTCCATTTGCAGATGCTCTGTTCTCATTCATCAAACTATTCTTAGCTGCATTTTAATTTACTCCAGCTTTATAAGAGGTCTTGATATCTGGTAGTTCACGTCCCCTATTATTCTTAATTTTAAAAAAATTTATTGGTTATTCTCTCACATTTACTCTTCCAGATGAACATCAGCATCAGCTTGGCTTGTTTCTTCCCAAAATAATCCCTTTGGATTTTGTACTACTGGATCATTCTTTTTGTTGTTGTTGTTGTTTTATACTCTTTAAACTTACTTGCTTGATACTTAAGCAAATTAAGAAAAAAAAAAACCTGGGCTCAATCTAAAGATAAAGTATACTTTTGTGTTACTGTGACAATGCCCAGTCTTATTCAGATTTTTGCCTGAATATGCCTTTTCTCAAATTATTTTTGCCTTCTCTTTCTTTTCAGGGTCATGTCAAATTTCATTTGTTGAGACTTTCCTAATTAGATGCAAACTTTGAATTCTCTTATTGTTTCTATAACTTATCTCTACCACTTTATAATTATCTCTCAGGGTAGTGTATAAGCCCTTTGAGAATAGCCACCATGTGATTCATATCTTTTTCTAAATCCAGTTATATCACAGGCCACGGTTGTATAGCCTTTGTCAAATCAACCGATACGGACCTCAGTTTTCCTAAAGTAAAGTGGGTATGATTATACATACTTGGCATGGTTGTTATGAATGCAAAAGAACATGTAAGCACCTAACAGGAGAGCATACGAGAATGCTCATAGCAGGGCCAAATTGGCATTCTAGAATGCAGATTTCTCAGGGTTAGGAGGTGGCTGGTATTAAGTGCAAGTAATAGACAGTAACTTGAGGTTATTGTCCAAAGAAGAGATTGACGATAACTTGGAGAAGCAGTAGATTATCTCATGTCTTCAAAATGTAAACTCTTAGGGATTTATAATCATTAAACTCTCTGGAACGTTTGTTGTGGGCACAACACTGTTTTCATGTGCTATGGAGTATGTGAACATATGTATAGGACAGTTTCCACCCTCCCAAGAGCTGGTAGTCTAAAAATTGAGTGTGCTTTAAGACCAAAAAGATAAATCAGAGATAGGTAAATCATGTGGATATGCAAGTTTAGTAAATTCAGCAAGAGTATGACGGTTGTGTGATGCTGGGGAAATTGAGCTTTGTATCTTTTACAAAGGCATATACATTAAAAAAGATCTTAAGGGCAAGGGACCTAGATAATTTTGTATTTAAGAGAAAACTTAGACACTGCTGTTTAGATCTCAGTTGAGAAAAGAAGCCGTGAAGCTCTGGAGAAAGCATCCCATGAAGGAGTAACTACAGGGACAAAAGAAGGCTTTGCTTTAGAGCAAAAAAAAAATGGCTGTCACCATTCTCATATACTAGAGACAACTAGTATATGAGAATGGTGAATTTGACAGGTAGGGTGAGATGATTAAGTGCGGGTCCTGCCACTTCCTGTGAAGTCACTTAATTTCCTTGTGTCATTTTTTTTGTCTATAAAATAAGCAGGTTAAGCTTGATCAACTGGGTAAGCTGTTTTTTTCCATCTGAATGAAAAATCAAAATGATTATTGATTCTCCTCGGTTCTCCTAGAGACTGAACACTAGTCACTAATAGGTGAAATTTCAGAATGCAGATCTTTTTGTGATTGGTTTTACATGACTTGGGGGAGGACATTGATTATTTTCCTCTGGAACGGCACATTTTACTTTTACCTCCTAATGGGCTATTTGATTTAAAGATCGTTTTAGTGGTTTGGGAGTCAGAGACCTAATACTGGACAGAAATCATTTATTTCGTTGTAACAGATGGTCTCCCACGTAAAATGGTTCTACTTAGATGTTTTGACTTTACAGTGTTGCTGAAGATACGCATTCATTAGAAACCATACCTTGGATTTTGAATTTTGATCTTTATTCAGTTGATACTGTGGTGCTATCTTCTCTCATGATGCTGGGCAATGGCCATGAGCTGCACCTTCCAGTCACTTACCTGATCACGGGCGTCCACAGCCAGTATGCACACAGCCATTCTGTTTTTCACTTTCTGTACAGTATTCAGTAAATTACATTGGATACTCAACACTACTAAAAAGTAGGCTTTGCATTAGATGAGTTGTCCCAACTGTAGGCCAATGTAAATGTTCTGAGCATATTTAAAGTAGGCTAGGTTAAACTGTGAAGTTCTATAGGTTGGGTGTATTAAATACATTTTTAGCTTATGATATTTTCAGCTTCTGATGGCTTTATTGGGACCTGACCCCATTGTAGGTTGAGGACGATCTGTAGATCAGAAAACTGAAGCTAGCAAAATTAAGGGAATTGCTTAAGCTGTAAGGTAGGTAGTAGCTAAGTAGTGGCAGAGCAGGAACCAGAAGCCATGCCTCCTTTTTCTGTGCAAGTATTCATTCCATACTGACATTTTTTAGACTTTCTGAAAATTTAATGCTTTTTTTTTTTTTTTTAAGATTTTATTTATTTGACAGACAGAGATCACAAGTAGGCAGAAAGGCAGGCAGAGAGAGAGAGGAGGAAGCAGGCTCCTCACTGAGCAGAGAGCCCGATGCGGGGCTGGATCCCAAGATCCTGGGATCATGACCTGAGCTGAAGGCAGAGGCTTTAACCCACTGAGCCACCCAGGTGCCCCTAATGCTCAGTTTTTTGAGGTATGTTATGCAGTGGATGAATTTCTAGTTGGTTGGGGAAAGTCGGAGAACACAGTAAACATTTCATACTTTTAAGTGATGGCTTCAAATACTCATATGTGTCTCTTAGCGATCCATGACTGGTTATTTGAGTTATTAGTTCACTTCTGACCTATTTGTAGATTTTGCCTGGCATCAGCTTGATGGTAATTATGAGAGGAACTTTGTAATATGGTTGGGTAAGTGGGAGTGTATCACATTGCTGTTGACAACAGCTCAGTGGGAATTTACTAAATGTATCTTTTTTCTTTGTGGATAACACCAAATTGAAATTAGCATATTTCCAAAATAGCCCTAGTCAAGTTTATCTCTCAAAGGGAGGATTCTATAGGTAGAATTATTGACCCCTTGAAATAGTGTGCAAAATTAGTGCGTATGGTGAGTTTTTCCGGCAAGCATTTCCCATTGTTTTTGTGAGCTTGTTAAAGGGGTGTGTGACCTAAATAAAAAGATTTCAGAATTATTGCTCTAATGGGTGATAGAACTATAATACTAGACTTATTTTACTCTGAGAAAAAAAAAGATTTTTTCACTTAACTGAATTTTTGAAATACTACATCTTGTGTTTGATGTCTTATAGATAAGAATCACTAGAAATGAAAAGGTTTTGTATTTATTGCATCCCACAGAAGTATTATAGGATCATATTGTGATTTTTGTGCTTAAGACCTTCTATGTCATTTTAGTTCTAGTTTTTTTTTTTTCTTTAAGTCAAAATTACGGTGTTCCAATGTACTAAATGTGTAGGAAGTGGGAATTAGTCCTGGATAGCTTGGATTAAGACATTTCTGTGCTTTATGACTCTTCTCCCCTATTTGGATAGAGGCCAAAATCCACCATGCCTCTTTGCCTTGCCTTAAGATGTCTTTCCTACCTACAGACACCAGCACTACCACCACCATCATCATCATCAATACTGTGTGTCCTCCTTTTTTATCCCTGGCTCATCTCTCACTCCTCTCTACTTTTGCTATAACTCTGGAACTGCTTTTTTTCATAAAAATCAAACCTCTCTGTAATTTTCAGTGTTTTCCAAGTGGTTTTTCCACTCCTTCCTTACTTCACTTATATTCTCTCAAACCTTAGGGTCTGGAATGTCAGCCTTGTTATCTTTACTGCCTTTTCCAACCCATTTTTCCTCCATCCTTTTTTTTCCCCCTCAAGTCTCTGCTCCTTTGAAATTCCCATCTTTTGCCTAAATCACCTGTTCATTAGTCCTTATTGCTGTCATTTACTGAGCAACCTTGTTGTCCACTCTTCCTTGTTCATTGAATACTGGCAGTTGGTCTACAGTATTCTTCTTCAGCTTCAGTTCTTGATGATCATAGCTTATTTGTGCATCAGTGTGGGAAAACACTGACAGAAGCCCCACCTGGACTTTCAGTTTCTTGACCATTTGATTTCCAGTGACCTTTAACTCCTTAGCAGTTCACTCTAATTCCCCTCCTCCAGAATCATGAATTCACAGTCCTGTTCTGACCACGACTACCTAGTTGTGCTTCTCAGGTCATGACCTTCTCTTTACCTGTGGACCTCTCTTTTTTATCCCAGTGCATCAGTAGTCTTCCTTTGTCATTTTATTTGTTTAATCCCACTTAGGGTTCCTATTTGATTAATTTCAATAACTTTCCCTCCCATTTTGCCAGTACCTTTAACTGCCTTATTTCTCTGCTTTCTCTTTGCACCTGTTGGGTAGAAATGTAACCCTGAATGAAGTAGTTAATGCCTTTGCTGTGCCTATTCCTAAATGGCTGAACATTGCTAGAAAAAGTCACAAAGAAAGGCAGAGTGATTCCATTATAAAGTTATTATCACCGATCTTTTTAAAAGATGTTTTTATTTGAGTATCATTGACCCACAGTGTTATATTAGTTTCGGGTGTTATCACAGATCTTAAGTGGGCCTTCAATACTGTCCAGCCATTCCCCCTTGTATGATGACTATTGAAAACCATTTGCTTCACCAGTCCTTTTACTTCCCTTGTTCACCCTCAGTCTCACCAGGTAACGGGGGCTCCTTGTGACAGAGTAAGTAGAAGCTAACCGTTAGGAATTTTCATCTTCCAGCTCCTCAACACACAAACCTACCTCCTGTACAGTAATATCTATCTTAATTTAGATTCGGCCTATGCTACATATCCTATCCCTTTCTGCTTTCCCAGGAATTCTAAAATATGTAATGTGATGTTACCTCTTCCTATTATTTTCAACCAGTCCCTCTCAGTGCTGTCCTTTCTACCTTTTTTTTAAAAAAAAAAAAAAAAAAAAAAGATTTGTTTGAGAGAGAAAGAGAGATCACAAGTAGGCAGAGAGGCAGGCAGAGAGAGGGGGAAGCAGGCTCCCCACCAAGCAGAGAGCCCGATGCAGGGCTCGATCCCAGGACCCTGAGATCATGACCTGAGCCGAAGGCAGAGGCTTAACCCACTGAGCCACCCAGGCGCCCTTCAGCTGACCTTTTTGCTACGATTCTACTATAGCCCTCCCTTTCCAGCCAAACTTTTTAAGTGAGTCATTTGCACATATCTGTAATCTCTCATCTAAAGCCGTCGGGACCAGAGTTGCCTCAGGAATCAGAAGTTTTGGCATGTAGAAAAGCATTACCATGTCTGTACTACCTATGGTGTGATAACCTCAGTGGGATGGGGGCTGCACCCTGTAATCATCACATTATGATTTCTGACCTTGAAATGTGTGACTTTTCACTTTAAGTGGGATAAATAAGGGCTATAATAGCCTTCATGTCAGTCCAGGTCAGGTTTTGCTTCCAAATTAAAATAAGACAAAAAGCTTAATTATCCAGAGCTTTCACATTGTGGAATTATGGAGAAGAGATTGTGGCTAGGTATTGCTTCTGTTTTCTCATCTTCACTTTTTTTTTTTTTAAAACCCATTGTGGCGTTTCCTTCTCTCACTTCTCTCAGATGGCTCTTACGAACTCTACCAGTGACTTTTACTTGAAGTGATCATGTCAGTAGTGAATGTTTCCCGAGACTCGAGTGGTGCCAGCCCCATCAGCCACTCTTCCCCTGGCTTCCTTGGCACCCCCTAACCCGGCCCTCCTCAGTCACCTCTTGTAGGCTCAGGGTCCCTGTAACAATTAAAGGCTGGATTTCTTTCAAGGCCCTGTCCTAGAACCACTTCTGTTCTTACACTATATTCACTTGCTTTGTGATCTCACTTAGGTGCGTGCCTTCAACTACTAATTGTGTGCTGATGAATCACAGATAGATGCTCCAGCCCACACCTGTCCTTGAGCTTGACTCTTGTCTTCTCCTCTCTCTTGGTCTTCTTCCTCTTACTTGCTTACATCGTTTTGGTGGCTTCCTATTTTGTTAGAACAAGTGTTAGGCTCTCTGGCCTGGCCTGAGGGCTTCTGCGTGGCCTGGCCACTGTCCCCGCTTCAGCTTCAGTTAGTGAGCTGTGTTCCCTTTCCCTTCTGCTCTTGCTTCCTCTGAGGTCCATGCTGCCGCCCACAGCACAGCCACTGTGCAAGCTACTCTGTTCACAGTGCTCTTCCTTCTGTGTAGTTCACAGTGCTCTTCCTTTCTGTGTAGGTCTTTCCTTTTGCATCATTGCTGAACTCTTAGCTTTCCTGTGGAAGCTTCTAATTTGTGTGCCCTGCCACCAAACCTTATGGTACTGTGTACATATTCCAACACTAATAACAGTTTTTTTATTTTTGGTCACTTAGTGCACTTTGTCCACTAGATTTAAGCTCTCTCAGCACAGGGATTATGTCTGCTTTTGCTTGCCATTATATTTCCAGCATAGGGCTTGGCATAGAGTAGGCAAATAGCAAGCGTTTTGTATGCATTATATACATTAATTTACCTTTTCTAACTTAAAAAGTAATTTATGTACATGTATTTACCAGTGTAGCATGTGCAATTTCCAGTTTTAAGTAGACCCAATCCTGATGGTAATATTACTGAAAATTACAAAGTTACATTCTAAAGAATTCCTTAAATCACAGGTCTGTTTTTTAAATATCAAATGCTTGAAAGTCTTTGACCTAGCTCATAATTGATCTTGTTCTTAATTCACTTTTTCTATATTGACCTCTTCCCCCATATACTTATTAGATATCAAATATCTTCCTAAGTCTAGTATTGTGTGCAAATAAACTATATACAGTGTCCAGCACAATTCAGCAGCCTCTTAACTTGCTCATTAGTTTACAGGTATCACGGGAATAAAAATAGCTTAGCCATCTGCTAACTGACCAAACAATTTTAGTAGCATGAAAGGGCGTGGTAGGAGACAGGGACCTAGGGTCTAGGTATTCTATCAGAGTAAGGCTTAGTGCAGAAACCACCTTGTGACCTCTTAATACTGAAACTTAAGAGTCAGTTCAAAATTAGGAAGAGATTTGGTGGAGGTTAAGCATAGCAGCGTCCCAGTAGTAGGGGATTTCCCAGAATATAGGTAACTGAAGAATTTCAGCATTTTAATGTTCACTGAATTTTTTTAGAGAAAAGAATATGTATAAAGATAGAAATTCTATAACACTAAATTATCATGCTGTATATTTATGTAGTATATAGTATGTAACATTTTCTAGAAATCAGCTTTAACTAATTAGCCCTTTACATTTTACTCTCTAATTAGGAAAATCAGTAGACTCCCAGTCATCTCGAAGTGAATCTGAAATTGTGCCAAAAGTTGCTAAAATGACTGTGTCCGGAAAGAAGCAAACTATGGGATTCGAAGTGCCTGGGTAAGTTCTTAAGCCCTCCCCCATCTTTTTTTGGAAATCAGTATTGTCTTCTACTTGACTGTAAGAAAGAGAACCTACCTTAATAAATTTTGCATGATGTGTCAGTAAGGTTGAAGTAACATGGGTCGTCAGTGTGACATGGTACAAAGAAAAAGGGTTGAGAAATTAGGCTTGATACTAAATATGCATGTTTACTCAATCTATCTCACTATCCATTTCCTCATATAAATTAAATAAATTTTAACAAAAATCCTCTATTTTGTGAAATCTAGCATTCTGAGCTCGGGAACCCTACCACTAGATGGCGTAGGTAAGCAGTGTTTGGGACTTAAAAGTGGTTGGTGAATCATGTAATCATTAATTAAAATTTTTTTCTAACTCTAATCTTTAAACTCTCTTAGATTTTCAGATTGAATGAAATGGATCACTAGAACAAAGTCACAAAATATAAAGTGAAACATACCTAGAATTTCAAATCTGGTTAGAAATTATAGATCCTACATTAGTAGCACTCATTTGTTCTTATCATAAGAGGATTCCCCCAAGAGTTTCTTTTTTTTCTTTTCTTTTTTTTTTTAAGATTTTATTTATTCGAGTGAGAGAGAGAGAGCACAAGCAGGGGGAAAGGCAGAATGAGAGGGAGAAACAGGCTCCCTGCTGAGCAGGGAGCTCTATGTGGGGCTGGATCTGAGGACCTAGAGATCATGACCTGAGCCGAAGGCAGTCCCTTAAACCGACTGAGCCACTTAGGTGCCTCTCCGAAGAGTTTTTGTAAGCAAGGAAATTGGTTGCTTGAGACTTAACAACACAGTAAACTTTAAACCTCTTTGAAACATTAACGTTAAACATTAACTTTAAACCTCTTCAAAAATTTTCAGATTAAATCCTTTACTTATAAATTATACATGTATTTTGTCTGTCCTTTAGGTAGATAAGAATCAATATTATGAAATATAAACAAAAAAGTAGAGGATTTTTTTAATTTCAAGAAATAAAAACTAAGCAGCCTTATTTTTCTCCCTTATAACATTGCTGTATCTAAATTAATGGAAGTTTCAAAAAAATAAATAAAAATTTAAAAATAAATAAAATCTTTAAAAAAAAAGGGAAAAAATAAATTAATTTAATTTATTTATTTGTCAGGGAGAGAGCGAGAGAACGAGCACAGGCAGACAGAGTGGCAGGCAGAGGCAGAGGGAAAAGCAGGCTCCCTGCCGAGCAAGGAGCCCGATGTGGGACTCAATCCCAGGACGCTGGGGTCATGACCTGAGCCGAAGGCAGCCGCTTAACCAACTGAGCCACCCAGGCGTCCCGGAAAAAAATGAATTAGTGGAAGTTTCATAGGTCTTGGTTATAGAGAATCTTTATGATCACTTAGTTCAATTTTTTTGATTTTATAAAAGCAATACTTGATTTAGATTCCAATTCAGTGAAGGAAAGTATCCCATATCTAGGACAGAATAAGTGTTCAGTGTATGTTGAATGATTGGATGAATGAAATTTTAATGAGTGATATTTAATGAATTAAAATGAATGACATTTAATTTGGGTAACTGTAGCCCACTCCAATAATTTTGAGTCCTCATTTAGTTACCAAAAGCTTAATATATGTCTTTTCTCTCTGAATTGGGGTTGGGTTGTCAGAATCATAAATTTCTTTTTTATTCTTGTGTTTTGGGAACCATACAGTCCTATAATAGAATTATTTCCACTAAGAGGAAGAAAAATAAATAGAATATACAATTCCTTATTCTAAGGATTTTATAATCTTATTGAAAAATGTTTCAGAAATCTTAGCAACATACAAATAAACCCAAATTAATGTATCACATTAGAAGTAAGTGCATAGTTATCTATGGGAATAATTATAATAAATGATCAAGAAAAAAATAGTACAAGTAAATAATTCTTGACAACCTAACTCTGTACTTCACAAGTGTAATACAAGCCTTTCAGAACCTTACAAGACTATATATATACTTCATGAGGACAGAGACAATTAATGTTCATCATCATATTTCTTTTTTTTTTTTTTAAAGGTTTTATTTATTTATGTGACAGACAGAGATCACAGGTAGGCAGAGAGGCAGTCAGAGAAAGAGGGGGAAGCAGGCTTCCTGCTGAGCAGAGAGCCCGATTCGGGGCTCGATCCCAGGACCCGGGGATCATGGCTTGAGCCGAAGGCAGAGGCTTTAACCCACTGAGCCACCCAGGTGCCCCTCATCATCATATTTCTTTCATAGAATAGCTTATTTATTGATCAGAGTCCTTGGGGAAATACATTTTATTTTAAAAATAAACTTGGAGGGGTGCCTGGGTGGCTCAGTCGGAGAAACTTCTGCCTTCAGCTCAGGTCATGGTCCCAGGGTCCTGGGATTCAGTCCCACATCAGGCTCCCTGGTCAGTGGGGAGCCTGCTTCTCCTGCTCCCTCTTTTTTTCCTCTGCTTGTGTCCTCTGGCTTTCTCTCTCTCTCTGTCAAATAAATGAATAAAATATTAAACAAAGAAACAAACAAACTTGGAAAAACATAAAGGTGAAAAAGCAGCCTGTGTATCAATATTTTGTTACGGCTCTAGGAGAGAAGTCATCAGAACATTAGAGGTCTGTAGGTAGAGATCAGGATACTCAGAAATGCATAAGGACTCATAAATGCTTAAGGACCAAACTATATTGTGTCAAATACTTATATAGGATTTTTCAGGAAGTTATATTAAGGATAAAACTTAAGCTGTAATTCTGATTTGATCTTGAGGAAGCACAGAGAAGGATAACAAAATGTTTCTGAGTCAAGATTTCAGTATCATAAATACCTACGTAGTGTGATTCCCAATGGCATCTCATAAAAAAGGGGTAATGCATTGCTTAGAAGAAACTAAAACAACAAACTTTTTCTTCACTAATATTAAAGATGGTAAATACCTCTCTAGAAGAAGCTTATTTAAGTATAAATGGTTAGAACCTTACATAGACAATAAATACTCTTGAATTTAAATTAGCTTCCCAGTCTCATTTAAATAAATGAAGAAGAAAGATTCTCTATATTCCTGTAGAAATATTCCTACTTTTGGAACAAAAAGTTTTAGGAAAAACACCAGAGTAGTCATTTTATAATAATAGGTAAGTTTACAAAATTGTATCAGAAAGCACCTGAAAAAATTCAACCAACTTACTTTTTTTTTCATGTCAGTCAGTAGTTACAGCCTTTTTAGGCCTCATCTTAGAGATTTTTCAAAACCTTAAAATACTGAGTTTTGCTTCGTAATATATAGAAGTTTTTACTAAGTACAGACTTACCTAGGATGCTTTTCTAATTACTTGGTTCACTTCCTTCTAACACTATATAATTTGTTGAACTAATTTGCATTTTACCTAGACTTTATTTGAATGTTTTCATGACACCAAGAGAAAAGCAAGCCCTTCATGTGATTGAGTTGTACATGAAATAATCAAGTCAGACCCATGCTTTGTGAAGCCCTTCCTCCGCTGGGCCAGCTGAGCTTCAGGCCTCTACCTACCGTCAGCCATAGCTGTTCTGCTTGGACCTCTTCTCCGTAACATAAACTTTCCTTTGGAGAAAAGCTTCTGTAACTAAAAACAGAGATTTGAAACCAGAAATTGTGATTTCTCCTGGGTCTGATCAGAACCAGAGCCCATGTCTAGTTACTTTGGTTGAACACTTTTATTATAATTTGTAGGGTTTTTTCAACTTGTCTAAATGCAGACTTGTCATGTTTGGTTTTAGAACCAACTGTGGTCATTCAAATGTTTGCAAATTATAGTCTAAGATTTCACTTAATTTACCCTGTTGGAATCCTTTAAAAGAATTGGAATCTTTTTCACATGCCTAAAATTTTTTCCCCTGTGGATCTAGATGAAGCTCACCTGTCTACACGGTGTCAACAAACAACACCAAAATTGTTAGTAGAGATTGACGAAAGCAAGAGAGAAGGGGAGTGGATATGAAGCTTTTAAGGAAGTTGCAAATGTAACTAATGGGACTTTTCCCTGAGGACTAGGATGAAGGGTCAGTGTTCAGCATATGAAAATGCTCTGAGAGGGGAAAAATGAGTCTGTTTTTTCGTTACTGTGGACAAGAAGAAAATAATGTACTGTTCTCCATGAACTGCTTTTTGTATGTAATTCTTTGCCAGTTCCAAATTGAACTGGATAGAATTGGTTTCATTCTTAATAATTTGCAATTTAACCTGTTCTTTGTCCCATTTCTATTTATCTGTGTTCCTGAAAGGAATGTAAACTATATTGTAGTCTGGTTGATTAGATCCCATTGCTGCTAGCTGTCCATGGGATAGATAGCACTGATACGGTTTCTGTAGATAACAGTCAAAGAGCAAATGAACTAAGGTCCGTGTTTACTTTTGGAGGCATCATTATCAAAGAGAGAATAAGTTATGCTACATGGCCTTGGGATCTATTTTATGTGTTTGAGTCCCTCACTAGATTGTAAGCTTTTGGGATTAGTAGATAAATTTCTCATCAGCATCTTCTTTTCTTTTCAACATCAGTGCCTAGTAGAAGTTGTGGTTTTTAGAAAATCAAGTATTAGTTGAATTAATGAATTAAATAAAAACTTCTTTGCTGAAATTATTAAGAAAATGTAAACAGAGTTAGCTCCCTTAAGGATAGTGTATGAACAAAAAAGATTGTTAGTCTCTGTTCTGTTAGAAGAATGAGTTAAGGATGAAGCTTTTTTTTTTTTTTTTTTAAATAGTACTTTGTCTCTAGGAACACATTTAGTACCAAGTTTTACAAAATGTCTCCATTATGCCATTTGTTCTGATAGGATTATATGGCTAAGGCTATGTGGCCTTGAATTCAGTTATTTTATAGGATATTTTCTTCTTATCTTAGTGTTTGCTGGACCGTTTTTCTCCTGGGATCCTCCAAGTTTGTATTTGTGTGGTTTGGGTCTAACTACTTATCATTTCCACCTTAATAGAGTGGCCACTTAGAAGAGATTGTTGGTCTGCAAGTATAAGGAATAAGAAAAGACAACTTCTCTGCCCTTCTGACCTTATAGGGTGTCAGTTGAGTTGGTTTAAACACTTTTTTCCTATCTCTGCTTTCTGTAGAGTAACTGAAGAAAATGGTCATAGTTTCCACACACCTCAAAAAGGACATCTTAGTGAAGGAACTGGCATTGCTGCTTCTGATGTTCTTGACACTGTTTCTAAACCAGTTCTTCCATCCCACACCATTCAAACATCAGAAGAGCAGAGCTCAACACCAACGCCGGTGAAAAAGTCTGGCAAGCTGAGGCAGCAAATAGATGTCAAAGCGGAACTGGAGAAGCGGCAAGGAGGGAAGCAGCTCCTCAACTTGGTAGTCATTGGTAATGCCCTTTGTTCCTCTGGGTGCCTAGTCACCTCTGCCTTAGGCTGGCCACTGCCTGGTGGCAGCATGTATACTCGTTCCCACTCTGAGTGTCTGTCTGGGTGAAAATGGACACAAGCAAGGAGGCATCACATCATAGTGCTTTCTAGTCACCCTGGGGGAAATAATGCCAGATTACCAAGGAAGTCATTAGACTTGCTTGTGGCATTTTCTTTTTGTGACTGTTTTGAAAATGCCATGTCTTACTGACAGCTTGAATTTCCAAAAGTCAAGGAAATTTCCCCCCTCTCTCAAGAGACTCTTTTTTTCTCCATTTATTTTAACTATCATTTGATAAAAACTGGTATTTATTACTCTAAACACTGAAGTGAACTATTGGATTACATATTTATGTAATACCTCAATGTGAACAGCGTCTGGAAAATGTACCTAGTATTAATCCTGAATCAATTTTCCTTAGGTCATGTTGATGCTGGGAAAAGTACTCTGATGGGCCATATGCTTTATCTTCTGGGTAATGTAAACAAAAGAACTATGCATAAGTATGAACAAGAGTCTAAAAAGGCTGGCAAAGCTTCGTTTGCATATGCATGGGTCTTGGATGAGACTGGCGAAGAAAGGGAAAGGTAGTTACTATATTTCAAAATTTTTAGTTTGAAATGATATATAGTCTTTTAAATAAGTATATAGTATGTGTTGAATATGTATGAAACATGCCCTGAAATATTTTAGAAACTTCTTTTAGAGAAAAGCTTTTAATTGTCAGGGAAATATTTTTATTATAGTTTCATTATATCTACTGGACCGTTTTCTACTCTTACAAATTCTATGAGAATAGTTGAAAAGAATGTTTATAAAAAAAAAACTTAAAAAAAAAAAAAAGAAACCACACACAGGAAAATGGTAGTAAAAAGCCTTAGTTAATTATTCTGTGGGAGAAGTTTCAGTTGTCCCTTCCCTAAGTATTTGTTAAATTGACTTGATTTTGAATTAAAATTATGAATAAGACTAAATTTTATATAAGGTAACTTTAAGGGAAGGTAACTTTTTGTAGTAAACTGTCTTCTGTCTGGAATTAAAATGACCAGTAAATTTAAATTATCAGACTTAATTCATCTTTATACTTTCTGTAGTATGTTTTTATGAGATAGAATCAACGAACTAGTAATTAGATCTGCTTCCTACAATAGAGATTTAATCTAGTCAGTTACTGTGCCCATTGCTAACTCTGCAGGAGAGAACAGCTATTCATATACCCCCAGCCAAAGTATTTCTTTCAAAGTGTTCAGAGTGGTGGTCTATATCATGTCACAACTGTCAGAGATGGGGGAACCAATGGCATCTTTGTCAGGAAAGAATAAGGACACCTAGTAAGTGAAATGGCAGGTATATCAACTGTGTCAAAATAATGACTGAAGACTCTGAAGTCCTTCTGAAAGTCCTGAATCAACAAAGAAATTATTCCGTGTTCCCTATCTTCCTTCTGAGTATAATTAGAGAATATATTTGGATTTTCATACTTTAAAAAAAAAAGTGTATTTATTTTCTTGGGGAGTCTTGAATAGTCTACATTATAATATATAAGGTAATTCTCAATAAAGGGGGGGTCATAATATTCTTTAGCTTTTTTGATAAAGAGAATTTTATGTCATGGTGGGTGTTTTTTTTTCTTGTAGGTGGTCTTTTTTAGTCTATATCACATCATAAGTTTGTTTTCCAACCTAGTAAGGAAAATTAGTTGGCTGCAAATTTTTGGAATATGAATGTTGGAAAACAGTGGAATTCTTGTATGATGTCAGTGTTAGAAGACTAAATAATTTCTACCTACCAGGTTACCAAACAGATTATTAAAATATATGGCTCTTTAGTTATATTAATGTCATCTGTTAAGTGGGTAAAGAGAACAGTAAAATTTAAGTTAGAATAACTTAACTTGTTAATATCTGAGTTGAGCTGGCAAGTGAGCTAATTATCTAATTCCTAGAATAGTCAGTAATTTTCATGGGGTTTTTTATTTTTTATTTTTGATAATACATTTACTGGTTGGCTGTTATTTTTTTGCTGCTGGTAGTTTTCTATGCTCAGCATGATGCAATTTTAGAGTATTCTTTGGTTCTGTAGATAACAGATACATCTAGATACATAATAAGAGTTTTAACTTACCACTGTATGTTCCTTCATAGTATTTCAAAAATACAGTGTGTTACTTATCCCACCATGTTAAATATTTATAAGTTGTCTGTTCTCATGTTGAACAGAAATTAGTAAAATGAGTGACATTTTTATATCCTTAGGGTTACAAATGCAGACCAGAGCTGGCTCAAGAGTATATTCTGGTCAAAGCAGTATAGGGAGGAGCTCAGAGTAAGTCTTGGTTCATCAGTATTCTGGGCGATTATTTGAGGATTATTAGAATTAAGCATCATTTCCACTAAGTCAAATGGCCCATTGTTTTAGATTAAGCTGGAATGACTTGATCAGGGAGGCCCACAGTTACCTCAGCACTCTGCTAGGGGAGACACATAAATTACTCTGTCAGAACGCTTGGCAGTAAAAGGGACGGCCCATCATTATTCTGGACTGTTTGGGGCAAACCAGGATGAATGATTACCCAGTTTAATTGCCCACCTGACTTCCCTTTCCTGATGTCTGGAAAGACTTAGTACCTTTGTAGACTCTTCTGGGCTTTCTTATAAACCGAACCTACATTTTTGTGGCTAAGAAGAGGTACTGTGCTGGTCTCCAAGAAAGATGAAATGGGATGTGAAACAAACTACTGTTTATCTTTCTCAATTTTTTAAAAAATTTGCTATCTCCTTTGATATTTCCCTTTTTATAACTGTGTACCATACTGGTCTACCTTGCAAATGAAAGTTTACAAGCTTATTTTTATGATTAGTGAAGCATCTACATATGAACATGAGGAAAACTGCCTCCTGATAGTAGTCATTCTCCACTTTATCTTCCCTGGTGTGCAGTAGTTACTGTTTCCTCCTCCAGAGGTATCCCCATATATCTTTCTCTGTTCACAGTCTACCTAGCCTTTTACCAATTACATGTGTAATTTTGTTACAGCAGAAATTCTAGCCCCAGTTGGTAGCTTGATTAATCAAAATAGTAGACTGTGTCATAAAATTCCCATTATTTCTTAAGAATTTAGACTGTCATTTAGCCCATATTATTAAATAATTTAGTCCATAGCACTGATTATTTCTATAGTGTGTTCTAACCATTTTATGTTTTCTTTAAGGGGAGTAACAATGGATGTTGGTATGACAAAGTTTGAGACCACAACCAAAGTTATTACGTTAATGGATGCTCCAGGCCATAAGGATTTCATTCCAAATATGATTACAGGAGCAGCCCAGGTATTCAGATGTTTCCTGAATTATACTACACTGATTGTACATGCAATTTCCTGATGCTGAGCTTATAATTCTAGGATTATAACTTCTAAAATATTTTGAAATTAAAAATCTTAACTTTTGAAAAAATTTGAAAACATAAGGATTGTATTTTTATGATCTTATCGGTCCTATATAAAACTTTTTTAGTTATTATATAACTCTCTATATTAATTATGTATTAATATATATTATATATATTATATTTTTCTAGTTATTTATAAAAGCCATGAATTTCTTATAGTAAATATACTGGTAAGGTACTTGATGAAATATAGCTTTATATATTAATGAGTTGGAGTGAATGTTTCAATATCTGCCTTTTTACTGTATTTATTTTCAAGGCCTGTATCTTTTAAAAGCAGAAACAGTGAAGCTTGGGAGTTTTGCCCCTGTGGTTTATTTACTTTCCTTGTAGGATTAAAAAACAGTTGCAATTTGTAGAATTATATAATTCTTAAGGATACTGAAAAAAATCAAAGATAGTAACTTTAAAAAATTAAAACAATGAAAGTAGCACTGTACATAGAGGCCATAGCTTTTTTTTCAATAAAAGATGATTATTGGAAAATATAAATAGTTCAAAAGTTTGCCTGTGTCACTTGGCAGAAAGTGTGACTTAAGCAATTGGCATTTTCTGAGTTCTTAACATCTGTTTAAAGGGAATGTTAATACGAGCATTCATCAACCTAAAAAGGATGTTCTATAAATAAATTAGAATATATTTGAAGATGAATGAGAAAATATTCTATTTCAGGAAATTGATACATGATTTCAAAATAATAATTTAAGATCCATGGACTGAACAAGATATTGAAGATTGAAAAATATCACTCTTGATTGAGTATCAAATATGGGCTAGACACTATATGAGGTGTTTTGTATACATTTAGTTTACTCCTTATAAAGAAGGTGTATATTATTCCTATTTTATTTTACTTTTTTTTTTTTATAAGATTTTGTTTTTACGTAAACTCTCTACCTGCTGTGGGACTCGAACCCACAACCCAGAAACCAAGAGTTGCATGTTCTACCAACTGAGCCATCCTGTTGCCTCATCCCTATTTAAATTAGTATACTTACCATTTCATGTACCAAAGGAAACAATGTATTTTTCCCTTTGTTTCATTGTGTGTGTGTGTGTTTTTATTCAATGAATACTTGCTGAATGCCTGCTGTGTGCCAAAGACTATGGCAAGCAATATAGGGGTATGAACTAAGCAGCACATTTTGTTAGTTTAATGGGAGAGGGAAATATCAAAACAAACAGTTACAGTAAAATGTTTTTGAATCCTAGAATCTTAGACTCCAGAATAGTCATAAAGATCATTTATTCCAAATGGCTAATGGAATTAGGATAGGAAAGGATTTCAGAAATTATCTAATTGAATTCTATTATATGACAAAGAAATGGGCTCAACATATTAGGGAACTTAGTGTGCAAAATACTGGGGTGGGCTTTTAGGGATACAAGCTAAAATGTGCTATATGCTGCTGCTTCTCAAGGAAATCACATAGGAAGGTGAAACATACAAAGACGAAGGTTAACACAAATGTACCACAAGAAGTATATACACAGTATATGTGATAAGGAAAGATCTCTTTGTTGTGCTGAAAGGCTTCCTTGAAGATGGGTAGGCATTTGAGCTCCCAAAGACAAGCTACTGCATGAAAAAAGAGAAATTGCCCCCCAAATTTTTGGAGATGGCAATAGGAAAGAGAATTAGGAAGAATATATATCTTAATGTCAGTTCAATAAATTTCAGTTTTTTTGGTTTCTTTTTTAGATTTTATTTATTTATTTGCCAGAGAGAGCACGCACAAGCAGGGGAAACAGCAAGAGAGAGAAGCAGCTGAGCAAGGAGCTAAGCAAGGAGCCCGATACGGAACTCGATCCCTGGACTCTGGGATTATGCCCCGTCCGACGGCAGATGCTTAATCAGCTGAGCCACCCAGGCGTCCCAATGAATTTCATATTTTAACCTAAGAAAATAAATACAATTTGGCAGTTATTAGTAAAACCTGATTAGTAGGAGATTTACAGTTATTGAGCCTAGGATTTGGAACGTCAGGTCAGGGTGCTTTATATAAACTACACTTACTCTTCAGTGTTTCTGTGAAGTGAGCAATTTTTTTTTTTCTTTTTAAGTTTTCACTTACATTCCAGTTAGTTAAGATATAATGTAATATTATTTTCAGGTGTACAGTATTGTCATTCCACACTTACAGCAATATTAAACAATTTACTGGAGCTGTGAGGCCTCTTAGTGAGTACACATGAGTGAAACAGAGTTTCCAAATGGATTGCTCCAATTTGTGCTCTTAACCAAGAATTCTTGTTCAAAAAACTGGATCTCATTGAAGGAATTAGGGTTCAGTGTCTCAAGTCATGAAGGATTGGAAATGAATGCTGAGTTTAAGATGAGAAGAAAGGCAGGAATATTTGGGTAAGCAAAAAGGAATAGAAATCATGGTGTAAATTGCCCCACCAGAGTATGTGGGTGGTACTTCTAATTTAAAGTTCTGTTCAGAGCAAAGTATCTGATAAATTCTTTACTTTTGGACCATTTTATTTCTCATTATGGTGAAGATTATATGGCAATGTATGTGAAATTCTTTAAAAACTGGATAGCACAAACTTAAAATGTCGTTGAGGAAACAAGGAAGAGGAAAGCTATTTTGGACTCTGTTCAGACCAGAAGAACAGAGCCTTCCTGTGGATGGAATGTAAAAGGATCCTTGAGAGAGCGATTATCCAGTCCCAGTCTGAGCTAGCTCTGGAGGGCACTGCTGGAGTTTGTCATTACATCCTGGATTATAGAAAAACAGATTTCTGTAAGAATAGGTAGGCCTGCAAGGCAAAAACCGCAAAGGGGGAAAAAACAAGAGTCCTCCTTTCAGGGATGTCCTGACAGTGCACTGACAGAAATACTTGATGAGGATGAAAGTAGAGGGACACCTGTGATTGCACAAAGCATTCTCTGCAAATTTTCAAAGACTGCATCCACATGATGTAAGTGGAGTCACAGAAAGAAGTATCAACACAGGGGTGCCTGGGTGGTTCAGTCGGTTAAGCATCTGCCTTTGGCTCAGGTCGTGATCTTGGGGTCCTGGAATCGAGTTCCTCATTGGGTTCTCTGCTCAGTAGGGAGCCTGCTTCTCCCTCTGCCTGCTGTTCCCCCTGCTTGTGTGCTCTCTTTCTCTCTCTCAAATAAATAAATAAATAAAATCTTAAAAAAAAAAAAAAAAAGCCTCAACACGAAAGAATAGTGGGAACCCATAAAACTAGTGTCAATAAGGCTAAAGAGGAAAAGGAACTAAGGCAAAGGTTAGCTTACTTCCTTATTTCTTTGTGTGTAAATGCCGTGTGAGAGGAAAAGTGTCTTTCACCTGGTTCTCAAAATGCTCCAGAAAGGTTTGGAACCTTTGTTAAGTCAAGGTTCTTTTTCTCTGCCTTAAAGGGTGAATGTGCTGTTTTTGGAGAACTCATTTGTTCAGTTTTTCATTATCATAAATAGTATTCTGGTAAACATCCTTGTTGGTTTATAATTCGCTAGGATAAATTCCAGGAAATGGAAGTGATGGGAAGCAAAATATATATAATTTTAAGACTCTTGATACTTACTGTGAAAATGCCCTCCAGAAAGCTAGCTTCCTCCCTTAAACAGGCGGTGCTGTGCCTTTGCCTGTAGTAAATCATTCTGTCTTTTAAGTCTTGCTTATGTGATTTCTAAAAGTGGGAGAAAGAAAATATGTTCATGTATTTTTAATGTCTTTTATTTTTGGTTTCTAGTGAATTTGAATTTTTTCATGTTTCTTGGCCATTTGTATTTCTTGAGCAAATTGTTTGCTTGTACCCTTTAATTATTTTCCTACAGAGCTGTGTCTATTTTCCCTGTTTTAGTAAAGTTCATATTAAGATTATAACTTTTACAAATATCTGTCACTGTTTTATTTATTTATATTTATTTTACTTATTTTTTATGTTTTAATTGTGTTTATGTATTTCCTTTGCCTTGATATTTTAATTGGTATATAATCAAATATGGGAATTTTTAAATTCTTTATGTCATTATTTTTGGCCACATGCTAGTATTTTTTTATATTTAAATTTTAATCCATCTGTGTAAGTCTTTTGTTTGGTTTGCTTTGGGGCTTGGGGTCAGGTTAAGTGTACCTTTAAAGTCTGACCATAGTTAATCAACTAATCTGTCCTTTGAATTAAAATACTGTGATTATTCCTAGTTTTGATTATTTCTTCTTTCTTAGGCAGATGTAGCCGTTTTAGTTGTAGATGCCAGCAGGGGAGAGTTTGAAGCTGGGTTTGAGACTGGGGGACAAACGCGAGAACATGGCCTCTTGGTTCGCTCTCTTGGAGTCACCCAGCTTGCGGTTGCAGTCAATAAGATGGATCAGGTATTTGAAAGCAAATGAGCATTCCTTTCATTTCAGATGTTAGTTAAAATGTTATCCTGCCCTATCGAGGACCTCAGAGGTCCCTAGAGTACGTCTTATCAGTCTGGTGGCCATATTTAAAGAATTCATGATCCTCATATTAAATACATGAGATACAAGTAATTTTTAAGCAAAAAGATGTCTTTTCTTACTTCCAACATTAATTTTAAAATCTTATCCAAAAACTAATGATGTACTATATGTTGGCTAATTGAATTTAAATAAAAAGAAAAAAATCTTAAAATTGTTTTTAGTTATAAAATAATACACAATTTAGTATAAAGAAACCCGAAATAACCTATTTTCCAACTCCCCTTTTCCCCCTGAAATCTTTTGACTTTTCATCTTGCGGATCCATCTGTTTATTTTTATATGTGAAAATATTTTTCTTCATAATGCTGCGTTATAATCTGTTTTGTTATCTCCTTTTTAAAAAAAATGGTAATGTTCTTGTGCATGTTTCCAAGTAATTAACTTTTGTATGAATAGGTGGGTTTTATAGCTTTTTTCTAGTCTGTTTTAAAGATACATGTAACTTACTCAAATAATCCCCTATTTGTGAATATTTTCAGACGTGTGTGTGTGTGTGTATGTGTGTATTTAGAAGAAGCTTATTCTTTGGGAATTTCTGCACCTAAGATCATTTGCATTTTTAGGACTTGCTATATGTATGATCAAAATGCCTTCAAGGAAAGTTCCAGTTACTTACTCTCAGCACATATAGTATATGTACTTTCCCAAACATTTGTTAACACTGCTATTATTAAGTGATTATTTTCCAACTTGATATGCAAAACGTGTCTCTTTTTTTGTTAACTTGAATGTTAATATTTAAATATACTTTATATATTAACCATTTATACTTTTAATTTTGGAATTACTTATATAATTCGCTCTTTTTAAAACTTCTCTTAGCAATTTTTAAGTATAATTTATTTATTAAAAATATTAATCCTTTATCTTAGATACTTTCGCAATTTGTTATTTTACTTTTCATTTTCATTTCATTTACATTTCATTTTCATACATATATTCAAATTTATAAGTATTTTCTTTTGATTCTTTTTTTATGATTAGGTATTTTCTTACCCTGGGATCAGATACTTTTTCACCTGCATTTTTCTACATAGTTATTTTACAGTATCCTTATTACATACACCTTTTATTAGTTTGAAAATTCTCAAATACAGAGAATAGAAAAAAGGAAAGAATAGTAGAAAGAATTCTATAATAAATACAATATTATACCCATTACCTAAGATTCTCCTATGTACTTGATGGCATCTTTGTCTGTCTACCCCGTGTCCACCCATTAATTCATCTTATTTTGACAAGAATTTCCAAGTAAGTTATGCCTTGTTAACACTTAACCCTAAATACTACAGCATGCAGAGTTCATATCACATATACATTTTTAGTCTCTTTGGCTTGGGGGGTGTATAAATAATTTTATTTTACTTCAGTAGTTGGTCTGAGCACAGTTTAATAAATTATTCACTCTGTCTCCTTAAATTTGAAATCACTTACAGCATATACAAAATGTTCTGTGTGTATTGAAGTTTGTTTCTGGGCTTTCTGTTGTAGGAAAAGTTATTTTTAGATGATGTTAATAGTAAGATCTCATACTCTGAGTTTAAATTTTAATAGATTTCATATTTAATAGATTTTATGCTTATATTTTACCATCTTGCTTGTTTTACATTTTATTGCAGAAATTTAAATTTTATGTATAGCATGGTCTGAAGTGTGGTTTTAAAAATTGAATCTTTATCAGGTTAATTGGCAACAAGAAAGGTTTCAAGAGATTACTGGAAAGCTTGGGCACTTTCTTAAGCAAGCAGGTTTTAAGGTAAGATAATTTTAAGTTTATATAGTTAACTTCAAGTCTCATCTTCCTTATATGGCAGAAAAACCCAGTATTTGGTGTTCTTGTCTTACTAAGTATGTTTAATTTCGTTTTTTATTTCTGGCTGGTAGCAAGTATATCTTATGTTTTTTGGGTTACTTCACCATAGAAAATGCACATTTTATAAGTTGGCTTGAATTTAACATAAATAAGACTTTTCTGCAGTTAGTAAATTAGGTGGATAGGTTTAGGGAGGTCACAGAGGAATGGAAACTATACTTCCATTACAGTGGAAACGAGTGGGGAGGAATTTCTCTAGCAAAATGTGAATGAAATATGCCTGTGTTACCAGGTTAAAAATGCTTTGAGTGTTTTGGAACAAATTTTTAAGTTTCCCTCAAAATCAAAACAGTTGAAAACTGTTGGTTCTTTGATTTCTACTACTTTTTAAAAAGTACATTGTTGCATTTACAGACTAGGTGCAGCATGGTAATAGTGAGCCTTTTAACTTTTTGAAAGCAGTGTTGTACTAAGTTTCATATGTTCAATCCTTTTTAATAGGAAAGTGATGTAGCTTTTATCCCTACGAGTGGTCTCAGTGGTGAAAATCTAATCACAAGATCTCAATCAAGTGAACTCACAAAATGGTATAAAGGACTTTGTTTATTAGAACAAATTGGTAAGTATACTGCCATACTAATTTTGATGCATTTATAAGCTTGATATTGTTATTTACAGTTCTTGTTGGGAGGCATTGTTGTATGTGAAAAAGCATAGGATTTATAATTAGAAGAGCTAGGGTATTATATTTATATAATAAATATAAATATAATTCTTAAAATATATCTTTATTTCTCAAACTCAAAGCTTTATTTCATCAACTTCTAATACAGTTTGCATTGACCAAGTGATTTCACCCTCATCACATAAGAAGGTCAGTGACATCACACCAAAGAGGAAGCCTCACGTATTGTAGGCATCACTAAGAAATTTGTATTTCAAAGGCAAATCGAGAATAACAAAATGTTTTCAATTCAGTCTAATGAGTATCTTACTTTTCATTTTTATTAATTTGGAAATGACTGGATAAATACTCTTGATTTTCCTAAAGCAGCTGTTTTTTTTTTTTTTTTAATCCTTTGGGTGGGGGTGGAGACCAGATGGCTTGAGTTTGTTTTTTTTTTAAAGATTTTATTTATTTATTTGTCAGAGAGAGTGAGCACAGGCAGAGAGAGTGGCAGGCAGAGGCAGAGGGAGAAGCAGGCTCCCTGCCAAGCAAGGAGCCCAATGTGGGACTCTATCCCAGGACGCTGGGATCATGACCTGAGCCGAAGGCAGCCGCTAAACCAACTGAGTCACCCAGGCGTCCCTGGCTTGAGTTTTAAAATGCCCACGTACTCATATTATTTAACGACTTCCTCTTTAGTGGACCATCTTCTCACCTTCCTATGCAAACACACGTGACAATTTTTACCAACTCTCACCAGCCTGCGTTGAAAACTCCAAGCGTTTTCTTTAGCTTACACTTAAACTATTTTTGAAAAAGTGATAGGTAAACAAGATTGAAAACTCACCAAAACAAAACAAAAACAAAAACATATTTTCTTTCCTGATCCTCACCTTCAGGAGTCTCCACAAGTAATCCTGAAATGTTGCCAGGTCTTTTAAAACCCATCCGCCCTACGCACCTATGATTTTGAAATCATCTGCAGTATTTAAACTAATACTCCATTTTCTTTATTTAGTTAATGAGGCTCAAGCCTACCCTACCTAACCTACAGACTGTTGTTAACCTTAAATGAGATAATATGTATGAAAACATTTTATAAACTACCAAGTGTTATATGAATGAAAGTCAATTTGCCATTAGTAATTATAAAAGAAAGTTATTTTCTGGGAGACTTGGGTCTATAATGGGCCGATTGGACCGGAGTCAAAATTACTTTTAAATTAAATCTTGTTTTTTTTGCCATTTTTTCCAGATTCCTTCAAGCCTCCTCAGCGATCTATTGATAAGCCTTTTAGATTATGTGTGTCTGATGTTTTCAAAGGTAAGTGCTCCCTCATTAGAGCTGCTTCATTCTGGCCCCTGCTTTTATTTTTCCTGACCTCTTTTCTTAGATGAAATTATTATACTGTCTTGATATTCTCCCTTCTCATTGCCAGATTAATCTTGAAGTGCATAGTTCTAGTTCTTTAGCTCTCCTTCCCAGAAAACTCTCCAGTTTGCTTCAGTTTACGTCATTTCCCCAGCTCATACTCATCCTCCCGGTGTTGACCTCTTTATCTTTTCTCTTTCTAGCCTCCTGTGTTTTTTTCTCTCTTCTCATCTCTTTAGTTTCTGTATCCTTCAGCCAAACTGGATTGGTAACTATTTCTCAACCACATGGAGTCTTTGTTGACACTCTTGCTCCCCAGTGTTCTGTTTTTCTTCACTTGCCCATCTCCAACCCCTCTGTAGCGGTCTGTGTCCAGTCAGGAGAGAGATACCATACATTGGTAAAAAGAAAAGCTGATTATAAAGAAATATTAGTAAGGTAAAAGAGTGACTGTAAGATGAAAGGAAACTCTGTCTGGTACCGGAGGACTGAGAAGAGTATGCAAAGGAGGAAAAACTTAGAAGGCCATGCTAGAGAAGGTGTTGTATTAAATCCCGAAGGGTACATCCAGTCTAATGTGTACAAGATCCTCTTTAGAAAACTATAAAACAGAAAAGAAATAAAGGTCTTAATAAATAAAAGGATATAGTCTGTATGTTGGAGTAATCATTACAGTACAGATGTCAGTGGGCTCCCATATCTCTGTTATCACAGAGGAGGCAGTGCAGAGTGGATTCAGAACTGAGCAGCAGTAAATTGGTAACTGATGGGCTCACCCATGCACATATCCTACGGTGCCCCTCTGTGTTCTCTATATCCTCTGTCATTGCATTGTTTGTGCAGTATTATAATTGTTTCTGTGCATTTTATTTAACTTAGATTGTGAAGTCCTTAAGGGCGAGTACTGACTCTTCTATGTCTTTATTTGCAGGACCTAGCTCAGTGCCTAGCACATAGTACATGTTTAATAAATGTTTAATAAGTGGATGAATGAAGGTGCTTCCCTAAAAATCATTCAGTGAAATTGATATGAATCATTATTATTAGCTTCCCAATTCTAGAAGTAGAAGAAATATGGTAATGCTTTTTTAGAATGCCTGTTATCTATTTAAAATACAAAATACAAAAATAATGTTTTGATTAACAGTTATTTGCTGACTCTGCCTTTTCATCTTTTGTTCTCTTCTTGGGCTGCTTCCTGGCTTCTTCTTACGCTCCTCCCTGTCAGCGTGTTCCCACTGACATCACCAAATGACCCTTTGGTTGCCAAAGCCAGTACTCATTGTTCAGTTCTGTCTTCCACCTTGCTTGAATTTGGCATTACTTCTGAGACTGGTAGCCATATCTGCCTTGAAACTTTGCTCCGTCGGTTTCTGTGACCCAATTTCTCCTGCTGTCCTGTTTCTCTGACTTTTCTGTATCTTCTTTGTGGGCTCCTCTTTTTCTGACTCCTAACTAGTGTTCTATCGCTTCAGTCTTTTTCTTAGTCTACCTGCTGTTTTCGGACAGACATCCATGGGTCCTCTACCTCCTGCGTCTTGATGGTTCCCAGATCCATATCTTACTCTCTGGATACATGTGCTAACCGCTGCTGGACATCTCTGCAGGGATTGTGGTCCCGGGCTCCCATTCTCCTGGAATTTGATGTGATTGGTGCCCCCTGGAATGCATCTTCTCCCACCTGTATGTCTTATAGACACTTAACATTCACCAAGCCTAAATGGATCTTGTTCCTTAATTTCCTATTTCACATTAAATGTGAGATAGGAATCTCACCATCATCTTAAGACTTCTCCCTTTTTGCCATTATCTGTCATCTACCTCATCACCCAACTCTCTACCTTATTCCCAAATTCTTGAGTTTGCTTCCTGTCTGCAGTGTATGCATTTCAGTCAACCTTCCTTCCTCTCTGACACAGAAATAACAACACATCACTTCTCTGTTCACAATTCTTTACTGCCTTCCTGTTCTTTAACTGAAGATGCAATTCTAGCCCTGAGAATGATTTATGAGGGTCTTTTATCAATTTGTCTCTTGCCTATCCCTGTTGCCTCATGTCTTGCCTTTTCCTCCTCCTCCCTGTGGTCCCATAAACATGTCATATAAATGACATGTGGGTCTTAGCACATCTCACATGCAGTTATGACTCTGTGCCTTTGCCCAGGGTCAGTAGTGTTTTCCTTCTCCCCCCCCCCCCCATATTCATAAGTACCCGGTAAACTCCTGTTCTTTCCCCTTCTTAGTACCCAGTTAAAGTGCAGTCATTCCCCTCATCGTGGATTCTTTTGTGTACCTTTTTCTATTTTCATTGTGCATTTTAAATAATACTTGTTTCTGGGCAGTGTAATTGTTTTTGTCTTTCTCTTTGCTGGAGTAAACCCTTTATGGGTAGGGGCTTATATTTTCATCTTTTAGGTTAGTACATGACTTGGTACTTAGTAAGCATTCAGTAAATATTTGAAAAAAGAATGAATTTCACTTTTTATCACATGAATATTGTGATTTGTAGGAAAGTCTAGAGTAGAATGTGGTATGCTGTATTTAGTATATATGTTAAAAATTCTGAATGATCACTGTTTAATGTTCATTGCACTGCTAGTTTTATTTAACTCCTTGTAACTAACTGTAGCTGACAGCAGCAATCATCAGATAACATTGCTATATGAATTGTAAGATTTGGGCATGTTTTGCAGATCAAGGATCTGGATTTTGTGTAACTGGTAAAATTGAAGCTGGTTATATCCAGACTGGTGACCGACTACTAGCAATGCCTCCTAATGAAACTTGTACTGCAAAAGGTATTCCTCTGCAAGATTCTTTTGCTAAAAACCTTTAAGTTGAGACAGCAGATTTTTAAAAAGTAGTTTAGTTATTAACTCCTGAGTAAATAACCTCTTAGTGAAATTGTAACTGACTGTCAAAGTGATACTAACTGTTGGAGATAAAAATGTGAAAACATTAAACGATTTTTTCTGTTGTGACTATGTGTATATAAATGTACATAGAACATTCTAACTGTGGTAGCATTTCTTCTTCTTTTTTTTCCCCTGATTCTTAAAGCCTGGTTAGGATTTAACCAAATGTATAGACACCTGACAGATACATTTAAAATAGTATTCAGTAGCAGAAATTAAATCTAACCCCATCCTGGCACTAGACAGTAACAAAGCAGACTGCTTGCTGTGCTGTGTTGTTTTGAAATGTGTATTTCAGAATTACTATAAGTTAACAGCTTTGATCATGTTTATACCAAAAAAGTTTTTTTTACACAAACCTAAGAAAACAAGATGCAAATCCAGAGAATCCTAATGTTGAAAAGAGAAATTGAGCTAACGTGCCACAGTCCTGCTTTCCCACCTATAATATATAGCCTTTCATAATGACCGATAACTATTTCTATCTTCAAATCCTTTGAACTTGCAAGTATACGTGTTATTCTTCCAAATTCTGCTTAAAAGTTTAGAATTCTGTACTTACCTTAATCTAGCTTCCAACTAAGCCTCCAGCTTCAACATGAGACTGATGATCTGTTTTATACTATAGAGTAATAATTTGTAACAATTTTAAGCTAAAGTATATTGAGAATGCTAAAAATTTTTAGATTTCAGTACTTTTCCTCCTTTTTTTTTTTTTTTTTTTAAGATTTATGTATTTGTTTTGAGAGAGAGAGAATGAGTGGGAGTTTCAGAGGGAGAGGGAAAGAGAATCCTAAGCTGATTTTCCCCACTGATCATGGAGCCCAGTGTAGGTCTCAGTCTCCCCACCCTGACTGAGATCACAACCTGAGCTGAAACCAAGAGCTTAATCGACTGAGTGCTCAATGTTGCTTAATCGACTGAGCCACCTGGGTGCCCCTCCTCTGTTACTCTTATTTATAGTTTATATCCAGAGTTGTACCTGACTGGTTCATAAATTTGAATGTACATTTTGTTTGAATTTATTTTCTTACTTTAAAAGCTGATGTCTTTTTTTTTTTTTAAAGATTTTATTTATTTATTTGACAGAGAGAGACCACAAGTAGGCAGAGAGGCAGGCAGAGAGAGAGAAGAGGAAGCAAAGCAGGCTCCCCACTGAGCAGAGAGCCTGATACGGGGCTCGATCCCAGGACCCTGGGATCCTGACCTGAGCCTAAGGCAGAGGCTTTAACCCACTGAGCCACCCAGGCACCCCTGAAAGCTGATTTCTTAAAGATTATAAGAAATTAATATCTGTTTAGGTAACAGAGTTTAAACTAAATTTAAAAATGAATAAGGGAATGAAAGCCGAAGTTACTTCCATTTTACTTTTTTCTTTTTGCCAGCCCAGGAATCATGAAAATTCTGTTTAGATAAAAAGTAATTCACACATATATTTTTAAAGATTTACTTATTTTTTTTTTTCAAAAGCTTTTATTTATTTGACAGAGAAAGCGAGCAAGCACAAGCAGGGGGAGAGGCAGAGGGAGAAGCAAACTCCCCACTGAGCAGAGAGCCCAATGCATGGCTCGATCCCAGGACCCTGGGATCATGACCCAAGCTGAAGGCAGATGCTTAACCGAGTGAGCCACCTAGGCGCCCCAAGATTTATTTATTTTAGAGAGAGACAGCTCAAGAGCGCGAGCAGGGGGAGGAGCAGAGGGAGCAAGAATCTCAAGCAGACTTCCCACTGAGTGCGGAGCCCCACGAGGCTCAACTTCACAACCGTGAGATCATTACCTGAGCCGAAACTGAGAGTCGGATGGTCAGCTGACTGGGGCACCCAGGCGCCCCAGTAATGCATGCTTTTCATAAAAGAATCATTTTCCGTTGATGTATTGTTTACAAGTTCACATCTCTGCTTTTGTTTTTTAAAGTGATCAAGAGCTACAGCACTTTTGAAATATGAATTTCTTTGTATGTTAATGAGCTTTTTTGAGAATAAGAATTTTTAAAATAATCAATAGGCATGAATTAAAACCATGATCCTAAAATTATCATGGACCTTACAGATTGGCTCTTTGTGACCTCCAAAATCATAATTTACCTCTGGAAGTACTACATTCTTTTCCTTTCTCCTTCCTGTCTCTTCCCTACCAGAAAAACTCTTAACAATTTATCTTTAATCTTAAGGGGTAGCTGTATCAGAAGCACCTGAGCTCTCCCCACTCCTTGACAGCCGCTATTGTAACCCAACTTGGACGTTCTCAGTCCTCAATTTCTAACTCTTGCTTTTGCTTCATTTACTTGATTTTTCAATGCACCTTCTATCTCAACAATTCTGTCACTAACCCATAGTATCCTAAAAGAGAGAAGTGACTAAACCTGCTACCAACAAATGAAAATTCTAAATTAAGTTTTCATTTTATTAATATATCAGGTTCATGGATTGTTACAAAAGAACTTCTTTGTCTGATGTCTCTCCAGTGAAGAAGGTCCTTAAGAAGATGAATATCCTATATAGGACAGTGTAACATGTTGGGAGGGAAAAAAAAATCTATCAGTTGATAGATTGCCTCTAAACAATTTTATATTGCTAATTGAACCTCTAGTATGAAAGCTCTTCAGAATCTTAAGCTAAAGGCAATCTCTGTTGTTTGTAAGTAGCTAGCCCCTGTGTTCAGTTCCACATTTCAGAGCAAAAATCGGATATGGTCACTTTAAGTTTAGAGTCAAGAACCTCTCTGATGCCTTATTGAAAGTTATGGCCCCTCTTAGATTAATGCAGGTGTGTACATACATTAAATTCTAAATAAAACTATAGGTTGTCTCAGAGTTTTTAAAGTTCTCCTTGAACTCTTTAAAAAGTCTAAAAGAAACTTAATTAAGAGTTTCTTAAGAGTATGCTACATGGAAAAAGTAAGTATTTTGAGAAAGATATGGATGAGTTATAATTTACTAAAAACACATCAGTCCATTGTTCACAGTGGTTGGCCTGTGTACTGTTTTCATCAAAAGGTTCAAGTTCTAGTGGAAAGGAACTTACCCCTTTTATTGCCCTTTAGAATCAGAAAATATGAGATACCTTTTAAAAGCTTTTGAATAAGGTAGCTGAGTAATGCCCTTTGTAATTGTTCTCCAGGATTATCCCTTGGTAATAAAGGTATATAGCAACACCTGGGACCATTTTTGAATTCAGTTTCCTACTCTTTTCATGTAGTCAGTTATCATTGTTCACCTCTATCTCTGGGAAACATTTCTTTTGAGCCAGGAGTAGTGAAGGAACCTGTGACTGAGCACTGATGCCCTAAGAGTTTCTCAGAGAATTCAGGTGACTGTTGAGGTGG
The DNA here is from genome assembly GCA_004024625.1 of Mellivora capensis. Lineage (NCBI taxonomy): Eukaryota > Metazoa > Chordata > Mammalia > Carnivora > Mustelidae > Mellivora > Mellivora capensis. The sequence continues at coordinate 38,980 of PISX010000211.1, read as the reverse complement.
TTGTCTAATTAAAAGCAAAGTTCAAGAAAATAAAATACTACTGGACACCTTCCTTAGTCCCGTATTTTATATTATCAAGTAATTTGAACTGCATTATTGTGCTTGTACCTGTTAATGTAAGTGAACTGTTTGAATGAGGTGTGTTTAAGGAATATACCAGTTGTATAAATGAGTTTTAAAATTTTGATTAATTAAGCTGAACTCAGCCTCTTTTGGACAAATAAGAGTCACTTTATGGTTAGGGTGGTGTTCTAGAAGAGTCAAGTGTAGAGGAAGTGTGTTTTCCTCAACGCTCACAGTTACACTTCTCATTCTCAATCCATTCATATTGAAAATGATGAGTAGTGACTGATGAAGCATAAATCAGCCAAGCTCTTTTGGTTGTTATGGTTTGATATCGAGGTGTTTCACTGTATGCTTTGGTTCTTACTCATTTCCAGGAATCACTCTGCACGATGAACCCGTCGACTGGGCGGCAGCAGGTGATCATGTTAGTCTTACGTTGGTTGGCATGGATATCATCAAGATCAAGTGAGTGAGAAAATGAATTTAAGCAACCATTGTTTTGGATATAGGACCTCAAAACATAGATTTTGCTGTTCACTCGCTAAACTGAAAAAATGAGTATTAATTTTGAATTTCATTTGGCCAAAAATAGGCACTTGTAGAAACATACGAATGATGAGCAAAACCTGTTTAAAACTGAAATTAATACATGCAGCATGTGTACTTGACATGTCCTTTGAATGAAAACTATAATGTATAAAAATGGTGTAAGGTTAATAATTGTATAAAGTTATGCTTTAACCCAAAATGGAGTGTTTAGTAAAAGTCTCCAATTTACTTGTTTTACTTCGTAAATGGTTTTAGAGGTATTGCTATTGGATGTATACTTATCTTTCCTCCAGCTACCTTCTTTCTTTCTCTTTTGTTTTGTTTTGTTACAGTGTTGGCTGCATATTTTGTGGCCCCAAAGAACCCATTAAAGCTTGCACTCGTTTCAGAGCTCGAATCCTCATCTTTAATATTGAAATTCCTATCACTAAAGGATTTCCTGTAAGTTTCGAAATGTTTGTTATCGTCGATTCAAAGTAAACTTCAAAGTAACTTCATCCTAAAAAGTAGTAACTTTTCAAGTGATAATGCTCTAGTTATTTTCAACTAACATCTTAATATTCTAATCCAGAAAAACATGACATTAGACTTTGAAAGTCATTTTTACTTTTTTATTTTGGTCCTTGAGGCCGGGGATTTTTTCAAAGAGGCATTAAGAAGAAATATAATCAGTAGGATACAAACTAATGATAATAATAGTCAAATTCATCTAGGGAAAATGGTAGATTTTTTTATTGTTTTAGGGTTGACTAACCTCAGATTGTGTCTTTCTGTTCTTGCTTTAGTATGCTTATTTATAGTGCTTTCCTATCATAAAAGTAATATATATAAAACTTTGGAAAACACACAAAAGATAAGAATATTCTGTAATTACATAATACATAATTATCTCTACACTTTACATTTTAGTAATTTTTTTTTTTAATGTGTGCACGTTGGTATTTATGAGTATATTCTAGGGATGCTTGCCATAGAGTTAACTTTAATTGGGCTGAAGCAACACGCTCAAACCCTGCAGGCTGTGAGGTTAGTTTGGTAGATTATTATTGTCCAGCATCATTTAAACATACACATTAATGGGGAGGAGGGGGATTTTATACTATAATGTTACTTAGCCAGAAGACATACTGCTTGTGAATTACATGGGTTCCTTCTCTTATGTGTAATTTTTTTTTTCAGATGTTTGGGGGCCATACTCTGTTTATAGTTTGATACTTTGTTTTTCCCACTTAACACATGACATTTTCCCCACTAGGCTTTTCTTTTCTTGATCAGCCTATGTGGCACAGATTTGCAGGACAAAAAAATGTGTCTCCATGGAATTAAATGACTTGCCTTTGGAAATACAGATTGTTTTCACCATTTGATGCATCATTGCAATAAAAATAAGACAAGAATAGTAATTGACCTTTAAACTTAATTTAGTTAGTGGTAATGGTTTAAGGGTCAGGAATAAATTTATTTAGCTCATTTAAATTCATTTTATACTTATATACCTTTATTTGAGATAACCATGTGCTTTGATTATAATCCTTTGTAATTATTTCTATGTAAGTTTGATCAGATAAAAATGATAAGATACTGTTGAAGTATTTTAGTTTTATAATCCATATTCCATTTCTCCCATATGGTAAAAAAAAGGAGTAAAAGTTTCTCTCCCAAAAAAACTGCTTTAGTTGAAAATATTTCATTTTTAAATATTTAGAATTCATGTTTGATAGGCAAGAAACTACAGCTAATTTGCTATGAATGAATGGTCCCCGTTCTTAGAAAGCAATATGTCCAATGGGGAGAAGCTGGAGAGGTTGGTTACTGCATGTTTTTACTCATGCAGCAATAATTTTTTTGCCATTGGAGAGGCAGAGAGGTCGAGAGGTCAGTAGTTACTTTCTATAGTAATACTGTCTTCCTGTCTACTGTACTTTCTTAAAAATATGTATGAATTGAAAGTTTGTCAGTGCTGTTTTATGCGATTCCACCCGCGTATATTGATTCACGAATCCCCGGATGAAATTTGTTTCAGGAAAAACAGTCGTGTTTCGTCATTTAATCTACCCCTTGTGGGAAGAAACCTTCAGTTTTTGTTTTTTTGTTTTGTTTTTAAATCACAAAAAGGCTTCCTAGGCAATTAAAATAATACTATTTCAGGGACTGATTTCTTAACACTGCAGAAATAGATTTGTGTCTCTTGGTTTATATGGTAAACTCAATTTAAGAAGAAAAAATAGAAGGATGTGTTAGACTTTAAATTCGTAATTTTTTATTGTGGTAAAATAATTTGTAAACATAAAATTTACCATTTTAATGATTTTTAAGTGTTCAGTTCAGTGGCTTTAAGTACACTCACATCAACACCATCTATCTCCAGAACTTTTTCCTAATCCCCTCCTGAAACTCTGTCCACATTAAACAATAACTCCCTGTTATCCCTTCCCCTTTCCCCCTGACAACTGCTATTCTGTTTTCTCTCTGAGTTTGCATATTCCGGGTGCCTCCTGTAAGTGGACTCATACAGTTTTGTTCTTTGGTGTTTGACTTACTTCACTTAGCATAGCATAATGTTGTCAGAGGTCGTTGGTGTTGTAGCATGTATCACAATTTCATTTCTTTGTAAGGTTGAATGTTGTTCTTTGTATGTATACGCCTCCTCTTGTTTATCCATTCATCTGTTGATGGACGTTAAGATTGTTTCCATCTGTGGGCAATTGAACATCGGTATCTAAGTATCTGTTGGATCCCTTACTCTCAGTTTTTTTCGGGTGTATACCTAGGAGTGGAATTGTTGGATCACAGCTTCATTCTGTGTTCAACTTTTTGTGGAACCACCAAACTGTTTTCCACCGTAGCTGTGTCAGTTCATGTTCCTGCCAGCAGTGCACAATGGTTCTAATTTCTCCACTTCCTCATCAACACTTGTTAGTGTGTGTGTGTTTTGGGGGATGTGTGATTTTTGTTGTTTATAATAGGCAAACTCTAATGGGTGTGAAGTGGTATCTCATTGTGCTTTTGATTTGTACTTCCCTAATAGCTAGTGATGTTAGGCGTCTTTTCACTTCTTTATATATTTTGGATATTAATCCCTTGTCAGATACATGCTTTGAAGATATTTTCTTCATTCTGTGGGTTGTCTTTTGACCTAATAGTGCTGTTTGATGTACAGAAGTTTTTAATTTTGATAAGGTCCTCTTTATCTTTTTCTTTCATTGCCTGTACTTTTGGTGTCATATATAAGAAATCATGCCAGATTCAACATCAAGGAAACTCCCCCCTCTGTTTTCTTCTTTGAGTTTCATAGTTTTAGTTCTTTCGTTTGGCTTTTTGATCTATTTTGAATTAATTTTTTGTACTTGAGTAAAGTAAGGCTTCATCTTCATTCTTTTGCTTGTGGATACCCAGTTTTCCCAGCACCATTTGTTGTAAAGACTGTCCTTTCTCTATTGAGTGGTCTTGGCATTCTTGTTGCGAACTAAATGACCATACATTCATGGGTAATTTTGTAATATAGGTTACCTGGAGGCATAAGGAAAATAATAATTGGCTCATTTTGCCACCTAACAGATTACGTAGCTCATTATAGTTTATAATTGCACATGATGTAGAGTCCCAACCCTTAGCTGAAGCTACTGTGTTTCAGAATGCAGAAATATTTAGATGATAGAAGGATGGTGTGATGCATGTATGTTACATAAAACCCCTAACAGAGAATGGGCAACACCCTGTAATCAAACATACTAATCATTCTGTGCCAGGGCTTATTAATATTAATGCTAAGTGAAATAAATAAGGACTGTAAATTGCCTTACTCCAAGTGCTGTTTTACTAGTTAAATGGGTTTATAGCAGAATTAGGAAAAACTTAGGTTTTCAATCTTTTGGATTTTGGAATTGCAGATAAGATTGTGCACTTATGTTAGTGTTGTCTGCACTTAAGGATGAGGAATTGGAAACTCAGGTGTGGTGACTATCCGAATGAGAAGTGATGAAGCCAGGACTCAGACTCAGTCCTGTCCACTTTGAAATCCAGTACTTTCTTTTCCTTTTACATTAGGCTGCAGACCGTTTTGAATTATAGATGACTTTGGTTATATAAAATATGAATTAAATGTTAAGATAATATAATTACTTTCCACTTATTTGCATGTAGATTTTTTCACTCGTGTGTTCCACAAGGGTTGTTTTCTGTTTGTTTGTTTTTGAGCTACTACCTGTAAGATGGTGTGGAGATAAAAAAAACAAATAAAACTTAACCCCATACTACCACAACCCATTCTTTATCCACTTCATTGGATGGAACCCACACATAGTTCACAAATAGGTTAGAAGAAACTTAACTAGGTTTGTGTGCCTCTGTTTCAAATTTGGCAAGCCATGGATGGAGACCAGTACCAATTTCTTAGTCACACCTGAGCCAACATCTGCTTATTTACTTGTTTGTTGCAAAAGAAATGTTTCTTAGATATGTAGACCTACATTGATGTTATACATTGGTGCTCTTTGACCCCTGAATCTATTGGATGCCCAAATGTGACTTTATCATGCATTATGGATTTCCCCTAAGGGTTGATTGTTAAATTTTTCTAGAATGTTTCCAGTTTATAATGGTCAAATGCCAAAAAACGAAAACAATACAAAACAAAAACAAAAAACAAAAACCCAAAACTAATTTGCCTTTGCAGAGTGATGGAGGTTCAGTTGTGCCTTAAAAAAATGAACACCACAAGACTGATTTCCTCCATGTATTTTAGGTGTTCTTTTCCTTTATACTTGTATTTATTTCACAAATATTTACTGAGCATGGATTAAATATCTGGCACTGTACTGGTGTATGTAGTTCCTAGTCTTACACAGTTTATATTTACCTGGGATGACCGACACTTAAAACAGCAGTTACAATAAAGGTGAGATGTTACATTTTAGGATTATAGAACACAGATGAAGGGATCTCTATCAGACTGGGGGTTCAGGTTTCTTGTAAGAAGCAGTGCTTTACTCTAAGAGAGGTAGATTAAGATGAGTAAGAGTTAGCCAGATGAAGCTGATGTGTTCTGGCCAGAAGCATAATACGTGTAAAAGCCTGAAGATTAGAAAGGACTTGGTTCATGTAGGGACTGGAAGCTCTATGTGTCTGGAGCAGAGAATGTGAGAGGGATGGAGAAAGATGAGGATGGAGAAGCAAGTGACAATCAGGCTGAGAAGAGCCTTGGTGCCTTGTGGTGGAATTAAAGTTTCTGTGGTTTTAAAAAGCAAGGAAGTACCATTAAGTCTGTCTTTTCAAAAATCAGTCTGGTAGACATGTGAGAAATGGGTGAGAGGTGGCAAGAGTGTTGGCAGAGAGAGCAGGAAGGACCCTGCATCTTAACTCGGGTGAGAGCAGATGGTCCTGGACTGCGGACAGCCTTGTCCTAGAGAGAGAAGTAGACAATTAACCAAGAGCTGATTGAAAGACTCAGTTTTTAGAATATTACAGAGTTCAGGATTGTGGATCCATAGGTCCCCTGGGTATTTCTATTTCCTGAATATGCAAACTGTTTGAGCCAGGAAGTTTCATAGAAGCGTCAGTGTTTCTTCAAGCAAGCAGCATAAAATGGTACTTCAAGCCAGTTAAACTTTAGCTTTGCCACTTCCTTAGTGTTTGGTCTTCCCACTACCCTACCGCAGACAGGTTGCACACTCAGCACTTATTATTTAAATCACGATAGCCAGTCCGGCTCTGCCTCCAGTTGACCTCAGCGTAAAATTCACCTCTGAAACATGTCGCCATGGCCACATGAAGTCACTTCGCCTTTTTGATATTAAACTTCCTTACACATAAAACATGAACAGTAATAGCAAATATCCGAGGTCATCAGTTAACTGAATGTTTACCATGTCCTGGGCACTGCTTCAAAATACCATCATCTGATTTTCCTCAGTGGTGGGGAGCCTGAGGCTGGAGGTGTTGGGAGTAAAGGGCCTTTAAGGACTTGCCTTAAATCATACTCCTGGAAACTGTAGAATCAGTCCCAACTTCAAAGCTTGTCTGCCCTCCCACATAGTCTTTTATTCTCATTATCCAGCAGTGAATACATTAAGTACTGCTGACTATGACAAGATCCCCCTTCCCTCATTCTCATGAGGGAGCAGTTTGCATCTGTTGAGCATCTCGAGCATCTCCTCCACAGGGCACTGTCTGATCATGTCCTGTAAAGAAAGTTGTGTGATCTACTAAGGTTCACACAGTGAAGTGTTGTGGAGGAGAAGCTGGAACCGGTTCTGTGACCTCTTTGCCTTAGTAAGTTCGGGAGCACCCTGGGCAGACTGCTGGGACTTAGAGGAAGCAGCTGGAGACCCTGGAAGTTCCCAGCGGGAGCGCTGGCTGTAATAACATGATGACAGGTGACTGTCAGAGTGAAAGGCCACAGATGTACGGTAAAGGGTGTTTTGATGTGACAATTTTTTGTTTTAGGTGCTGTTACACTACCAGACTGTCAGTGAACCTGCCGTTATTAAACGACTGATGAGTGTCTTAAACAAAAGCACAGGTGAAGTCACAAAGAAGAAGCCAAAGTGAGTGTTTTAATGCACAAAGAGTGAACACAAGCAACTTAGCAGATTTTTTACTGGTCAATTCATTTTTATAGTATTTCTCTTTGTGATAAGTGAAGTCTATTTTTATTTGCTCCCCAAATCTGCCCCCCCCAAAAAAAACTAGATTAAAGGAAACACAAAACATGTATTTAAGCTCCTACCTAGGTATGAATGCTAGATATAATTTCTGTTGTGGATGGTGGCAGTGGGGTGTATATAAAATTTTAAGTGTATATAAAAATGTATATATAAATATATATATGTATAAATAAATATATAAAGTGTATATAAAAATTTAAGTATAAATTTATATGTATGCGTCAGGCCCTAGATACTGAGGATGTAAAAACAAAGTGCACTTAAAAAATCAGTTCTACATTTTAAAGAATGAATTTGAATTATGTCTAGCCACTAGTTCCAAATTCCAGCTGAGTGTTCCTCTTAACTATCTTGTCACTCCCTTAATGAGAATCATTCCCTATGATAAGAACACTCCAAGAAGAAAGTGAATTACATACTGTGTAGCTTCCAGGAATTATTTTCTTTCTGTTCAGAATACACTTGGAGCTTTAAGCTGAGCTATCACCACCATGTTGTTTCCCTCTGATTTTTTTTTTAAAAGATTTTATTTATTTATTTATTTGTTGGAAAGAGAGAGAGAGAGAGAGAGAGCGTGCGTGCACGAGCAGGGGGAGTGGCAGGCAGAGGGAGAGGCAGGCTTCCCGCTGAGCAGGGAGTCCGATGCGGGACTTGATCCCAGGACCCTGGGATCATAACCTGAGCCGAAGGCAGCTGATTAATAGGCTGAGCCACCCAGGTGCCCTGTTACCCTCTGATTACCATTAATATCCAGGCCTAAATGTGGACAGGTCCCTTTGGCTGGGACAAGGTTGGGATTTTTCAAGGGAAGTGCTACCTGAGAAACTTAAGTTTCTTACCCTAATTCAATAAAGGGTAACCACAGTTTGGCTTGGCTGCTCTAGCTTTGGGGTTTTCCTCACTTCAGCCCTCTGGGGAATCCCACCCAGAATCCCCCTTTTTTAATCTTTGGGTGTTCCTCCTCATTTGCACCTGTGTAGGAGGCCAGAGGGGGTTAATGGGTTCATAGGTTGGCTATGAGAAGAGAGTCTTCACACTGCTCTGAACCCAGGCCTGTTTCTCCATTAGTTACAAAGAAAGGGCTCCTTAATCTCTCTCTTACAGGTAGTCCTTTTTTTTTATTTTTTAAGATAAATTTTAAGAACTTACTGAACTGTACAGTGTTGTGTTAGTTTCAGATGTGCAGCTTAATGACTCGATAGTTCTGTGCATTTTTCAGTATAGTGACCGATCTTCATTTTTAACTCGAATCTTTAGCTTCTGGCATGAGTGTGCCTCCTGTTCTGAGAACTGTAACTAATGGCTAACATTACTTGAGGACCACTGTTTCCTGGGCTCTATCATGACTGCTTTCACATGATATACATTCTTAGAACCCTATGAAGCCCGTACTATTTTCTGCATTTTTCAGATAAGGAAACTGAGATGTAGAAAGGTTATATAACATGTTCAGGTTCACAGAGCTAGTGAGGGGCAGTCAGGGTTTTAATCTAGTACCTTGATTCACATACACTATGTTATTTTTGGCAGAAGCCAGGTTGTTTGACCCATCACACAAGTGATTTGGAGAATTCTTAATCTAGAATTGATGCATCCCATCTAATCCTGAATTTTCCCCTCCTTGCTTCTGCTACAAAGTCCTTGCTCAGTGATGCTAGGTTTTAATGTATTTTCATAGTAATTTTCCCTGGCACCTTATTTGTAGCTTTTCTCTTATTTTGCACCAATATAATTTGATCTTTCTCCTTCATTTCCACTTCAAGGATATTGTAGACTCAACTGCTTTATGTGGAATGGAATCAAGCTTTCTAAAAACAATATTTAAGTGCAAATAATGAATATATTAGATGCTCTCCTTTCTTAGGAATGGGACTTTGGCCTGAAATTGCCCAAAACCAATATTTGGAAATTTTGGAATACTTTCTTAGAAACTTGAGTTTGGCTTATTCTAATCTGTCTGTCCCTGAACTAATCTTGCAGAAGGAGAGTCTATAATTGCTATCTTCTATCCTTCTATAGCACATCAGAATTAAACTAGAGAACTTTTTCAGAGTGCACCCTTTTGGGTTATATTCTTTCAGTAAGTTTACATGAGCCCATGCACAAGGATTTTTGTTATGTATTTGTATGAAACTGTTTATAGTCAGGCTCATGTCTCCTGTGTCTGCCCCCCCCACCTTCATTTCCTACAAACACCATATTGTGGAACAATCTTATATGATTTTCTTCTGAACCCCTGTTAAAGAATCACTATTCCTATGTGAGAGAGAGAGGAGGGAGGGAAAGAGAAATTTAGAATAGTCTGTTGGCACTAGGAGATTGTCCTCTTCATAGGTAACTTTCCTAACACAAAATCTACCTGTTAGAATTTTATATTGTATCCCTCTTTTAAAATGACAATTCTTTATTTTCTTTATTAATTGAACCTCTCAGTTGCATGAGAAATGAAAGGGAAAGCTTTGGTGGAGGGTCCTTGAGCATTTTAGGTTATAAGATCCTTCAAGAGTTGTATTTGGAAGATTGCTTAAAAAAAAAAAAAAAAGTATGTGTAAAATGAACCAGCTAACATTTCTTCTATCTAGAATCATTCCTCTCATTTCTTTCAACTAGCCCAGAAAAATACAAAGGCATATATTTTCATTTAAAAAAACCCTTTTCTTTTGAAGTTTTTGAAAGTTGATTTGTTGATCGAATGTGAAATACTTATTTTTCAGTTGTTATTGTGTTTATTCACCTGTATGGGCCATCCCTGTTCCCCACCCACCTTTTATTTGACAGACTGTTGACTAAAGGCCAGAATGCCTTGGTGGAGCTGCAGACACAACGCCCAGTGGCTCTGGAGCTGTACAAAGACTTCAAGGAGCTGGGCAGGTTCATGCTGCGCTACAGCGGCTCAACCATTGCCGCAGGCGTGGTCACGGAGGTATTGGGAGGGGACTGGTGGCTTATGGGTCTGGGTGTCTTTTCTGTACCTACTTCATAAGAATGGTTCCTGAGAGTTTATGACTTAAGGGGAATACAGTTATAGTAGTAGAACAAGATTTTAAAATTTATATTAAATTTTTTTTAAATGATGGCAAGAAAATGTTGGGTTTTAGAACTTTTCATAATGACACTTCTGAACTGTCCTCTCCACAAATAATGTTTCTCAGAATTTAAGTAAGTTTGTTGAAAAATAGATTTGTAAGTAAGCAATCCAGATTATGTGAACACAGTCTTTAAGAGTCAAATGAATTGGGGGAGGTGATTTTGTTTGCTGGAAGAGCTATTACTTTTTTTTCTTTAAATAACTGGTTCTCTGTGCATTTAAAATAATCCACTCAGAAAGTTCAATGAATGTTTCTGAAAGGGATCTTTTGTATCATGTAAGGTGCAGTTGAGTTTTGAAGAAAATAGCTAGAGGTGAACCAGCAAGCTTCAGTAATTTACATGTTCTTCCACACAATCATGATTAATATAAATCTTAGAAATATTATATTTATAATGAATACTTCATGTGGTTGTTTTCTGCATAAAAATTATTTACTGTATTTAATGGGATGTCTACTTTGAACACTGGGCTCTGTTAAAGTTGCATCCAAATTTACACATACACATGCAACCTGTGAAAGGCTTTGGCATTCAGCTGCCCAAGTTTGTTACCGCCCCACTGAGTCCTAGCAGCACAAGCACATTTCTCCTTCAGTTCATTCACCTGTAAAAACTGGGTATGAGAACCTATCTCCCACCATTGTAAAGTGAAAGGCTGTCACAAAGCACTTGGCACAGTAATTGGCATTTAGCAAATGTTACCTCACGCACGGTCTCACAGTCAGCCAAAGCATTCTTTCTATAGGAGCATTCTAGAAATAAGATAGTTTCTTGTGGAAAATAATGGAGAGATTGTAGTAAGTCTTAGAAAGAGCATGACTGGAAAAGGGGAAAAGTTACAGGAAAAAAGTTTCATCTAAACATAATGATTATATTGCTGCCGTTTTCCTTTTGTTTTCTTAAAATGTGACTGATTATAGCACCTTTTCTTTTTTTTCTTTTACAGATAAAAGAATGATGGGTCAAAATTTCTACCGTGTTTCCAAATGCAATGAAATAGCTAACCTCTGTTTTTAAAGAATCCAGTTGTTCAAGTTAAAGGAACAATGTGCAGTTGGTTATTTTTTTAAACAAGAGAGAAACTTAAAATGTTTCTTTTAAAAATCAGCTGCAAAGAAGTATTAATCATCACTCCTGCAAAAATTTCAAGTTGCCAAATGGCAAAGAAAGGCTAATACTACACTTTCATTAAAACAACTGGCTTTCCCTTTGAAATGTTAGTGAATGGATTTGCTGAGGTTTATGTAAACCATCAGAAGTATGTATTAGAAGACATTCAGTCGTCATGAAATGAACTCTACTTCCAGCCATACCACAAACGTTTGCAGTGTTCAACTTTACTGCACACATTTTAAGGAAAAGTAATAAAATGGATTATTGAGGCAGTTAATACTCAACCTGAGTGTTTTTGTTTGTTTGGTTTTTTTTTTTTTAGTTAACTAAGAAAAGATTTCCTGAAGATTATAGGAAAGGTGTTTGGTGTTGAGCATAAGAATATTCCTCTTCTACCAAATGAACTTTTGAAATCTTAGTTTGGAATTAGTGGAAACTGTCCCTTTGGTAACCAAGATATTATTTAAAGTGTAAAGCCAGCTAATAAAATGCCTTAGTTTGAGCATAACATGCACACTGTATTTTGTTACTTAGATTCTGTTGAGATTCTCTACCACCATTGCTAAGAGTGACTTAAGGATTTTATGGGATGTTTCACCTAAGTTTCTTGGCTCTTTCACATGAATTCTTGTTGTTGTTTTTTTGTTTGTTTTCCTAACAGCAGGTCAAATTTCATCTCCTCCATTTCTCACCATAATTTTATTTCTCCTATTTATTTATTTATTTATTTATTTAGAGGAGGGGTAGAGGGAGAGAGAACCTTTAAGCAGACTCCATGCCCAGCATAGAGCCTGGCACAGGGCTCGATCTTGTGACCCCGAGATGATGACCTGAGCTGAAATCAAGAGTTGGAACTTAACTGACTAAGCACTCAGGCCACCCTCTTCTCTCATTTATAATTACATATATGATAACTTTATCTTTATCTCGTATACCTTATAGACTGCAAGTCCCCTGAGAGTAAAAGTCATGTTTTTCTTTGAAGATTCCACAGCAAACTCCAAGGTATATTTAGTTAACAGGTATTTGTTGAGTTGCCTCCTGAGTACGAGCTGCTTTAGAGTAGAATTCGTGCTCAGCCGAGCCTGGGACTCTGATCTGTATGCTAAGCTTTCTTTATTGGGAAATGGTGTGATTTGTACGTTGGTGACTTACCGTATACAACAGCATGTCCTTGGTTCTGCAGAAGACTACATCCGTGTGCTAAAATGCACAGAGCGTAAATGTGCTGCTTGGAGAATGATCACAGTGAACACACCCAGATCACACATTTCTTTACTGAAAAGTATTGGGAGTAGTTGTTACTTCAGATAAACTTGCTAAGGTAAGAAAGTATTCTATTTATATATTATGTTAATCAGGAATGTAACTGGCAAATCTGGCAAAACCTAACTTAAAGTGACTTCAGCAAGAAAGAAAGACTAACAGCAGACATGCTTTGACTCCGCCTAGATCGAGCAGCTCGCAGTGTGAGCAAAGGCTCATCTCTACTCTGCCTTCCCCAGTGTTGGTTTTGCCCTCAGACTCCATACAGAACCCCTTGAAGTTTCACACATAAATCTTCAGAGGCTTCGTCAAGAGTCAAGGGCAGGTTTAAAAGAGCAGGTGTTTTCCAGAAGTTCTAGAAATATCTTATCATTGACTATAATTGAGTCTAATTTCTTTACTTGGGGCATCCTTGTAGTTGAGTGTGAAGTGAATCACTCACAGCACATAGCTGAGATTCCTGGGAAGGAAATTGAAGGTGCTTTTAGGAAAAGGAAATGGATTGAGACCTGGTAGGGCTGGGAGCCAAGAACAAGAAACAACCACCATGTTATATAAGGTCATGATAGAATTAACTTTAAATAAGAATATAGCATAAAACAAATGGTAGTAGCAGTAGTAGAAATGAGTTTTATTTCTTCTTATATTGTGATGAGGTACGGTCTTTTTATCTACATTATGTTTACAACTGGTTTTGCTGAAGGGGGGATGGCGATATTAAGGGGACCACCCATGGGACAGGTGTGCTGGCTGTGGGAGATTAGGGCTAGGGGACAAGACCTACAGCAGCAAGCATGCCCACGGTTGATTTTGGTGGAAATCCTCCCTGTGAAACTTCCACCCATATTCATAACAGTATATTCCTCTGGGGTTATTCTGCCTCCCATACTGTGTTTCTTCTTGCTCTGTGTGGTTTTACTGTTTGGTCACACAGGTGGCTTTGTTCTCTGATCTCAACTCTCAGTCTTTACTGCTTAGTTGCTTCTAGAGTAACTGGGCTTAAAAACACATATCCATGTTTTAACTCAGTGTTATTTCACATGTTCATTATTTATGACTATTTGGGCCCCTCTGTGATCTTTTTATAATATAACAAGATTTTCAAAAATATGTGTTAGTAGCTTTTAAAAAATGGTGTAAAAATACAAAATTATTTGGATGTCCCTAGCATATTACTGATATATAGGAGTTCATCAAGGTTCTACAGCTGAAACACACACGCACCTTCCAAAAGAAGACCAATAAAAATTACTGGGTCATCACTTTCTAGTTTTCCTCTAAAATATCCACGGAGATATTAATGGAAAAAACATTTCTCCCTCCCTCAACATGAGCTTGCCATATTCTAGGCGCAGGAGAGAGCTCGGGAGTGCAGGTCTTCACTGTGCTGACAGCCCAGCTGGGGCGGGGGTGGGCTTCTCGGTACCTGGAACTACGAAGGAGAATTAACAATATGAAAGCATCCAGCAAGAATGTACTCTAAGGACAAATACAGAAGGGTCTAGATGGGGAGGGAGACCATTAATGCTGAAGTAAAATTTTACTTCTATAAAAGATTCTCTTGAATTAAAGTAATTCAGTCTGTAAATTACAGTCTCCCACCTGGCTGTTTAAAAATTAGTGGGGGAAGAGGGGGGCCAGTTTTGCATTGGCAAAATCATCCCAGAGGGCAGCTTTTGGCCTCCAAACTAGCAACATTTAAAATCCCACCAACAGTGAGAACCATTCGTTAGAACCCACCCATCTTCAGGAAGAAGAGCCACATGAGTGAGAATCTTAGTAGGACCAGAGCTGGCAGAAGCCCGCAGCATCACGCGGACATGAAGGATGGGTCCCAGGGGCAAGATGAGCCCAACGGTAACCTTTGTTAGCCCTTGTGTATCAGAGATCTCAGAAGAAGTAGAATGGATGAATAATAGTCTGGTTCTTTGAAAATGCCAAAGCTATTCAAGATTTTAGAAAACACTGATGAGATGAGGCATGTAACTGTATGATAAGGATTAACTGGAATTCGAGGTGAAACGTGAGGTTCGGCTCTTGTGGACCCGCTCTGCACCACTTTCCCAGAGAGCCCCAGGACTCTGCTCGTAATAGCAGAAGGTGGGCTGTCATGTGCTTTCAGAGGACCCCGTTCCTCTCTCCCCGGAACACTTTCAGGGCTGCATTTTCACATTTATTTGTACAATTCACTATTTTCTCCTACTGAAATCTGAGTCCCAAGAGGAAAGAGACCTTTTCTGTTTATTATTTCATTATCGGTATTAGTCCCTAGCACATATGATTGTTAAATGACCGTGAGAATTAATGCTGGTGATAGCAATATGAATGATCTTAATTTCCTTATGCCTGCATTGTCCGAAAATTACAAGTTTTTATTTCTATTCTTTTTTTTAAAAAAGATTTTATTTATTTATTTGACAGATTACAAGTAGACAAGAGAGGCAGGCAGGGAGAGAGAGGAGGAAGCAGGCTCTCCGCGGAGCAGAGAGCCCGATGTGGGGCTCGATCCCAGGACCTTGGGATCATGACCTGAGCCGAAAGCAGAGGCTTTATTTCTATTCTAATGCTGTGTGTGCAGGGGCTATTTTTATAGTGAAGGAAAAAGAAAACTTAGGGAAGCAAACTTCAGCACTGCTTCTGTCTGTCCTCTTGTCTAAGACACAGCCCTACTTTGGACAGAGTCTTCCTGAGCTGGGGTGAGCTCGTAAGCCTCGGGGATTCAGTTGTGCTTGCACTTCAGAATCGGGCCAGGAAATCAACTGGCTGCCAGGGATTCTACCAGCACCCGCATGGACGGTGAGATGGCCGAGATGGGCAAGGGAACTCACTGCATTCTCGCCTGCCAGTACTGGGCTTACGTAGAATTCTTTTAAAGGTTTTATTTTATTATTTATTTGACAGAGATCACAAGTAGAGAGGCAGGCAGAGAGAGAGAGAGAGGAAGAAGCAGGGAGCCCGGCGTGGGGCTCGATCCCAGGACCTGGGATCATGACCTGAGCCGAAGACAGAGGCTTTAACCCACTGAGCCCCCCAGGTGCCCCTAAAGATGACTATGAAACATAGTAACAGGCCCGTGGAAAAAGCAGAAGTATGTGTAGGGTTCTAAGCAGGTGGAGGCAAAAACCTTTCTTTCCTGTGCATTGTAGGTAACAGAAGTTTTCCTTTAACTGCTGCATGGTGTCTGTGAGATGTAGGAGATCTGATGGGTTGAGAAGAGAATCAGAATAGGTTAGAAGAGATGGCACGGGAACCCAAATCATAATAGCAACATCTGAAGCCTGTAAATATGGATACTAATTGCAGACAGTGAATTGATGATCTGGAATTTTCCTTGGAAACCAGTCCTAGATACAGATGGATGAAAATGATAGACTCTAAGATTGCAGTTGAAGACAGTATGACGTTTTTATGCAAAACATGACAAAAGGATTACAATCACATTTTTTTTCTGTTAAAACTTTTACATTTCTAAGATTAAAACAAATCTTGGGACCAAAACAAAGCTCCACAAAAAGTCATCTTCAAAGAAACATAAAATGAACCCCAGTCTTTTCTGCAGCACTAAATTTTAAAAGACAAAGGAACACAGGAGCTAAACACATAAAACTTTACGTTAGAGGGAATGCAACCCATGAACCCATTCTTAAGCTGTGTGTTGTTTACAGGTGAGGGTAAGATGTCCTTGTGGGAGAGGGGTGAAGAAAGTGGGGAGGCAGAATGTAAAATGCTCAGATCGTGGAGGTAGTCCAAAGCTTTAAGATTAGGGAGGTTGTGACAGAATATTATGTAGCAAGCATAGGCTAGTGCCCATCACTTGTAGATGTCATCGGTCAAAGACCACCAGGGCACAGCTAGTCAAAATGATTTCTATTGATGCTTGCTGCAGCAAGAGAGAACACGGACCACAGAGGACGAGGAGCTCAGTAAGAAAGTGTAAGGAGCAGCTGTTAAAGAATTGGCACGTGGAAGTAGGTAATTTTGAGGAGGGCTCAAGTGAGCAAGGGTTTCTTCTGGATTGGGTGCTGTCAGGGAGTAATTCTGCCGCTGGGGGACCCAGGGTAATGAACAGGGCACAGCGACGGCAGTCACTCAAGTTAGCCACAAGAGGGGGTAGTTTCATCATTTTTAAGATTTACACAGTCCTTGGGTTTTTGCTCAGGTGTGATCAGAGCGACCTAGTCTGACGTCAGAGATTTAGGAATTGTTAATGTTTGACAGAAGAACACCATGGCCTGCCTGTGAGGCCCAGGCCAGCTTCTAGCTCTCAGAAGCGACTTTTTCTCACATGGAAATCACTGAAATAGGTAGAAGTAACAGTGTAAAACCAACCATATAAAGAGGTCAATTAAATTCTATCTAAATATGGGGATACGAAGAAGCTTGTGGCTTTTGTAATATCAACTCAGCATCCCATCAACTGGGTTTAATTTTGTGATTCTCGGAGCAATGTTCTGTTGGAGAAGGTACACACCTCCACCACCAGGCTCCTGCTTTCCTCCACCCTGGTCCCACGATCCGCTATTATAGTGGAGAGACAGGCTCATTGAAAGGCTGCAGAACCAGGAGGGAGGAGAAGGACAAGGGGCCGGAGAGGAGATAGTCTGCTGGTCAAGTGTCTTGTGGAGATAAGGCAAGGTGGCGTTCTGAATAGATATTCCCTCTGCCTGGGATTACCCACTTCTTGGCTGCCCGTTGACTTCCTCCTTAGCCATCCTTCCTTAGCCATCTCCCAAGTCTTCCGAGTCTCCCGAGTTCCATCCTCTGATCCCTCCAGGGAACTCACACGGGGCTCTCCATCCTCACACCTGGGAGCGCTTTACATCAGCAACTGCCTACCCTTCTCAAAAGGAATGCTTTTTGTCTATGAGGTGAAAACACTCTATCCTCTTCTGAAATATTCTAGAACTCTTAGTCTTCAGAATATGAGTACGCTCCATAGATCATGTTTATAGTTTTTGTCAGTTGAGCTTACAGTCCTGAGTCCTCTGTTCTCACTGTGCCAGACTTGGCACTAATCCGTCCACTGGGGGGTGGTGGGGGCAGGCCTGGTTGCTGCCAATGGGAATACCCTTGAACGCTACCCCAGCGCTCAGCAGTACCCGCCCCGGAGTGCAGGTGGTTCAGCCCAGAGAATTCAGGAGCAGGTCACATCCAGAGGTACAGGGAGGCAGGTGGGACCACAGGGGAGCAAGGTCTCTATTCGTAGGCCTGGATATAGGGTTTTATGTCTTAAGGGAAACAAGGCAAGAGATGACTGGACCTACATTTTGAGGGACAGGTATGAAGGCAGGTTAGGGCTCAGGTCGAAGTGAGGCTGGTTGCTGCATCTCAAGGAAGTGCCTCCCACTTCAACCGAGCTCTGGTTCCAGAGTCAGATCAGAGGTTGATCTGCATGCGCAATGGTTGCAGTGTGGACAGAAAAGGGCTGGTAGGACAGAGGAAGGAAGGTGCAGGGCCATTGGATTATGCCAAAATGGACGAGGACAAAGTCAAGCTTGAATGGCAAGGGGTGCAAAGTGCAACTATGACTAATCCCCACGTCAGCTCAGAGGCCGGCCTGTTTCTGTGTGTGGAAGCTCAGAGAAGCACCAGCCCTTTTTAGAAGTACTTTTTAGAAGGTCCATCTTCTCACACTACTCTGTTATTATGTGGCAGAAAACGCCACCCCCATGGTGTCCTTAGAAAGTCTGTTTCTTTAAAAGCTTTCCCTTAAGCAGTCCTCTACTTGGAATCTTTTGGATTATTATGAGCTATACATAAAGACCAAAAAATTCTGACTAATCCACATTAGTCTCAGTGGCTTCTGTCACATAATCAGATTTTTTCCTCAGTAGCTGGGGTGAGAGAAATCTCAGTTAAGTGGGTGAGGGGAAGGGAGGGTCAGGCATATTTTTGAACATGAAGTGCTTGGGAGAAAGGTGGGCTTCTAGGAGGTTCAGAAGGAGCAAAAAAGACACAAGAAGCTGAGAGTGGGAGAACCAGGGACACAGTCTAGGGAAGGTCTGTCTGTCTGGGCTGGGTATTTCCCCGAGGTCTCTCTGTTCTGGGCTGCCCACTACTGTGTTCTGTGGGGCCAGGGCTGGGGTCTGCAAACCGTATGGCTCACATCTCTTGCCAGCTGGCTTTCTGCCAATGGAAGGCCCTAGGAAGAACCTAGAAGGAGGGGGAGGGAGGAGATGCTACCTTCTGTCTCCAGTCTCTGTCAGCATCTCTGCAGCCACAGCGGGTAGCTTCTGCTGCAGCCCCCCCCCCCCCCCCCCCCCAGGCCTGCAGGAGCTGCTGCTACCCCCCTTTCCTTTGTGCGCCCCCGTCTCAGACATGGCGGCCTCTCTTCCCTGTTACTAGATGTTACTATTGTCTGGGTATCTCCGTTGGACCGGGCCCTCCATCAGCTGTCTAACCCAATGTAACCCTTTCCTCGGATTTAGACTTTGAAATATGCACAGTGGGGACGCCTGGGTGGCTCAGTTGGTTAAGCGGCTGCCTTCCGCTCAGGTCATGATCCCAGCGTCCTGGGATTGAGTCCCACATCAGGCTCCTTGCTCAGCAGGGAGCCTGCTTCTCCCTCTGCCTCTGCCTGCCACTCTGCCTGTGTTCACTCTCTCTCCCTCTCTCTGACAAATAAATAAATTAAAAAAAAAAAAAAAGGAAATATGCACAGTGTTTCTGTGTCCTGGAACAGAGCGGGGCTGTGTGTAGCATTGTGTTTGTCCATGTGGGTCCCTTCTTCTTCTTTTTTTTTTTTTAATATTTGACAGAGATTACAAGTAGGCAAGAGAGGCAGGCAGAGAGAGAGAGAAGAGGAAACAGGCTCTCTGCAGAGCAGAGAGCCCGATGTGGGGCTCGATCCCAGGACCCTGGGATCATGACCTGAGCCGAAAGCAGAGGCTTTAACCCACTGAGCCACCAAGGCGCCCCCCTTCTTCTTTATGTGTGACTAGGTAGGTATTCATCAGAAGCACATCCAAACGACCCCAAACCACCCACACGAGAAAAAGAAAAGAGAAAACTCACCTGGAAAAGGAAAGGTTAAGAATTTTAGGCTGTGAAAAAAAAATTTTCATCTTTGAACTTCTTCCCCGCTTCTTACTGGGTAGGGAGAAAGAGCCTCAAGAATGTGGCCACGTTATATAAAATGAGTTCTAATGCCAAAGGTTCTGCAGAGGCTTTGAGCTGCAAAGGAGAAAAGACCAGGGGGCTTGGTCATGTGTTCAGCAGACCATCACAGGGCAGTTTTAGATTTGCAGAAAAGCCTGAAGCTTCATTGCACACGGAGCAGAGACCCTCTTGTTTGCATTCGTGATCTGCAAGCATTTTGGAGATCATTTAGAGAGAGACCGATTAAGTTGAGAGCGGGGAGGGCCTGAGGACGTGCACAAGCCAGCAAAAGTCCCAAATGACCGACAGATTAGAGTATTGATACCTCACATTTGACTGAATTTTAACTACGAAAGTTGCATATTCCTATAGGTTCACCAGACAGTATTCAAGAAATTTAAAACTATATGGAGTAAAAAGAGGAAAAAAAAAAAAAAGAGGAACCCTCATTCCTCCCCTTCCATCCCCCTCAAGCAGGCATCCAAGGAGATCCTGTTGTGTTTATTATCCACTAGCTCTCCTTTTTCACTTAACAGTACATCCTTTCAATGGCTAAATCACATTCCTTACGCTGGCTGTTGCAACTCAGTATCATAATTGTTAGTGGTAGGTATTTTCTATTTTTGAAATTACAATAAAAAACGATGCCCTGTGCCTTACCTACTTGCACCAGAGCAAGAAATTCTCTGGAAGAGATTCTGAAAAGAATTACTAGCCTCAAAGTGGCCACATTTTATTTTTTAAATTTTTTATTTTTAAATATTTATTTGAGAGAATGAGAGAGAGAGAGCGAGTGAGCATGAGAGGGGGAAGGGCAGAGGGAGAAACAGACCCCCTCCTGAGCAGGGAGCCCAGTGCAAGACTCGATTCCAGGGCTCCAGGATCATGACCTGAGCTGAAGGCAGTCCCTCAACCAACTGAACCACCCAGGCACCTCAAGTGGGCACATTTTAAATGCTGACGCTTCCAGACTGCCCTAACCCGTGTTCTGTGACTGCACCACCGCCCCTACCCGCCCCCCCGCCTCGAATCAGGGGAGGAGGAGAGCATGTGCTTTCCCACACCTGTACACAGAGTGGGTATTACAGTTTTCCAGTCTGACTGGGGAACAGGGCACCTGTCTGTATTTCATATGCTCTTGATTAATATGAGATGGAGCGCCTTTCAGGCCTTCATTAGCCAATCGCATCTCTTTTACTAGGAATTGGTTTTGTATAGACTTTGCTTAATTTTTTTCAATTGGATTGTTCATTTCCCTTACCAATTTATAGAAATTCTTACATGCATCATGGCTGTAAATCCCTGTGTGTTACTTGTATCCGTGCATGGACAAGGCTTGTGCCCTTACTGGCGTGGCACAGTGGGGAGGATGTGAGCTGCTGATTTCAGGATGGAAGGACTGTTCACGAAGAGGGCAGCCACTTAAGGAAAACAGACGAGAGACTGAAAGAGGGAGTCTGTCTTCAGTCACCTCTGCGGAGTGAGGGCAGTGATGTGTTGAAGAAAATCACATGATTTGAAGATAAACAGAGTAAAGTTCATGCCTTACTAATAGCGATTTTGGACAAATTAACTTCTTTGAGGCTCAATTCCTTGTACCATTCAGGGATTTAATGACTTCACTTTATAAAGGATTGTTGCATGGAATAAATGAGTAGGTTCATGTCAAGGACTTGCTTCAGGGTCTGGCCCTCCATGTTTGAACAATAAATAGTTTATAGTGTGAACCCAATAAAAGGAGTCACACAGGTGCCTTCTGACATCTTAAAGGGCCATGGACACAAGCTGATGTTAGCTTACCATATTATTATCCCTTTCTCATAATGTACTGGAAGTCTGAAATATTCCTAAATCTTCACTCAGAGTTTGGAGACTGAAATATTCCTGAGTGTCAGGCCACCTCCCACTTTCACTGATTGGCAAATGAGGACTTGGGGGCTGGAGGCAAGGGTGGGGCTAACTCAGGGTAGAGAAACCTGCAGGGAGACCCAAAGGAGACAACAGCCAAGGAGAAAGGCAGAAGTCGAGTTCACCATGGCTGGAACAAAGGCACTTCTGACGCTAGAAAACTTCATTAATGGAAAGTTTGTACCTTGTAACTCCTACCTTGATTCTTATGATCCGTCTACGGGGGAAGTATATTGCAGAGTGCCAAACAGTGGGAAAGAAGAGGTGAGTGGGGTGCTTGGCTGGGGCAGTTCGTTGAGCATCCCTTGGTCTCGCTCAGGTTCTGTGTAATCACAGGGCCATAGGATCGAGCCCCTCATTGGGCTTGTGCTCAGCGCAGAGTCTGCTTAAAGGCTCTTTCTCCCCCCACCTTTGCCCCTTCTCTCCCCCTCTTTCTCTCAAATAAATAAATAAATAATTCTTAAAAAAAAAAAAAAGAGAAGAGGTGAGTATATTCACTTAGGATGGAAATATACCTCATGTGCTGATGAATTACGTGTCACTTTTCTAGGAGCAAAGGAAGTTGGGAAAAGGTGAAGAATTGTTAAACACTAGCAGAGGGAAGATTTTAGTGCTGGGAAGGTTTGCTTGGTAATGGGACTTTTAGGGTGCAGGATTCCCAGGCTATCCGAAAGCGTTCTTATGACACCTTTTGAAATGGTGTAAAGTGAAGACTATCCTCCATTTTCAGGAAGTCCGAGTTATGCAACTTGGCTTTTGGGAAAGAAATAATAAGTATGGTAACGGCTTTTTTCATAGAAGTGAAAATTCCTTTTTGTATTTCTTTTGGTGAGTGAAAACAGGTGCTAACATAAAAGTGAGTGGCCTCTTGTGAGCTTTCATACGGGGATGCCTATGCCTGGCACAAAGCCCATGACTTTGTGCAGAATGCAAGTGATCAATGAGGCATCTTAATACACAGCTGCATTTCTCAGACATTCCTTATTAGGGGTCTAGTAAAAAGTATTAAGAATGGTCCATGTTTCTGTTTCCTTTTCTTTACTAAGTGTTACCTAACTTTGCCACTATATTCATGGATTTCTAAAAAAAAAAAAAAATTGTTGCTCAACTAAAACAAGCAAAAGTGAAAAACCCAGGGATTGATTTTAGATTATCCTCTAATAATGCCTTATGTCTTTAAAATATCTAATGATGTAAAACTGATCGTTTGATGAAATGCAAAATCAAATTCCCATGTATTTTTACACTTAAATTTAACACCATCACTCAAAGTGCTTAATGGTACAAACATTAAAATTTTTTAGTGATGCAAAATTTTATTTAAGAAGTTTTATAGGGGCACCTGGGTGGCTTAGTGGGTTAAATCCTCTGCCTTGGGCTCAGGTCATGATCTCAGGGTCCTGGGATAGAGCCCCACATTGGGCTCTCGGCTCGGCAGGGGGCCTGCTTCCTCCTCTCTTTCTGCTTGCCTCTCTGCCTACTTGTGATCTCTGTCAAATAAGTAAAATCTTTAAAAAAAAGTTTTATAAAATGTTGGATATATTCGATTAGCTATCAGTTATTTCATTGACAATGTAAATGTGTCTGGGTTGATGAATATGGCTGATGTGTATATGCTCATCTAATGCCTAATGGGTTTTACTTTTTAAGGCACAAAGAACTAGATTATTTATTTATTATTTAAAACAATTTTTTAGAACTAGATTATTTAAAAGCCAACTGTAGTCTTCATATACAAATAAGTATCTATAAATAAGACTTCTTATATACTAAGCTACTATTTCTCTTTTGTTAATATTTTAAAACTGTCTTGCATTAAAAAAAAAAAACCTTTAGACTTTTGGACAAAAGTTTGCAAACATTGGCCAATCTGTTGGTTAAACAGTAACCCACAATTCTGTTTCAAATGACTTGGGGTAGATGTGGGAAATCCAGCTTTGTGTTATCCAATCCTCCTGGTCTCTAAGTGTTTTCCAAAGTGCCGTTAAAAATGACAAATATGACAAATTTGTTGAAATATTTTCTGCGGCTAATGGTTCATGCGTTTTCAGAAGATAGAATGCAGTACAGAGGCATCTGCTAAGAGAGGAATACATATTTTGGATTTCCCAGCAATTTAACTTGCAAATATCCTCTCTGATCCCACAAGTCTCAGTTTTTGCTCGCTTGAAATATATCGTCAACACACAAACTGCACACCCAGTTTCACAGAAAGTCTCTTACAGAAAGTGCTGCCGGTGTTGCTAACAGGTTTTGCTGTGTGCTCCGCGTTCACTAAGCTCTCTAATACAAATTACACCCAATGGAAGTCATTACAACCTACAAATAAGCCTGTATCATCACCCTTATTCCACAGATGACAGTGAGCTAACATTCTAATCCCTCATGCCTAGATCAGTAGCCACACACACACACACACACGGACACACAGACAGTTTGGGGTGGCATTTACATGATAGCTTTGCGATCATAAGCACAAACCAGAGTCCGACTGCATGGCTCTGAAGACCAGCTGTACTGCTCAGTATCTACTGTCTTGACTTAGAGCTGAACTTTCTTGTGCCTCAGTTTCCTTACCTATAAAATGGGAATAACAGTAATACCTGTCTTCTAGTGTGGTTCTGAGGATGAAACAGACTGATGCAAAGCCCTTTGTGTTTGGCATACGTAAATGCTTTCCAGGTGTTAGCTTTTGCTCATATAGATTTAATACGTATTCTATACTACACAGACATAAGCCACCCTAGAACACATGACTGGATCTGAGTTTTCTGCATAGCAAAAATCTTAGATTTTATATCGACAACCTCAGGAAGATGAGATTTTACACTGAGCATGGGAAGAAGAAGCCCTCCTCTTATTGGCTGGCAGCCAGGCCCTGGGGAGGCGGCGGCTTCTGGTGGTGAACAGCACAGCCCACCTTCTCCCTTCATCCCGTCCTCGGGTCCACAGTAGAGATTCAGCTTTTCAACAGAAACCACCACTTTTCCAGAAATTTATAATGAAGAAGAGAATCATGTCATCCTTTATTCAGCTCAGCTGGAAGTGACTCTGTTTATAAAGGAAACAGAGAAGGATTGTGGATCAGATTTAGGGGGAGAGGGCGGCTAAATTGTCAGGTCACATGATGCGAGAAAGAGGCTTGTGGTTGCCTGAAGCCTGTGGAAAAGGATTCTGAGGCTGGGCCTGGGCCCAGGGGTGGAAGAAAGCTATGAGTGATTCTAGAGTCTTGTCATGCATGTGAGGGGGGAGAAAGCTGAGACACAGGTTACGGATTTGCTATCTCTGGGAAAGACTTTGCTTCGACTTCATTGAAGACCCCAAGACTCATTTTGCCTTGCAGGAATTGGCCTTGCTCGAACCTTCCCATGTACTGTTTCCTTTTGGATTTGCTCCAAAGCCAGGTTTCCAAGCTATCTGTTCAAACACGGACACCCTCCTTTCCCAAAGAGGCCTCTTTCACTGGGCAGAGCCAGGCAGGGTACAGGGACCATGGCTCTGCCATAGCAGGCCAGCTGTGGTCTTGGAACCACAGAGATCTGGGTTCGAATCCTGATGCTGCCATTTATTAGCTGTGTGACCTCTGCTGAGTTACTTGAGTTCTCTGTGTCTCGGTTTCCACAAAATGGGCATAGCAATAGTCAGGGTACAGAATTCTAAAACAGGTGAAATAAAATAATTTGTGTGTTTAGCATGTTCTTTATATATAAAAATTACTAAAGGACTATGAAGAGTAGTCATTTTGAGTGGAAATGACAATCTGAGGATATGATTTAAAACAAACTTTTAGACTTTGTCAGATATGTTGGATCTGATTAAAAGCTGAGGGATTCTACACATCTCGGTGATGTTTTCTCTCTCATACACTACTGAAAAAAATTTTTGTATTTTGACGTGATTAAAAATGTGTGTCTGTTAAAATTCAAATAGCTTCCTTCTGATGGCCGCATTTGGATACCATGGTCAAAATGGAGCATTCTTCTCTGTTTTTGTGGTGCCCCTGATTCTCTGGTCATGTAAACACCACTTTGCAGGTAACTCAGCACAAGGAGGCCTTCAATATTTGAAATCAGGCAGAAGGAAATTAGGCATGGGTGGACCTGTGGATTCTGGATTCATCCAACCTCAGGAGCAACGGTCTTAAGCTGAACGACCCTCTTCCTCTTGCTCCTCAAAGATTGAAGCCGCAGTGGAGGCGGCCAGAGCAGCCTTCCCTGGCTGGTCGGCCCGGAGCCCCCAGGAGCGCTCGCAGGTGCTGCACCGGCTGGCCGATCTGCTGGAACAGTCCCTGGAGGAGCTGGCCCAGGCAGAATCCAGGGACCAAGGTGAGTGCCGCTGGCCCACCCTGCACCGGCCAGTGCGGTGCCTAATGAAGAGTGCAGTACTAATCCTCAGATGCCGACCATGCCTGCCCTCCTTCCGATTGGTCAGGTGACCTCCAGCCTCTTAACCACAAGGGATGGGACTCGGGTACTTTCTCCATAGTAGCGCCCCCCACCCCAGCCCGGCCCATCCGGTGTGGTCTAGCCTCACCAGAGAAGCCATGAGAAGCCTCCACGCAGGAGGCTTGCATCTGGCAGACTCCTGCTCCGTTCTGATGATCCAAGCAGGTCATGGCTGAGCCCAAGTTCCAGGAAATAAATACACTTTGTCCATTTGGTGGAAGGCACTGCCAGGGTTTTTGGCAAGGGGAGTAGATGTGGGGCGAGGGGAAGAAGAGGTTTGATCCTTCTAGGTAGACCATTTCAAAGCAAAAGTAATTGAAAAGCAGGTTATTTAGAAAGAATCTGTATGTCAGTATCGCACTCCCAACACAACTTCCCAATTTCAACTCCTTCCCAGAAGCGTAAGTAATGGATTAAATGTCCAATAGTAATATCTATTGGGAAACTGCCAGATCTTTTAAAATGATACGGATGCTGTATAAATCAGCTTAAAAGTTAGAGGGCAGCCTGAGTCCAAACTTTTAAGGAGATGCTTCCTGCCGGTGCTGCTGACCCTGGGAGTCCCCCTGAATCACTAAAGACAACTAAGGGGCAACCCAGAAAAGCTATGTTTCTCTTTTTGTTCAGTCCAGGAGATAGGGCATACATGGGACATGTGATGAGTGAATGAGGGCCACACAGCATCCTTGGGGTCCCCTCAGCCGTTCTGGCACGTTCCCGTCTTAAGGACTCCACCCCATGTTGGGGAGACATTTAATATACATCCTGTTTGTCAAAGTGGTTTCATTGTGTCGTGCAGCTACAGCTGCCTTAACACCCATCACTCCAAGCCCTCCTAGCAGGTACAAAGCTTGGTGATTTTGACTGGAAAGAGCTGATGTGAGCAGAGTGGTAGCATCTGGCGGATTCATGATAGCCACGAATTGTTCAGCCCACAAGGCAAAGATGGTTTCACTCAATTTAACCCCCCCCCCTTCATACCTAATTATTTCACGGTTCTGTGAGACCACGACCAGCTCTCTGTGTCGTCAGGGGATGAAGTCTCAGGCTGGAGAGGACCAAGGCTCCGACCGCGTGAGCTGGGATACGTGTGTGATCATGTCTTCTCCATCACCGGGGAAGTGCGCGGACCGTGCTTTCTGTTGGCTTCTTTCAGGGAAAACCGTAACACTGGCCAGAACCATGGACATTCCCCGGTCTGTGCAGAACTTCCGGTTCTTCGCCTCCTCGGTTCTGCACCACACGTCCGAGTGCACGCACATGGACCACCTGGGCTGTCTGCACTACACCGTGCGGGCCCCGGTGGGGATCGGTGGGTGCTCGGGGAAAGCCTGCTCCGCGAGGGTGCCCAGGGATGCTCCCTCCGTTCTACAGAACTCGTCTAAAGGAACAGACCGAGAGGAAGGAAAGAGATGACTTCTACTTCGGACGAAAATGAATGGGCCTCAAAAATCTATTTCTAGTTTATTTCCTTTGCCTCACATTCCCTACTTATTCCTGGAACACTGTTCTTGGGAAATTACCAGGAAAAGAATGATGCCGGGAGGAAATTCACATACGAAGGTTCCCCCTGCCCCCCACATTAAATTTTTTTTTTTCCAGAGAGTTTTGTAGTCAAGAGCAAGGATTTTGGGTATGTGCAGGGCCAGTTTCATAAAATTTGTATACTTCAGGATTCTTACCTTAAAAACTGGGAGAATAATTTATATTTATATATTTTAGTGTGAATTAAATAAATTAGTAAGTGTAGGGCACTCTGAATTAAGTGCTTCCTGCTTTCAGAGGGTAAGTGAACACGAGCAATGACTCAAACTATCCACTAGATGTCACTGTTCCTCCAACCACCAAATACGCATATTTATTAGTTACATTTTATGATGGGATAAAAGAAAATAAATTTAAAGGAACGAAAAGACGACATATTACCACTTTGGTTATTTGAACTCTTTGGGAATCATATTTTGAAGGAATTAGGAAAAACTCAAACTTCCCTCTTAGAAGTATGGTGATACATAATGCTGAAAAAAATACTCTGTTATCCTATAAAGAAAAGATTTTCTAGCGAGTAATATAATCACATAAGATATATTTTGACTTGCACAGCATAGGTTTAAGGAAAGAGTAGAAATGAGATGAATCCATTTACAAATTCATAAAGTAAAATTTTTTTTTGAGAGTTTTATGGTTGGAAACCTTGGTTTCAGAACATTGCATGGAGACACATTCTAGATGCTGGTTCTGTTACTTATCTAGCAATTCTATCTGGTCATGAAACAGGTGATAACCCAGAGAGAATTTTTTTATTAAAAAGTCCTCTGGCTGGCCAAAATGCATTTCATAGTCTATGCATCAAATTTCCCTGGCTTTACTAATCAGAAGGCCCCCACATGGCAGACTAAGAATGCATTTGCTCTTATTTTACCACTAATTCTAAAAAGCTTGCGATTTTATGCCTTAGTCCACAACAGGTTAGAAACAGTGATGGAAAAACTTGAAAGAAATAGTAGCTAGACAGATGATGAAGAAGGAGAGAGAAGTTTTAAAAAAAATGTAAAGGTCAGTCTATAAATCTCAAAACTTGTCACATCCTGGAACTGTTTAGTAACAGGTGACAGCCTCTTGGCCGTGGAGCTTACGTTGTCCTTGTTCATAAATACACTTGTTACATCAACAAGAAAAGAGTAAATTGTATTGCTTTATAGTTTTAAAAGGCACAGTTGCTTGTAATACATTTTAGAGTTATTTCCCCAAAGTTGGCTACAAGTAAGCCAAGGTGGGGGCTTTAGAAGGGTAAGCCTAAGTTTCATGCAGGGTGGAGGAGTTCCACGTTAATACACCCAGTCTGGCCAGTCTAGTTTGAGGGTCCTGCCTTTGGTGGCAGTGTTTCTGTTCTCCTCTTGTAGCTGGTCTGATTAGCCCTTGGAATTTGCCACTCTACTTGCTGACCTGGAAGGTGGCGCCGGCCATCGCGACTGGCAATACCGTGATAGCCAAGCCCAGCGAGCTGACATCAGTGACGGCGTGGATGATGTGCAAACTCCTGGAGAAAGCAGGTAATGAGCTGTGGCTTTGGAGAGGTGCAGGACTGGCTTTGGGTGGCAAGTTTTGGGTCTCAGCCGCCACAGTGTCGCTGACATGTGAAAAGTTGTTCTGACTAGAAATCTGCTCAGCAAAATTGATTCCATTGACATCTTTGGTTTTCCTCTCTCTGATCCTTTTCAGAGAAATCCCCTTCACACAGGGTTGGGTCACACTGCTTCCTCTTCTTCACCCCTGTCCCCCCGGCGGGGGTGGGGGGGTTGGCAGGCAGTGACATGATTGCACACCTGTAAGTGAGAACAGGCTTAAAGATCCCTGTCAACTCAGACACCAGCCTGCTCCAGAGATCGTCTTCAGCGGATGGTTTAAAATCTTCTATTTGAACCACTTGTTAATCTTGATGCAAATAAGACTGCCCTTAAGTACTACTCTGGTTTGTATGGTTATACAAGACCTGCTAGAAATGGGTATTTTTAAGAGATTTGAATATACTTCCCTCAGTTTTCTCTACATTTGGAGCCACAGTGTGGAAGCTGATATAATATGGCTCCTTGGCCTCTTTATGTCAACAGTATCCTGGCCACATTCAAGGTATGTTCCTGGGTAGGTTCTAGGGTATAACTCAGCATGGGCGCAGTCTGACTCTGCACCAGGGTTGTGTCAGGAGAACCTAGCTTGCAACCCATGGGAAAGCCCCTTGCTGTTAGGTCCCTCCGCTCAGGTTTCCATATGTACCCTGCTCTGCACACTTCCTTCAAGTCCACAGAGAAGGTAGTGTTGGGCTCACCCATATCCATAAAGTGAGTGGTTGGAAAGAATCCATACCTCCCTCTTCTGGATACCTTATCTCTCTAAGCAAAAACATATATATTGGCTTCCAAGAAAGTTGAGCCAATTTTTACTCCAGGATTTAGATGGCAGGATGAACTATGTGGCCTTAGGACCCTAGTCTAGCTGCCCATTTCCCTTGTATTGTACAGAGGAATGAGACCTCCCAGCTTCAGCCTTTGGGATGACATTTATGGATGCCCTAGGCTTCTAAAGGGTTATGATAAAAATGTGCCTCTCTCTCTCATGTCCCAGGGGTATCATTCCTTCTTTACATTAGGGATCACTTTCTAATGCCATTCTTTGCAAAATTAAGTGCCTAGTATCTACAGAATTCCAAGACCTTTCTTCCCTCTCTGTTGGCTATAGGTTCCCTGAAGTGTAGAGAAGGGGCCAATGCTCTGCTGTGATCTATGTTGGGGAGGGCAGCGCTGTAGGTGGGGCGAAGCCACAGAGCCGTGTTCCCAGAACCACTCTCTCCTGAAGTCAACCACATCTTGATCTATGAATATTTCTCTTCCCTAGGCACTCTCCCCTTCCATACGTTCAGCTCCTGGGCTACACGAGAGTTCTACATTTTCATGTATTTGCATAGCATTGATCTTATTTCTTGTGAATGAATAAGCTTGTTATACCAAGACAGTTCTTCCTTCCTTCCCTGCCTCTGCTGGCTTTGCTAAACTTTCTTCCTCTGGGTACCACAGAGAGTATAAGGCTCAAATTGCACCTGTCTTAAGCCCTCAGTTTCTCCATTTGGATTGAAAATCTGTATGAGATGTGTTGAATACTGTACGCAAAGGAAAACTAAGAAGACCTGCTGGTACATTCTTGATATTTATAGAGCCAGTCCTTGGGTCTGGAGCATTCAAACAGACTTGACAGTTGACCCTCCTGTGAAGTAAAGTAATTTTAGAAAGTATACAGTGAGTACCCCTTATATATATAGTTCTAGAACAGTTATTTTTTTAGAACAGTTATTTTTTAGAACAGTCTATATTTTAGAACAGTTAATTTTCTAGAACAGTTATTTATATAGTTCTAGAACAGTTATTTTTTCTTGGCAGCACCAGATGCATGCTTCATTCCTGGAGTGTCCAGTGAAAGCAGATTTCTGTCCTTTCCTAGTTTTGTTCTGCCCAGTGGGAGCTTGTTGCCATCCTTTCCCATCCTGGTCCCTGGTGCAGGGAATCTATGCCCTGTGTTGTCTGTTAGCCACCTATTCTGAGTTTTACCGAATTATTATTTGCCAACGTAGTGCTTCCTTTCTCTGGTAACTGGCATATCTTAAGGGTAGAGGGCCAATGTCTCTAGAAAAATTTCATTACTGTCTCGATCAAATTGGCAAAGTGGTGCTGAGAAATACTGGCCAGTAGGTAAATACATTAACACCAAATATCAAGGGAATGTAAAGTGTTAATGCCATTGTGTAGAGGGCAATTGGCCTGCTGAAGTGAACTCATTTTCCTGGGATGATAAATACGTGGTGTTTCTGAGTTTTCTTCACTCTTCATTAAAATGTTGTTGTATACATTAGCAGTGATTTGATCCATTTTTGCCTTCAGGATTTATAAA
This sequence comes from Mellivora capensis, assembly GCA_004024625.1. NCBI lineage: Eukaryota > Metazoa > Chordata > Mammalia > Carnivora > Mustelidae > Mellivora > Mellivora capensis. The sequence goes on along the minus strand of PISX010000211.1, from coordinate 7,341 downwards.
GCCCAATAATAGTCCACCTTCTCTTGCCCCCAAACCCCAGTCAGAAAGTATTGGGCAAATATTCACATGCTCACTGTCTGATGGAGATGCAGGACGCCCCCAGCCGGCAAATGGTGGGAAACTTGACCTTATTTCTCCCCCATCAACCACCGTGAGGGCCCCTCTCCTGAGCTCCCTCTTTTCCCCAACATGGGGCTTAGCGGCTCTCACATGGTGCCTGACCCTGGGCCTGCCCTCCATGGAAGTGACCTGTGATCCAGGACCAACCCAAGCTAGATTTCAGTATGTGTGCACCTCCGTGTAAAGGTGAGGCCATTAGAGGGGAAGCTCCCCCGGATACCACGAGGAGTCATTGATTCCCCACACCTGTCTCCGAGGCTCACCTGAAGGGGATGATCCCCTCAGGTTATCACACTAGGGCTCTGGCTTGATGGGAAGGTGTTCTGGTTGATGATGGATCATCAATGCCAACTTGTTTTTTGTACTCTAAAAGCATATTCTGGAAGAGATGGTTTTAATCCAAAAGAGCATGTTTCTGTTAGGAAGAGAATGTCTAACCTGGACAGGGAAAGAGAATGGGAGCAGGGAAGTAGTTAAAAAACCTTACACGTTGGAGGTTTTCTGCATCTCTGTACTTCCAGGCTAGAGAAATATGGGAAAGAAACTCAGCTAATCTCCTAAACCCAAAGACACAACACGATTGCACTTAGATTTTCTTTCTGGACACATAAAGCTTTCCAGAGTCAAGGACCATTTCTGATTTGGATAATGTACACAAAGTCTCCATTCATTCATTCACGTAATTATTTGTTAACCGTGTGCCCCGGGTTTTGCCTCCTAGTGGTTGCACTTTAGCCTCATTCTGCCTCAGTTTGGTTGAGGTGAGGATATGAGTCCTCCCTGCCTCATCCAGTAGCTGGGAGATCTAGATCACTTCCGGCAGTGACTGGCCCACAGTGAATGCGGGCACTTACTGGTATTAATCTATCTGGCAAACTAGGGCCTTAGCATGAGGGGGCCGGGGGAGAGCAGCAGGGTCTCATGCTAGAAAGATGGGGCTCCCATTTTAGGGTGTATTTGGCACTTTAAGTTAGTTCTAGAGTGTATGTCTGTACAGGACTTTTAACTCAATACTCACCTTCTTGGAGGAGCCCAAGGGAGCCCAAGGGAGCCCGCCCTCCCTTCCCTGGGCCAAGCCAGTCAATCTCTCCTTCTGTCCACTTCACAATTTCACACTGAATCGTGACTCCTCAACGCCCTCTTGGAGCAGGGTTCTCCTACCTTACAGGGCGTGACCTGCCTGAGGACATCTCTGTGACCCGAGCCCTTGATGCCTAGTCAATATTATGGAATGAATTAATTAGAAGGTTCTACTCTTTATTTTTCTAAGGCAAAGCACCTGGAGAAATCCCACCTAGGGCACACTGGATTTGCGATATAGTCTTTGCTTTGTCATTAAACTAGAGACAGCCATAAAATCTGCTCCCCTCCATTCGAACTACTTCACTTCCAAGGAGAACCTCCATGTCGCTGAAAGTTCTCAACACACGGAGAAGAATTACTGTTGTAATTTCTGTTACTGTTTCTGTATCCCATCCAGATACAGACCTGGAAACTGTTCTGTTTCCTGTCCAGGTGTCCCACCAGGTGTGGTAAATATTGTGTTTGGAACAGGGCCCAGGGTTGGCGAGGCCCTGGTGTCCCATCCAGAGGTACCCCTCATTTCTTTCACGGGGAGCCAGCCCACGGCCGAGCGGATCACACAGCTGAGTGCCCCGCACTGCAAGAAGCTGTCCCTGGAGCTGGGGGGCAAGAACCCCGCTATCATCTTCGAGGACGCCAACCTGGAGGTGTGCATTCCAACGACTGTCAGGTCCAGCTTCGCCAACCAGGTGTGTCCTCTGGGTTGGTGTGTTTTGTTTTGAGTTTGTTTGTTTGTTTGTTTGTTTTAAAATTCTGTGACCCGGTCAGCCTGGATCCGTTTCATCACAGTGCCAAGCCAGGAGGGAGTCGGTCAATCTGGGGCTATTTCAGGGAAAGGAGATTTTGACATTTTGTTATGCCATCGACTCTGTTTTGTCTCCATGTCCATCTGTGGTTCTTGTGGAATCACAGCTTCTGTTGGACAAACACCTGTTCTTGAGCTTTATTGGGTGTAAGCCATGGGCAAAATGATTGACTGCTCCTCTAAGCTTTTTCATCCCTGTATTCATAGAGTCGCCCCCATTCTCTTCTTGCTGTCTAAATGTCCTATCTCCAGTAAACCTTGTGCTCCCCAAAGCATCCCAAATGTAGCACACACTTAGAAATAAATGCCTAAACTAGTCTAGAGGACATTGCTGATGTCACAGAGTCATGGATAACTTGGTATCTCCTGAAATTGTGTAACAGATGTATTTCTGGAAGCCAGAGTTCTCAGCAGATTCTTCGAGGCGGTGGCATCCCAAAGGGTTAGGAACACTGACCCAGATAGACTGGACGGTAAACCTCACAGAGTCTGCTCTGGGACCACATTCGACTTTAAACGCCCAGCATCAGGTCTTGCGTAGAGCAGGTGTGCACAAATACTGAATGATTTTCTCCAAAGGGCCTGCTTTTTAAAAATTTTAGCAGTGAACAAAGAATCCACTAAAGAGTTAGAACTGCCATAGAAAGAAAGATGAGTGAAATGAGATATATCTTTATTTAACTTGCCCAAGTTGCTGTACATAACCTTTTAAACCTCATTTCCTTGCCTGTAAACTCCTGGAAGCAGTAATGATGTCCTCCAGTAGCGATTTTGTGAGTTGTAGAATGAAAACCATTCTTGACTTGTTATTTTTGTGATCGTTATCATTGTAATTATTTCTCTCACAGTCATTCTTAGAGAAAGTGGCTTCACTGTGTCTGTAGAAAGCATTTTTCTGGATCAACAGACTTCAATTTTAAGATTTTAGAAAATAGGCTTGCAATTTTATGATACAGCTATTTCAATCATTAAAGTAAACAAGTATCCAAATGAACAATGAAATCAAGCGTTTTGGTGTCTTAGAGACGACACGGGGGGTAGGGACACGGGGGGTAGGGACACGCTGTTGACTGCGAAACAGCCCAGAGGACATCAGGTGAACTCTGCATGGAAAAAAAAAAAAAAAAGTACTCTGAGCACGGAGATGGGCTGTGGCTTCTTGGCTACCAGGATTGTGCCAGAACTTAAAATTGCTGAGAGAACCTTCCTCTTGGGGGGTATTTTAAATGTCCATGGGGAAGAGGACAGGAACCCAACTGGCTTAATTCAAGACATTAGGCAGATTTTAGGCAAACTACAAGGGCTGGTTTCTTTTTCCTTAACCAAGAGCTGAGTCCCATGTAGTGAACACTTCTTCCTCAGTTGAACATAATGAGTCCCTTTGAAACATCTCTGCCACACGTAGTCTCCTTTGGCCGGGGGCACTCTCACACTTCGACAAGCTGTGGGACACAGAAGAAATGAATGGACTTCAGCATCACTCTGCCTGAAGTTGGAACTTCCTGTGCCTGGTGGCCCTGGGCTTGGGTTCCTTCAAAGCTCCATTTCCTAACTGTAAGCTGGGAAACCCATGGCATCGTAGAATTATTATGAAAAAAGCATCCTGCACGGTTCCTGGAATGCAGTAAATAATATTTCCCTTTTCTCATTTCCTCAAAAGTCATGATAACAGGGATCCTGGCATTACCTAGTCTTTCCTGGCACTAAGTGATCCTGACTGTGTAACCCCCCAACTCTCTTTACCACACCATCCCTCCCCACAAGGCAGGGGGCACTTGTGTCTGGAGAGTTCCCAAGCCAGATACTCAGATGGTTCTTACAGTGATGCTGGGTTGCAGAGAGAATTCTTTTTTCCGAAACAGTGACTATTTGATTTGGACAATACACCTTTGCACAGCTGTCAAAATAATTAGAAATATTCCATCCTTAGGATGGTTTGAAGATCAAATATAAATGTGGTGAAAATCGTTATTTATGCAGAAATGTACTAACCATATGTACATAATGATCTGAGATGTCTAGACTGTGGTTTGTGAGTGACCGCACGCTATATTCAGACGATAGTAAGGATCATTTTTCACTCAGGCTCCTGTTAGCACCTCTGCCCCGAACAGACAGTATCTCTATTTGGATGTCTAGTAGGCATCCGAACCTTAACCCATGCCAAGCGATCTCTTGCTTTCCCTCCATCCCATATCCCTGCAATACCACTCCTCTCCCTGCCTTGGGCTTGTCTTTGGGGGGTAGAGCACTACCATCTGAGGTTCCATCAAAAACCTAGGACTCGACCTTGTTCTTACCCGAACCCCCTATCTCACTAATCCATCAACCCATCTTGTTGGTTCAATTGTTCTAATATATCCTGGAACCCCCTGCTTCCGCAGAGCATCAATACCAGTTTTCTTGGACTTGGGGGTCCCATGTCTCTTTATGAATCTGGTGATGTCAGTGGATACCTATCACTTTGCCCAGCTCTGCTGGTCCCGCCCTGGTGCAAGCTACCTCCGCATGCCTGGACTTCTGGAATACGCTGTGAACTCTACTCTGACCCCACTCTCGTTCTCTTCCATTCTATTCTTCACACGGCTGCCAGAATAACTCTTTAACAGTAGAAATCGATCATATCATGCTGCTGCTTAAAGCCTTCCACCGGCTTTTCATGATCCCGGGAGCAAGACGCAAACTCCTTGGGAGTCTGTGGGACTCCACGTAGTAGGGCCTTGCTCTCACCTCCTGCCCTCCTATCCTACTCTCCCTGCCCCCATTCCTGTCTCTACTCCCAGCCTCAGCCCTGCCTGACTTCTTCCTTGCCTCACACACACACACCACCGCAAGTGCGCTCCTGCAGCAAGAAGCTGAGAATTGCCTTCCTCGGCATCTAGCCCAGTCAGCGCCTCCCCACCAACCAAGGGTCAATTCAAACAGCCCCTCCTCACAAGGGCCTTCCAGAACTCCCTTTACTCCAAGGGACTAAAAGCGGCACTTTCCCATTGATTTCTGTTCCCATCCCCTGCTTAGTTTTCTTGTATTGTTTTGCTCATGACCTGAAGTTATGTTTTTGATTGAGCTCATTGACCCGTGCTGATGTCTGACTTCCCCACGAGAACGTGTGTTCCTGGTGGTGGGACTTTGTTTTGTTTATCCGTGTCTCCCATGGCCTAGACCAGGGCCTGGCACCTGGCAGGTAGGTGATCAGCTGTGCGGGTGACCTACCCATGAAGGAGTGTGTCCTGTCATTGTCCTCATGTGTCATTCTTGGCAGGGTGAAATCTGCCTCTGTACCAGCAGAATCTTTGTCCAGAAGAGCATCTATAGTGAATTTTTGGAGAAGTTTGTAGAAGCTACCAGAATGTGGAAAGTTGGCATTCCCTCCGATCCATCAGCCAGCATGGGAGCTCTGATAAGTAAAGCTCATTTGGAGAAAGTAAGTCAGTTTTCTGCAATGGGAGTTTGGGGAGAAGCCCAGTGCAGGGCATAGCACACATTCCTGCTTTGAAATGTTGTTCATTACCACCCTGTTCTTAAAAAATTCTGACCTATAGGAAATGGTCTCTGGATACAGTGTCTACAAATGTTGTCCAGGTTAAAGCCATGTCTACACGGAATAAATGAATTGGAGAAGTCAGCATGTAGATACCATTGAGAGAGAGGAGGAGAAATTTTAAAACATAAGGGTCAGCGGATAAGAATGATGTGGATTAAGGGTGTCAGGAATTTCCATCGATAAAAGTTCCCAGTGGAATGGGTTCTGCCTGTGGCTTACAGCAGATGGAATTCTGGACATGCCAGCAGGCATGATCCAAATTATGTGGTCCTTAGTGGGTAGAGTTAGTGGTGGTCTACGTGGGAGAAGCCGTTGATGGTCTCTGGATGGTTTATGGAATTTAGGTCTTTAAGGTAATCTTCATGTATTACCTGATGTGACTCCCAAAATAAGTCACAGAACATGGGAGCTGGGGGACTTTGTTTTCACCTGTGGTAACTGAGACCCCCCAAGGAAGATGCACCCCTGTCCGTTAGCCAGTGAGGGACAGAGCCTTTACTTACGTTTGTAGAAATCTTTGACACTGCATAGCATTGGGAGATTTACTACATTTTGACTTTGACCTTTACAGCGTTGAGAAGCACAGAGGCTCAGCCGAGAGTGTAGCAGCTTGGTGGTCTCCTTATTTCTTCTGTTTTCCCAGTGAACTACGAAGCAGGGTGAAGAGAGGAGAAGGTGCTGAGGGCTCAGGAGGGAGGAGAGGGTTTGAAACAGTCCTGCAGGACATCAGAAGGGATTCCCGTTGTTTCTAGCATTGTAGCCACAGAAGGTGTGGACAAAAGCCAAGAACCCTGATAGATCTAAACCACAAATGATATTTGATTTTTTTTAAGACTTGAAACATTGATGAGGTTTTAGGCCCGGTGTCAACTGCTCCCTCACGAATCCTAGCCCAGAAATACCATCTTCTATGAAACCAAATTAGGCTGGAGAGACAAGTGTTTATTTCACACGTTGGTTGGATTTTGTTTGCTTACTGTCCTTTCAATGTAGTGTACTTAGGTGCCACGAATAACTCTGAAAATGGGGACGCTTACAGTTCGCAGTTTGGTGGTTTTTTTTTTTCTGACCACATTCAAACATGAGCCCAGATTTATCTTTCAAACAGAAGTTTTTAAAAACTCCCTTGTATTTTTACCATGATATATTTTCTATCTCGGTCAAATAACTAAGAAAAGAAATAAACTTCCTATTTTGAAATAACTTAAGATTTATAGAAAAATCTCAGAATCTCAGGGCAGAGAGTGTCTATATCCACTCACGTAGCTTTCCCGTTTGCTAACATCTTCCAAGTCCACGACACAATTGTCCACACTAAGAAACCAACGTAGCATATGACTGTGCGCCAAACTGCAGATTTTTCAATCAACCTCTCTTGATTTTCTACTTGATCCTTATAGAAAATAATTTTTCAGGCACTTGTTTATTAAAACAAAGTACAATTAATTACCCTGTACTCATTTCAGAAAGCTCCATGGCTCTGCTGCTTTTAGGGAGAAAGATTTTGTACACACAATTAAAAACTTCAAAATTGTTTTTTTAATCATTGGCCAATTTATTTTTATTATTATTATTTTTATTTTTAAAAGATTTTATTTATTTGAGAGAGAGCAGGTGAGAGAGCATGAGCGGTGGGGGTGGAGGGGGAGAGAAGCAGGCTCCCAGCTGAGCAGGGAGCCCCATGCTGGGCTCCATCCCACAACCCTGCAATCATGACCTGAGCCAAAGGGAGACGCTCAACCGGCTGAGCCACCCAGGCGCCCTGGCCATTTTCTTTTCTTTTTCTTTT